>JAOXNZ010000030.1:2729463-2745459 GCA_028566095.1 Kryptolebias brasiliensis | reverse complement strand
TCACATCTAAAACTACTTCAATTATAAATCCAACCCAAGCAGTTGTTTTTTTGGGTAATATATTCTACATTTAGTGAACCTGGTTGGTTGATGCTAATTAAAAAAACATATGAGTCACGTTGTCAAATACCAATCAGAATCTGCAGGTTGTTGATCTGTTTAGTGACGAGGTTTCTAACGAAATCTTAGAATAAGTAGCTTAAAAAAAAATCTTTTTCAGGTTTTTAAAGTCTGGCTAGTTTCCAGCATCGAACCCCAGCAGATCTCTGTGGATAACTGACAGCACTCTGGGGCAAAACCCTAATAGAAAGACAGCTTTCCTCAGTTCCTCTTCCTGTTTGGCATCTGTTAGGCTTTCACTGCACGGGACACTTTACACATAAATATGGGCTGCAGTGGGAGCTCTAATTAGGCTTACCTGAATTCAGCTCACAGCAGTCATTTCACAGACTTATCATTTTATTTAATTAGTAAGTTGTGCTGGAAGCAGCAAAAATACTTTGCAGGTACGCAAACTGACACATTCCAGTACTGACATGTTTGTTTTGTAGAAAGTGTTTAAGCGTACGGTGTAAACAAAACCAACAGGCAGGAAAAAACCTGCTGAAAAATAAAGCTCTCACTACATGGAAAAACATCCATTTTTGATTAGTTTTCATTTGAATAAATAAAATATTTACACAAACATAAAAAAATTATCTCAAGCTAAGTATTTTTTTAAGTGTTCTTTGAGTTCAGGCATGAGTTCAGTCTTCAAAAATATAGTTAAACTATAAAAACATCAAAGAGTCGAAAATAATTTGATTTGTCAGCTGCACTCCTTTATAAATCATTTCCTTTTGTTTAAACTCTGTTCGCAGGTCAGGGATGGTAATTTTTATCCACTTAATGCCATCCCTTTTAATAACCTCCACGTTGCAGCAGCATCATAACGAGACGAGATTTGAACTGTTTCTTAGAAAAAAGCTGTTGCCACAAACTCAACTGACTGGCCTCTCGCCTGTCTTCTCACACATTAAAGTGGTTCTTCAGCTATAAACCTTTTAACTTCTCATTAAAGCCGAATGACCTTTGAACTCAGGGCTCATTTACATAAAGAACCAGATTTAAATACCTGATAACAGTCTGAACTTTTTTCAACTTATTTGGAAAAAGGAATAACAGAATTTGCTGCGCTTTTAAAATTTCCCTACAAAATTATCCCACTTTTTTTATTTTTATTCAAGACATTCATTTCTTGTCTTCCTTTTTATCACCTTTTTTATACAGTTTCACCATAAAATATAAGTAGAAAACACAAACAGATCTGTAGCTATGATGGCGTTTGACAGTCTGACTTGTTAAAACTATCAGGGTCGGCTGAAAAGGATATTAAAATGAAACTCCTTTGTGTTTTATTATTATTATTATTATTATTTAAGTAGGTGGGTGGAGGAGGGTACAAACACAACAAATGGTTTCTTTTTGTACGTTAAAAAAAAGCCAAAGGATTCAATTTAAAGTTGGATTGTTGCTAAGTTGTCTCTCCTGTGCAGAACTTACGCTGGTTCGTGCCTCCAGTTTAGGGGTCCCTTTTAATGCCTAAATGATTTATAAGTCAGAGGTAAGTGGCTTTAACAAAAAAAACAAAAACTTTTACCCTGAAAGTTTGAACTAAAACTGAATTAAAGAAGGAGAAGGGTTAAAAAAAAAAAAAAAGCATTAAGAACTTCTGCTTCAAGTCACTTTACAAAACTAGAATAAAGTTTGGTTACATGAACTATAAAGTAATTAGAAAAGATTTAAGACTTTTGCACAGTTCTGTAAACCAGAAGCAAAACATTGTCTTTCGGTCACAGATCTGTCACCTCATTTTGTCTTTATTATTGTAGGTTTTTGTTTCTGTTTCCTTTGATCGGATTTCTTGTTTTCAGCTCATAAATCTTAGATGTTGACACTGAATCAAACCTCCCTTTGGAGCAGCTGGATTTTTTGGTATATTCCACAATCCACTCAAAGGAAATGACAGATTAAATCTCATCTTTCAATGTGGCCACGGCCTGCACCCACAAGATCCCGTTACATCTGGAAATCAGAGCATGATGATGAGAAAAGCGGCCAACTCAAAGGGTGTAATGGACTGGTTGAGCGGAGAATAAATTGTCTTAACTTCTTTTCTTTTTTATAACTGCTACTGCTTATACTGTTGAATAATGTCGGTGCTACTTTACTTCTTTACTTGGACACAGACTATTTCCAGGGAGAGAAAACTTCTCTGTGTGCTGTATGTTCGAGAACGTTTTTTTTTTTTTTAAATAATTTAAATTACCATCTAAATGGCAAAACAAGGCATTTTTATCTAGTTTAGCGTCAACAAGTTATTCCATTGAAAAGCAAACAAAAATATACCAAACAGTCCTAATTACCAGACAAAACAAAGAGAAACAGTGACAGAGGCTGGCTTCCTTTTTGCATGAGAAGTTATTTTCTAAGGCAAAGTCAAAAAAAGCACATTCTGCTGTGCTGCTCCACACATCTGGGGACAATATGCATGAAAATCCCAAATGTCGAGGGGACAAGGGATATTAAGTGAACCTTATGTTCCAACAGATGTGCCGTACACAAAGCCGTAACTGCAGCTCAAGTAGATTTAATGGAGCTTCATATGCAGAGCAGCTTTAATTATGCAAATACAAACCAGACAACGAGAGTTATCATCCTGACACAAGTATCAGGTCCTACAAACTGTTGGTACACACACAGAAAGACTGTTAGTGTTATTTATGTGTCGCAGGAGCTACAGTGTGCAACCAGCCGAACATCTTACTGCTTCTTAAAGCTGCAGTGCTGATGTTTGCTCAACATAAACGCAGCAAAATGCTCTTTTGAGGAAAACTTGTCACTGGTTTCTATGGCCTCTACCGTCCACGCCGCCTGTGTCCAGCCTGCAGAATCATAAATCATCCACAATAAAACTTCATTACTGTTAAAACCTGCCGTTTCAGTCCTTCAAATAAATAAAGCAAAAAAAACCTGAAGGCAGAAGACAATCAGATGTCTTTCTTGCTTGATTAATGTCCTTTTCTTTTCATAATCATTTACTGCCTTTACTAATTACTACCTTTCACAGGCAGAGAGGGGACACTCGCTGGCTCCTAACAATCAAGTCATGAGCGTAAATCTTGATTACATTTGTGTTTAATCACAACACTTCTGTGTCGATTGCACTTTGCATTTTGTTGTAGCGCCCTCCAAAAATGCTAAAACCACTATTTCAGGACTTTTGAACCGTTTGATTCTGCTGCTCATTTTTCTTTTTAACAGAAAAAAAGGGGCTGGATGGTGAGCCCAATGCTCTTCACACTCCTCACACATGACTGTCCCTCGATGTTTCACTAGAACAATAATATAATTTGCAGACCATACCACGGTTGTTGAACAGATCACCGATAACTGCAAGTCATCTTGCAGATCAGAGGTTACAAATCTAGCCGAGTGGTCAAAAATAACCTGATCCTAAACACATTAAAGACAAAAGTAATTGTGCACTACAGAAAAACAAAAGATGCAGCCCATACCCCCTCTCCACATTCATTGGAAAATGTGTGTGGATTCCTGGGTATCCATATAACAAGAGGTCTGACCTGGTCAACAGCTACGTTTTCATAGATGAAAACAGGTCAACCTTCCCCACCAACTCCTGATGAACTTTTACTGCAGTGCCATTAACAGCTCAGACCCAGAAGACATGCAGACGGGTACTGAAGGCGACTAGGATTACCATTCCAGCCTTTCATTGTCAAAGACTCATCACACCCTGGTCATCACCTGTTTGTTCCCTTATCTGGCAAGCACTACAGATCCATCAGCGTTGGACAAACTCTTAGAAACTCTTTCTACCCTCGAGCTGAAACCCTACTATAAAATCTGCCTCTCTAGTTCTAATTAATTATTCTTTTGCACATTTCTCAATATTAAAATAATGAACTAATTTCTGCCATGCTGTTCCTATGGACACATTAAGCTATCTGCACTATAATGCCAATATAGTCATCCAGGGTTACAACTGATACTCCTCTATAAACACAGAGAAATACTTCTCTCCTCTACCAGTGCACTGTGTCATATATTCATTGGATTGGACAGTGTAGTGCTGTCTTGTAGGTGTAGTATTGTCTGTAGGGGAAAAATGTATATTTTAATGTTTACTTCTGCTGCTACGTGGAGCTGTCACACTGTATTTTGCTTCACTATGTGTAATGATAATAAAGCTTTCTTATTATTAAGATTCTCAACAGAACTAAACAACAAAGTTTATTATTGCAGACACTTCATCCTCAAAACCTCTGCTTTCAAATGTAAACTGTTGATGGATTTTATTTCTTACAGTTAGTCTTTAAAAAGACATTACAAGACCACCACTAGGCTTGATTAAAGTTAAATTAATCTGATAGAGTCCACTTTCTTTATGTTAACATTGAAGACTTAGTTATGAAGTTGCTAGGGTTCTCTACCAGGGCATTTTTAACTTTTTATTCATATTATCAGCATGGCATACATTTTCATTTCTACAAACACACACAAAAAAAAATCTCTGAGTATAAGAAGTTCAGTACGAAAGTAGGTCATTTTTTTCCTTTCCAAGTTTTATAGCTGCACAGATTCTAACTAATCCCTTTCTGTGTGTGTTCTCAAAACAACAACAGATAAATACAGCTTTAGCTGGACATTTCAAACACACCTCAGTTATTTACTCATTTCAGTGTAGACCTACTGTAGAGTACCTGTAAACTGGGCAGCTGTAATTTGTGGCAGAAATTACAGGTAACACTGTAGGGAAGGTTGTAATTTACTGAGTAATTCTGCTGTACCTATATAACTCTTTCCTTTAAGTTGCCACAGGTAGCTAAGTTCAGACACAGTTGGACCAAATATGAGAGGAAAGAAACAGCTGGAATCTTCAAAGACAACGAGACATAGGTTATACTTTAACACTGGTTAATTGCTCAACCATTATTTTCAAATTAAACACAGAAAAAGATGTATATGTTTCTCTTGTAGATGCCCCTCCAAGCTGCTAAAGTCATGGCTGAAGCCTTTAGACCAGGTATCTGTGTTGTGACTGGTGCATGTGTACTCTGTCTTCACAATAACAGGATTTTAATAAATAAATATCTTTACCTTTCTTTACTTTTTGAAGGCTTAATGCATAAAACATAAATGCATAACTCTGTCTCTTTTTCAGACAGAAAATGTATAAAAATTACAACCAATATCTTGAAACTGAATGATTGTCTCCATATGGATCTTGTTTTCTTTTTGCTCACCATTGCCAGAGGGATGATGGCCTGAATGTCCCTCTGCACCACAGTCAGCTCCGTCACAACCTTTTCTGAATCAGGCACCGGGTTCTGTCCCTTGTAGTCGATGTTCCAGTTGATCCTTCTGGTCACTGAGAGGCTGGTGAAGTTCTCCATCTCAAAATCCAGCTGCATCACCTCCACGTTCCCCAATACATCCCTGCCAGACCATTAAAACACACACAAAGCAGAGCCAGACTGAAAAGTCAGACACATTTATGAAAATCTCTGCAGACCAAAGGAAGAAATCCTCATAATGCATTCATGTATGGTCCTGAAATAGTTGACTGGTGATATATTAATTATTAAGGATGCCATTTAGTCAGCTGTCAACCTTCTTCTCCACTGTTAAAGTTATATCCAAGTCGTCCTTGAACTAAAATGAAAAGAATAATGTATTTGTTAGGCCTTCAAAATGTGAAGCAATGCAGGGGAAAAACCTCAGAGCTAATTAGATACGTGTCAGGTGATGAATTCTAAATTTGTTCCTTGTTTAAAAGGAGGTCCTTTAAACCCTTTTGAATACATTTGGATATATCAGCACATAATTACACCCTGTCTTCTGAAGGCTTGTGCTCTTATTCTCTTTTTCTGATTAAAAAAATGAGTAAAAGTTTTAGGACTCAGAGCGTTTTAGTTTGGACCAAGATGCACAAAGCTACCTGCAAGAGCAATAGGCTCCGAATCTAAACAAGGATTCGGGTTTTGGTTTCTGCTCGAGTCACATCGCTGTTCTGCATTCAGCAAAGCTCACAAGTTGTCAAAACACACTCAGTGAGGACGAGAGCCTTTTAAGGCATTTCATTCAGTCTACAGTTGCAGAAACAACTCCGTCGGTTTGATTTGGAGCTCAGGATTCCTCTCAGATACACGTCAGCTGACAGTGCTGGAGCATCTTAAAGGTCACTGTCTTCACAACATGAAGACTTCGAACTGCAGTTTGGAAATGAACCTTTTACTTGCCTACATGTGACTGACTTCCAGGGAAGGTTATCCAAAATGAAGAAGATGATGCTTTAATTATGTAAATGCAAATTACAAAGAGACAATGTTAGCATTTATTCTAAGGATGTTGAGGATCTGCAAAGTCAAATTAAAATAATCCAAACCGAAAAAAATAAACTTCACTTTTATAAAAATTAAGTGACAAGATTTTTAGAGGTAAAAAACTTTTAAGTTTCACAATCTTTCTGAAAAATTAAACCCAAATCTGATTGTGGATACAGATGTCAAGATAATCTTTGTCTCTTTTCATCATGAAGATTTTTACATGTGATTTAAATTCAATCAATTTTTCAAGCTTTTTCTGAGAAAATTTCAAGACTATCACGGTGATAACCTGATTCAAGATGGCTGCCAGAGCTAATCGACCTTAACACAAAAATAGTTATAACTCAGTCAGTTTTACAGATATTGAGCTACGATTTTCTGTGGTAGTAGCTGAGAGTCAACCTCAACATACAGAATGTGAATGAATACTTTTAGTGCCCCACTAATATTTATTCTTAAGAGCTGCTGCTGCCTCAGTGAAAAACTGAGCTATTCTTTGTTTTGACTTTCAGTGATAAAAATACAGAAGTGAACTGGGTTACAACATAATTACATGAACATATTTGTGACAAACTTGTGTAATTTGTTAGTAATTTCCCTTCTTTAATAAGTTTTTTCTCTTTTTACGAAGATGAATGGGAGTGTCTTGTTCAAGGTGTTGTAAACAAACATCTTTTTCACTCTGAAAATTTAAAGCTTCTAAACCTGTGATGTTTGCAAATTGAATGAATGAAGGTCAAAAAGATTCAAAGTCCATCCATCCATCCATCCGTCCCTCCATCCATCCATCCATCATCTACCGCTTATTTTGGAGTGGGGTCGCGGGGGGCTGCAGCTTGAGCGGGGAGGCCCAGACATCTCTTTCCACAGCCACTTCTTCCAGGGGGATTCCAAAGCATTTCCAGGCCAGCCGAGATACATAGACTCTCCACTGTTCCCTGGGTCTTCCCCGGGGTCTCTTCCCAGTTGGACATGCCCAAAACACCTTCCTAAAGAGGTATCCAGAGGGCATCCTTACCAGATGCCCGAACCACCTAAACAGGCTCCTCTCAATATGGAGGAGCAGCGGCTCAACTCTGAGTCCCTCCTGGATAACCAACCTTCTCACTCTATCTCTAAGGGAGAACATGGCCCTTCCTGCCTTAACTGGGATGCAGTTGAAGCTCTGCTGGAGGTGTGAGTTGATGATCTTGCTGACAGGGTTCTTCTGCCAGGCATTCCCAGCAAACCCTTACTACATGTTTGGGTCTACTGGGTTAGAGCCTGTCCCCTCACCCCCACCCCCACGCAGGGAAGCTATCCAGGCACCAAGCTGGGAGGCTTTAAGTAGCCCCACACCAGCCTGCTGCCTCTCACCATGGGCAACTCAAATAGTGAATTTCTAGAAAAATGCAGCTGTATTAGACTATTATAGGTGGTAATTAGTCTAATACAGCTGCATTTTTCTAGAAATCTGACTTAATGTTTCTGTTGATGAAACAGACAAATCTTTGTTAGCGGAAATAATTGTTTTAGTGTTTTTTGTACAGAATAAAAGTTTATCTAACCTTTTAGTTTTCCTTTGCATTTCCACTCATCCATGAAGCATTTAGGTTTCTAACAGCTCACTTTGAAGTTGTCATAAAGTGAATTTTTTAGTAATAGGCTTTAAATGAAGCAACCTTCTTGTCAATAAACAATCACTGCCTCTTAATCCTGAGGCAAGCCTTTTCTTTTCTTTATTAGAGTTTGAATGTTGAGGCTTCACAAGGAGATTGCAAATTTTGTTCTGCCTCTGACTTTAAAAATAATGCAGAGGCTGCTGATTTTCTTATAGCTGTGCAAACTAGACATTTTGTCTACTTTTGCTCTTCCATGCAGGACGAAGATAACTTTTTCTTCATCTGAGTTTTATCATCATAAAAGATGCCAGTGGTGCATGTGTGATAAAAGCAGACCTGTTATCAAAATCCTACATGTTGGTTTTGTAATCCTCGGGTTCAACAAGCCTAACATTAAACTGTCTCACTGGTAGCACAGGGGAAAATTAAATCCCTCTTCACTCCTGACGAGAATCCTCCCACCCAAACCTCACCTTTAGCTGACAGTGAAGCGTTCGCAGTCTGCTCAAACCCACCTCTGAATTCAGCGCGAGAGGCTTTTAATGAAAGCGAGATCAAACTCTGCGCGATCCTCCGCCCACAAAAGGTTTCTCTCAGGAACATCACGATGAGATCTCAGCCTATTTGTCTCGACATCACTCACTGAAAACAAACACCCCCCGTCTGCCTGTGACTCACTGAAGCTGTCATCTATACGGCCCGCTGGAGTGAGCGCAGGTACAGCCGCTCGATGCAAAGCTGACTGCCGCCACTCTGAGAGGCAGGGAGGGAAAACCATGTTCACAATGCAGAGGGCATACTTTTTTTTAATCCCAGTGACAAGTAAATTGTAAATTTAGCAGCAAAAGCAGCATGGAAATGTCATTCCTGCTTCATGTTTGTTTCAAAGACATCCGGTTAAACTTGACATTTGAGTTCTGAACAAAAAAAAAGATTTCAGGCTATCTGATCTGGTTCTCTGCTGGTACATGGCACTATAAAAGTCCTTTTTGATTCTTTGCTTTGGGTTTCTGTTTCTTCACATTGTCTTGATGTGCACAGTGACTGAACAGAATTAAAACGATTGTATGTACAGATTTTTAACAACCTTAGTTTGAACAATCATATTTTTTCTGACTTGATGAACTACTCTATATGGAGTCTAGAATAAATTGGATTGCAGCTGTCTTATTTATTTATTTAAGTCTTTTTTAAAACCAGGAAAGACTTATTAAGTTCTAAGATCTCTTTCACAAGATCATCCTGACCAAGACTGGCACCAGCACAAAAAAAACCCAAAACAAAACAAAACAAAAAACTGCAGTTATAGTTTTAAAACATTAGGACATATAACAATGTAGCACAAAAATAATAAGAATAAAACATATAAATAAAAGTGATAAGACAAGACTAAAACAGAATCAGGGACTAAAAAGGTAAGAATTTAGTGAAAACATCTGCAACCAGATGTGACTTATTCTGAATGTTTAAGAACAGATTTAAACCTATCTAAGGTAAGCAGCTCGCTTAGCTCATTCCATGTAAAAATGCTATAAACCTTTACACTTCCATCAATTTCACATTAACTGGTGATTCTAACAGAACAATGATATTCCTGCAGGATGTGCCCCAGTCTGCACCAGAACCGCTACAGCTAGCAGCTGCTGTTGCCATTTGCACTTGCAAAAAAAAACAAAAAACACTGAATTCTATGAAACCAAAATTCAGAGCGGTCTTGGTCATGTTCCCACTCAGACTAGCTGTTAGCTCATCAGTCCTGAGACGATCATACGTATTGGATTGGAGTACCAATCAAGGCATTTTTCATTGATCGTATCAGAGCAGCTGCCACAGTCCACTCCCGATATCTGTTGTTGACCTACTGTCTACAGTTTTACGTCAGCCGCGCTGCAATATGGCTGCCGTACAGCAGCTGTGACATGGCAACATGTCTGCGGTATGGAAGTATTTTAAAATACAAAGAAGAGCAGTTCAGCAGCTACTTGAATTGTGGTCTATAATCTGCAAGTCTGTGCTGTAAAAAAAAAAAAAAGTCAAATATCCTCCTGACTACCAGGAAAAAAAAATATTGTCCAGTCACATTTTATTTTAAATTCCCCATCTTTGTAAGGTAATTAGCCTCACCCCTTCACATCTGGTACCATTGAAAAGCTCTAAATGTCCTCTGTAGATGGCAAAAGGAGTTAATTCAGTAGCATGCAGTGGGTGGGAGATATTCAGGTTTACAAATGTCCTCCACAGAGGACAAATTTGAACTACTGGTAGCCAGGAGGATAAAGCAAGTAATCTAGACTTGGTATCGGCCAATCCATTTAAAAAAAAAAAAGAAATCTTGATCGGGACATCAAAGTTCAAAGTGAGGCCGTTCACAACAGGAAGGATAATGACTGTTTACATCCTCTCCACAGAACCCCACCTAAAAAAAACCTTCACTTTAATGATCTCTTGAATGTGTCCTGCTGCCTAATGCCTCTTAGACTAAACCTGCATTCAAAAATAAAAAAGTATTAATAGAAAAAAAACAATCCCACTACGTTCCTTTGTAAAATAAGTACCATCTTCACTGGTCTCCTTTTTTCCCAATTTCTAAAGAATTGGGTAAAACAAATATATTACAACAATCCTAACAAAACAAAAAACTATCTTGGTGTTTAATAATTTGTG
The DNA here is from genome assembly GCA_028566095.1 of Kryptolebias brasiliensis. Taxonomy (NCBI): domain Eukaryota; kingdom Metazoa; phylum Chordata; class Actinopteri; order Cyprinodontiformes; family Rivulidae; genus Kryptolebias; species Kryptolebias brasiliensis. The sequence continues at coordinate 2,734,805 of JAOXNZ010000030.1, read as the reverse complement.
TTTTGACTCCAGTTAAAAAAATAAACCAGTTTATGATCACTAATTAGGGAAATGGAGGTGAAAATGTTTTAAATAACTCTTCACAACAACATTATCTATTTTCTAACAATAATCAAAGAAACTTTTTACCCAGTAATTTGTATGTATTAACACACGTCTGTGTTTACAACAACAATTCAAAAACACCATTAATGATTGATCTGAAAAAGTAGTGGGTGGTGAAAAATTAGGTGATAGATTTAATAACAAAAGACAGAGAGAGAAAGAAAACGTCTGAAGAAAGCCCAGCTCTGTTTCCATTAAGTTAATGATGTACGTTGCGTTTAGGACAAAGTGTATTATTTTAAAAATCAGAGCTCAGGGATTTCTCTGAGCTACGGGGGATTTTCTTCTTTGATCAGACGTCTGTTTGAACTGATGAACAGGAGGAGCTCCATGGATCAAAGCCCCGCGGGGCTACAAGAGCAGGAGAAGAAAACTGCTGAATATAAAGGTTAAGATGGTGCATCCTAACGCTCAGAGACCATTGATTGGTCAATTATTGGCATGTTTTTGAGCTTTTTTGCTTCTAATATTTATTGTATTTTATAATATTCATTTATATCTCATTTTATTCAAAGGTTAACTTTGATCTCCCTCAGTCATTGAATGTGTTTCCATGTATTTTTATTGACTGGTTGTTTCAGTTAGTTTTTCTCCTTCCTTTGTTGCGCCTATCATTTGCTGATCGTCTGAGTAACTCTTCACCTACTTCCTACTCAGTTTTGTGTTGGTTTCATTCCCCATGTCTTATGACACTTATAAGTTTATAATCTAATGTGGGATATAAAAGTCTTCAGTCTTTCATTTTAAAAACAAGTCTCTATGAGACCCACTTTTTAAAAGATCAAGTCTACTCCGGCTTGTCAGATATTTGGTGGAAAATGGCGGAGCGCAAAATAGCAGCAAATTCTAAAGACCTATTTTCAGCAGACGGTTCCTGAGAGCTGGATTCTGCTTCTGGTGGGTTCTACAGAACAACCAGTCTGCACATGTGCAGAAGTACAACGTATAGCTTGTTATTACATCTGTTCCTCTTGTTCTTTCAAAATAAAATGTCTGCAGCGAGAAACATCAGTTGTCTAGGAACATGGTTCATCTTCTCTGATGAGATGCTTTGAAAATGTCTACATTTGACAGTGGAGAATAAAATCCAATATTTTATGCTCCAATTTTATTCCAAGCAGTAACTCAAGATGCAGTCTATTTCCAGGTGTGTGCAGGTGGGCTTAGAGCTGTCACCCTGCAAATGAATCCCCCAAGACAGAGATCACAAAGTCAGAAGAGCCTAAAAAAAGAATGCAACTAACCAAAAGTTGAAAAGGAAAGCCTTAACGAAACAGGAGCTAAATAGTCCTTTATAAAGGGTATAATGTTAAAATAACCCTTTCTTTAACAGAGAAACATGTAGATCTATTCTAGATGTCAAAAGCATCACTGACTTGTGAATTTAAAAAAAAAAAACAACATCTAGTTTTAGGTTAATATCAGCAAGTTTTTGTAGTTTTGTTGAATCTCTTTTTTCAGTCAAATTATTTAGAAAACAAAAAAATGAGCCAAAAATCTTATTAAATGATCTAAATTTGTCTACAGTTGACTGCAACATTGTTGCTGCCAGAGTGTTTTTGAGAACATTTATTCCAGGACCACTGACAGCGATCAATAATGCATTTGTTCATGTGGTGTTTTACCATCCAGCTGCTGATAGAACAAGAACGCTCCAGATGGAGAGATACAGGAAAGAAAAAAAAATTGAGTAGGTCCAGGACTTTACTACAGTTTGATCTGATGAAGAGAAATTCTGCGACGAGGAGGAAATAATAAAGACAGCAGGGTGATGAAGAGACCAGCAACACACCCTGAAGGGAAAACACAGTCACTTTATTTCCTCACACTCAGGTAATTTCTTGTAAACAAAAGCAGATGTTAGAACAGATCAGAACCCAGATGTGTTCATCTGTGTGATGCAAAATGATGCTGCTGGGTTTCAGTTTGTGTTAAGATGAGCGTGGGGCTGAATTGGTTTAAAATAAATCAGATAATCAGCAGTTACTTATTTGCTGCTCTAGTTTAAAACAAAAACGCATTTGTGCATAATTGATTTAAACTAAAAATCCTTGACATTAAAAATGTTACCAGAACCAGATTCCTCTACCTGCGCAAAATTACTACAACTAGAAGCATCTCGTCTCAACACGAAGCAGAAAAACTGGTCCATACATTTATCATCTCTAAGCTGGACTATTGTTATTCTTTATTATCTGGGTGTCCAAAAAACTCTTTAAAAAGTCTTCAGTTGATCCAAAATGCTGCTACCAGAGTTCTGATGACTTAGAAGGAGAGATCAGATTTCTCCAGTTTTAGCTTCTCTTCATTGGCTCCTTGTCAAATTCAGAATATAATTTAAAATTTTACCTCTAACATGCAAAGCTCCCGATAGCCAAGCTCCATCTTATGTTAGATTTTCTTGTTCTACGTTTTCCTAACAGAGCAGTTCGCTCTCAGACTGCAGGTTTACTTGTGGTTCCTAGAGTTTCTAAAAGTAGAACAGGAGGCGGAGCTTTCAGTTTTCAGGCTCCTCTCTTGTGGAACCAACTTCCAGTTTCTGTCCGTGAGGCCGACACCCTGCCTACTTTTAAGATGAGGCTTAAGATTTTCCTTTGTGATAAATCCTATAGTTAGTGTTGGGTTTCCTGATCTATCCCTTAGTTATGCTGCTATAGGCTTAGACTGCTGGAAGACAAACTGACCAGATTTCCTCGCTCTGCTTTTGTCATTAATCTGTGTTTTTCTTTGGTTTTCTTCCCATAAAAACTACACCCGGACCATAGAAACTACACCCGGACCATAGAAACTACACCCGGACCATAGAAACTACACCCGGACCATAGAAACTACACCTGGACCAATCCTTATGCATTTTTCTGTGTCTCCCTCCTGTGCTCTCCAACCCCAACCAGGTAAGGCAGATGGCTGCTCATACTGACCCTGGTTCTGGTTCTGTTGAAGGTTTCTTTATATTGAAAGGAAGTTGTTTGTTGCCATTGTGGTGCTCAGGATGGGGGATTGCTATAAAGTGAAGATTTGACGCAATCTGCTGCCTTCTTTAGGCAGATAAGGTTCACTAACTGGCATTTCATAATGTACTGTATATGAATGTTTTGGATTATAATAAGAATGAATTGATTTAGTGGGTTTACATCTGGATCTGAATTGAATTTATGATTTAGACTTGTTTTTATTCTTTTGTTCAGTGCCCTCAAGATGACTGTTGTGAATAGATGCTATAGAAAACGAAAATAAATTGACTGGGTTATGAGAGAGAAAATAAACAAAAGTATTCATGTATTTTGACATATTACAGTCATTACTGTCTTTTAGCATTAGGCTTTTGCATGTTTATCTAAAATATGAAAGGTTAGAAACTATCCACAAAACAAATTGGAATCATTGTGAACAATAAAAACACATTTAACACAAGCAGCAGAAACTTATTTGTTGCCAAAATCAAAGAAGTAATACCAATTTAATCAGCCAGGCAGCAAGAAACAGATGAGCAAATAGAAAATTAGACATTTTCAGTTTACGAGCTTTTATTGTACAGAAGAAGAAGGCATATCAGCTTCTCTCAGTTTTTATCTGGAACCTTTTAACTGGACCAGTCAAATACAGAGTGGATAGAAACACACACACAAAAAAAACCATGGATGCTCACTCCAACAGTCGGTTTAGTAACTTTAATTACCGGATGGATTTGCATGTTTCTGTACTGTGGGAGGAAACAGGAGTAGTTTGATAAAACCTACAGCACCTCCAAAAGAAAGGACCCAGCTTTAGACAAACTTTATTTAATTACCTGTACGATCAGTGACTTAAAAAATGACAAAATGTTTGGAAGCTGTTGTCAGCCTACATCAGAAAAACAAACAATTAAAGGCCTGGCATTCTTTACAGGTATTTATATTATAAGCCACCTTTCAGAGTTTTAATCAGATCATCTTATGTTGAGAAATTTCGAGAATATTGTTTTGAACGCTCTGTTAGCACTCAGAACGTGTTGGGAATGAATCTAACATTTTTAGCTCATTGAGCTCAACATGCACATACACAACACGGGCAGAAACATCATCGCCTTTCAGCAGAGGCTTATGATAAACAAATGTCTGAAATTTGTTGAATATCTGTGCTAATTTGATCTTTAGAAAATTTCTAAAACATTATCAGATTCAGCAATAATTCCCAAAGGCATGGCTGCTTATTAAATTCACGTTTATGATGAAATAACTCAGTAAGAATGAAGTTTTCCAACGTAAAGCCTCGTGGTTTTATTTGCTCATTGTTTGGTTGTTTGGCTTTGGGGCCATCACAGAACTGACTTGGTTTTTGTCTAAATGCAACTCGACACTGTTTCTGTCTCCACGCCTGCTGGACATTTCCCACAAGGTGACAGGGTGGCAAAGATTACAACACAAGGGTCTCTATATATAGCAGAAAACTCTGCCACTGAGGTGAAAAGGAGTAAATAAGAGAGGATTGGCGGGATTCTTCATAGGTGGGGCAATTCAGTTTCCTTCATCAATCTTGTCCTCCCCAGCCATAAGTGTGTCCACAGGGACACCAATATGTAGAGCAGCTGCTGCTAATGTCTCCATTCAAACTCCCAGCGCTTCATTTCTTAATGAATTGAACGCATCACATGTTTTGATAGATGGTTGCTAAATTTTAGTTGCTTCCTCTCAGCGGCTGTTGCTCAGCGGTGGTGTAAACTTTGCCCTTGTTAAACACCATGAGAAACTTGTGATGGATGTTCTCTTTGTTGATGCGTTTTTAAAAAGGTCTGATTATCTCATTTTACCGTCCACTACAAAATAACCAACATATGAACGAAGCAAATGGTTTAACCTAAACTATTTATCAATATAACTGCAGAAATCACAAACATTTGTCTGGTTTATTCTTCAGTGCTCGGTGTCAACAGCTGCCATTGGAACAACAAGCAGTTTTTATGGAGATTCAATTATAAAACTTTATTCCCTTCAAAGTCTGAAACGGACCAATAAAGGAAAAGTTGCTGTTTACCTTTTAAAAAATTTGTTTGCCTATGTCAATCAGATGTGGCGGCCATCATGAATTAGGTTGACTCCAACAGTTAATTAGCTGTAGACGTACATCCAATAATTACTTTGAGAGTTTCATTAAAGTCTATGCTTGAGCAAATATGCCATGTTTCCATGCAATAAAAGCAAAATAAATAAATAAATCAAAACAGAATTGATTTGCAAATATTATTACTACTTCTGCCT
>JAOXNZ010000030.1:2692630-2714385 GCA_028566095.1 Kryptolebias brasiliensis | reverse complement strand
TTCCTGGTCTTCCTGTGAGCCCAACACAGCGTCCCTGTTAGCGCTCGTTCTGATCCAAACAAAATGCGTTTTTTTCTTTGCAGTTTACCCAGAAAAAAAAGAAAAGACGTGTGGAGTGGTAACACTCCTTATGACTCAACGGGAGATCATAAACAAAATAAACAAAAAACAAAAACAAACCAAAAAAACACCTGTAAATACCAAAGATGTCACAGTAATTGCCACAGGGCTGTGACATTTTGACAAGTGTGACAGCTGATGCAGTGAAACGATCTGGTTGTAATGAAAGCTTTGCAACAAACGACAGACAAAGCTGAAAAACTTGACGCCTGCAACTTTCTCTTGCCCCCCTCCCTCCTCTGCAGAGCTCCCCATTCAATGCACATTAAAAACCGACGGGTTATTTTCATAACTCAATTGCTGGGTTGAATCTGTTGGGTTGGTTTGACCAAATATTTGATCAAAAAGTTTGACCCAGTGGTTGGGTCAGAGTCAAGCTGTGTCATTCTTCACAGTCCGCCATTTTAAGTCAGAAGTTGACCGAATCGGACCTGACTAGACCTCTGCTTCAGGATGAAATAAGTAAAGGTAAGACAACAAATGATTAACCTAGTTTGCTTGGTAAATTTGAGTTTGTACTAGACAGTGGGTTTGAGTTCTTAAAATAATATAAGTTTGTGCTAGCTAGGTATGTTGTAATTATCTAATAACCCAGATTTTAAGTTGTTTGTTTTAACTTATTAGTAGCTCTAATTCAACAAATTGGTCAAATTTTGGGTCAAAAACCTAACATTGATGATCCAACCCTGCTAAGATAAAACTAACCTGGGTTGGCTCAGTCCTAATTTGACTAAGCGCTGGATTACAAAATGGTTTGTTTTTAACCCAGCAGTGTTTAGTGTGTATGATGTGCATTGTCAAGTGAAAATTCATTGTGTGCCGAGATCCCTTCTTGGTTTTACAAACTCAGCACCACAGCCCGGCAAACAATAATGCAATGAGCTCCTCATTATAACCCCGAGAGTAGAGAGGTGTCATAGTCAATATGAGGGCTGCATAACATTGTCGGTCATGAGGACCAGAGCAGCGATCGCCACAGATGTTCATTTGGCAAACTGAGGCCTAACTCTGCAGAAAAGGACTTGAGCTCATTTTCTGAGGTGGATGAAAGAACGCTTGTCTAACAGTAAACAAAGAGGGCAGGCCAAGCGACAGGGCTCAGTCAACAGGGATATTATCAGCCCGTTCTGTAATTCACTCATTTCTGAGTCAAATAAATAAAAAGAAGACAACTTCAGTGTGCAGCTTGCTGTGGCTCAGCAGTCAGGATGTGGCTTAATTTGACAATTCACTGGAGGAGAAAAGAAGAAGAAGGAGAATAATTCAGTTGTTTTTGGCAAGTGGCTTTTCTAAAGCTGCACAGACTGATTCTGAACTACTGATCTAATTATATTCTTTTTAGATAGGCTCTTATTTATGCAATTATTCAATAAAAAAAAATACAAAGAGGAAAATTCTGAAAAATAAGAAAATTAAAAGCCTGGCCTTGAAGGAATGCATATTGCTCACCACCTTTCATGCAACAGTTTTAAACTAAGATCATCTTATGTTGTGAATGGACAGATTTTGGTCAAATGTTATAAATAACATTGGGAATGCAAGTACTTGTAGATATGTTGGCTCTTGGAGTATGTGTTGAGGATGACTTTCAGCTACTACCACGCAAAATCTTAGTTCAATATTCTTTGCCTTCAGTGGCGGACAATAAAAAGAAAGGACATCAGTAGAATCTGGTCAGCTTAATTAAAAATGCAGATCTGAGGTTTTTCTCCAGTTTGGCTCAGCTGTGGTTTTACCTCAGATGCCTCCAGGGTTAAATTAAATTCAGTTTATGTTCAGGGTGGTTTTACTTCCAGACTGCCTGAAAACACTACAAACTAATGACAACTAAGATGCAACATTGTTTGTTTTTCTGTTGGTTCTGCAGAGCAGAGACCTCAGTCAGACCATTCTGTTCTCCATCATCGCTGGAGAAAAACAAGTGCCAAACCACTGTTTGCATTTGGCAGCAGGAATTCATTTAAATCTGTGGTTTTATCTCCTCATCCCAAGTCATTTCTGCCTTTTCATTTCTCTTATTAAGTGTCTGAAAAGGCACATTTCCTCTGAAAGTGAAAATCGGCAGCGACAGATGCTTCGAATGATTACCCAGACTGCTGATGGTCCACATGCACAGATTGCACAGCAGTGTGGAATTTCCATAGGAATACATAAAACCATCAGCCCTTTTAAAAGGGGGAAACACAACACCCACAGCAGTCGTTTACATCTGCTTCACAGACAAACATCCTCTGGTTAAGGCCTGGAGTTGAGTTTGGCATCAAGAGGCCAGAATTCTGTTAAATCAAGCAGGAACACGACTGAGATTTAAACATCTAAGATGTGTACTCTTCAGAGTAGAAAAAAAATCTGAGCCTCTTAAAACCATCTTCTGTGTACTAATTATATGGTCTACATTTGTTTCATAAGCTTGGTAAGAAGATCTCTTGCTTGTGAAAGGATACTATTCTTGCCTTTGTGTGTGTTTGTTTCTGTCATTTTAGTAAAATATCTCTTGCACCAGGGAAGAATTTAAAAAAAATTCAGAGTAATTATTAAATTTTCATCTACCACTGATCAACTTTTGAAGTCAACCTGTTCGAGATTGCTACCACAGCTAAGCTACCTTAAACACAACATGGCTGTAACTCAGTCAATTTTACAAATATTAATCTAGAGTTTTGTGCATTAATAGCTGACACTGATCAGCACATAGAGTGCTAACTGAACATCTCTATGTTTCTTGCAACTATAAGATCCACCGTAAGAACCAAAGCAAAAGCTAGGACTGTCAGAAACATCTTGCTGCACAAACAGATGAATCTGATCCGGCTTCCAGAGGTGAACACATGTTAAACACAGTTCACGACACACAACCACAGAGGTTGTGTCTCCCCGTAACCCTCCCTTTGTGTGGCCCTCTGTCGCAGTCACACACACAGAACACACACACGCAGCAGCACGGAGGTGACAGCATTAGCTCGGAAGTGTTCTTTTGGAGGACAATTATTCTAAGTAGTTTTCCCATCAGCCGAAGCCATGAGCAGAAGACCCTTGGGTGAGCCAGAACCTTTTCTGAGGAGGCAATCGGGAAAATAGCCACTGTCCAATTTATTTGATAAGGCGAGTCGAGCTCAGGCTTGCCAACAGATGCAGAGGGGAAGAAAATTGGTGCCGTGCTGCAGCCCAGTTGCTGACATTTTCAAATCACTATGCATAGTGATTATAATAATATTTCAGTGGAGGTTAAGGGTTTATATTCAAAGTTCGGGGAGCAATGGCTGCTGGCTTTCTGCGCTGACTGGGAGATCAAGGCTGCAACGACTCGTTGGAGCTGAGATAGCAGGGCTGTTGCTCCTGTGCACCACTGATTAGGACACAATGTAAACGAGCAACTGAGCTTCCTTTCAGGGTGCAGACAATAAGAGATTAAATTCGAAGATCTTCAGAAGCAGGTGGGTGATGTCAGTGCTCCTAATGTTCCCAACTTTTCCCCTGGGGGACTTCTATTTCAACTTGGACAGCTTCGAGTAAAACTAGCTCTCTCTGGGGGATCCTCATCCACGCACAAGCCCGAGTAAAAGAAACACCATCCGCCTCTGGGGACACACGCCGGTACTCCACTCACTCTGCGACAGAAAAGATTCGGCCACTATAAATAAATAAAAAGATTACGGTCTGCAACATCTCATATACAGGAAAAAGGTTTAGATGAATAAAACTTTATAAAGAAAAACTAAAAATCTATGTAGTCTTAAACGCACTCAACTGCTTTACAGGTCTTCGAGGCTGCTGTAAAAAGAAGTTAAATATGAAAAAGTTCTGATTTTCACATCATCATGTAACAAAATAAAAAATATATATATTTGAAATTGTAAATGTTTACAACTATGACTTTAAAAAAAGTGACTGGACAAAAATTTATTGAAGCTTGGAGAGAATGTTTAGCTACTCATCTGAGGAGGTTTCTCTTAAATTGCACGTGTGAAGCTAAGATTATCCAAAAACCTGCTGGGTTAATGTGAGTCAACCCATTAGTTTTATGATCCCATGAAGAGAGTTCTGTTTAAAAAACCCTAACCTTGTAGTTTTGTTGACTGAACCTAACAGTGAGTGTTGATTTAACCAGCTCTAAACAAAACAAAACAAAACAAAACAGGACGTTTTATTTGTGCATATTAAAACAAAAATCAGGTGGACATGTGGTTTGTGAGTGTATGCTGCAGAAAAGACAGAAATCTGTAATAATTCAGTAAAATTAGTTTTGGATGTTACATTATTACACTGTTTTAATGCAATCTAAAAAAAATGAAAGTGGACATTTTAAATCTGATGAAATATCCCTTTTATGATTATTTGACAAAAAATGGAGACACTGCGTTCTTCTGTATAATTATTTTCATGCCTACTGGCACAGAAAAAGCTGCAAGAATATGTCTGTGGGCACAAAGTATTAACTTTTGTCACTACTTCATATTTTTGCCATGAAACAAGTTTTAAATCAGCATCAGCAGTTCTACACTACCATGACTTTGCTGGTTAGACTCAGCCTCTCCTTTAAACTCAGTACATTTAATCTAATATTGTAACAGGTCTAACCTACCTGGGCGCCCGATTTCCCAAACATTTTAAGACTGAGGTGTTCGCTGACAAGCTGCAAAAACTAAACTCTCCAGTAAGTTCTGGGTCGGCCTCAAGGCCTCAGACAAGTCTCAAGACAACAACATCATCTGCAAAAAGTAAAGATGGAAACCAAAGCTGACCAATTTAAAATCTTTCTACCGTCCATGACTGCATTTAGACTTCTTGGAGTTTTTGACAACACATAAACAAAACTTAAAATATGTTTTTAGAAAAAATATTTATAGGATTTTATCCATAAAAGACACAAGATAGCAATTTAATCTGATTACAGAATGAAGGTTAAAGTCTCCGGTGATCAACCACCAAATTAAAGCCAATGAAAGCTGAATATTACTGATCATATCACCACCATAGGAGCCTGACAAAATAGAGTAAAAACTTTGAGTGACATCACACAATTTAGAAGTGCAAGATATCTACAAGTTAATAAAAAGTAGGAGTTTAAATCCTTTTATGATGTTCTTATCTCAAAGCTCATGTGCACAAGTAAGCCTTTTGAATACACATCAAGGCTAACATCAGACTACATATGGCCTAAAAATGAAAGTTTTGTTAATACCTAATTCTGGTTTCATAACAGGATTTAGCCATGGTTATATTATAATCTACCTTGGATTCGAACAAAGAACCGCCAGTTTTTCTTCACTCAATAGCCTGCTTTTATGCAACTCTCTTTCAAATGATTTTTAAACATTTCAGTAAGCATAAGTCCTTTAACACTGTGCAAGTTGTAGCCCATCAAATAATGTCAATTATCCTGCAACAAATGACAGCAATCCACCTGGGAACCGCTGAGAGCTATCTGACATCCCCTTACCTTGCATATCTAGCTCTTTCAAATGCAAATCTGCTTTTATTTTCCCTTTGGCACAGAAATGTCTCCCTGTACACCATCAGTATATCAAATTGGTAGACAAAAAGAGATGTCGCTTCTGAGAAAAGCATGAATATATGCTCTGATGTATCCAGTATTATGGCCAAGATTAAAAAAAAGTACAGTTTCTGTGCCACCGTGATGCCGCTGAGATTCTGTCTTGGCTCTGAACAGAACCAAAGCAGTCGAGGGAAACGTCCAGACATCATTCCATAAAGAGATAAAATGGAAAATTGGAGACCTCTTAAATATAATTTTGAAAAATATCACATTACAAAGAAATCACATCCCAACATAGATGTGATTATCTGTTAAAATGTCTTTGCTGGGATAAATCCAGGTGGACCAGAAGTCTGTTAAATGAGTTTCCTGCAAATACGGGAAAATATTTAACAGACCCAAAAGTATCTGTCTTCTTTCTTCAGAGAACAAAATAATGGATTTCTACCAATCTGCTTTTCAGATTTCCCAGTGCACTAAAGCAAACACTACCGTGGTGACAATTTTCTGTCTCTGCTGCCAAAATCAGAAAAGTTCATGGGTTTTAAATAAAAGCTCTTGGTAATCAGCCATGTGAAAAGATATTTTCATATCATATATCGTATTTGTAATTTTTAAATGACAGCTCCACAGGTGTTTGCTTTCTTTCTCCGGGTCAGAACCACCAGTCAGTGCCCACAACAAATGATTTTCTAACAGGCAGTTTAATCAGACTTTCCATTTATTCAGTTCAAACAGGAGCCCGAAGGAAGAGAAAGATTTGAGAAACTGATTGAGACAAATGTAAGATGATGTGCCGAATACATGACAACCACCCGGTGGCTTTTTATACAGATGATTCATTGTGTTTCTGAAAAGAAAACTGTAAAAAAAAAAAGTGCCCAACAGCAGAATAAAACAGGGTTTGATCTCACGTTGAATAACTCCGATGCCATTTTTAAAAAGTGTAACAGCGACTCTGACTTATCCTAGCATCTTATATTTACTTAAAAAAAAGTTTGGGAACCATTGCTCTAACAAGTACCACCTATTACAACAGACATTAAAAAGCAGACCGGTCTAATTAAACACAGAACCCCAACCAAAAACAAAACTTTCCTCCTTATCCTAACCTTAAGAATTCAACAAACTCAACAGGCTAAAGGCCGCATGGCGAGGCATGATCGCCCTCGGCGGGACCTTCCTCGAGTGCCAATGGATGAAGCAACCAATGAACCCAAAGTCCAAGACTGCAGATGTGTCATAAACTCTAACAGCAATTCTAAAAACTGTTTTAACGCTAGAAAATCTTAACAAGCTTAACGTTGTAGCTCCAAGGCTAAACAAAGAGAATCTAGTCTTTATTGGCATGCACCAATCTGCGCCTTGTATCTGACCCCCTTTAAAACAACACAAAATACACCAAACTCTGGTTAAAAGGTTGGATTTAAGATCATTTCAGAACCATGCACACTCCACGACATCTGAATATCAAATTGAGTTTACTTAAATCAGATTTCCTCGCTGTTTTTCACCTTTTGTTACAAGCAGCTCTTCTAAAACACATTAACCATCATCTCTCCAGTTTCTCCAAAACATCTCTATTACATTTTTGTTTCAAGTAGTTTCCATTTGAAGTAAAGATTGTAATTTGCTTAATCAACTCATATTTTTGGTTCTCAGATTTTAATCACAGTTTAGGTTATGATAGTTAATTATCTTGTTATTTAACTTGCAAAACTTTATAATACTTCTGAGTAGCACTAGAAGGTTCTCTTCTATAATTTGCGAACCGTAGATTTAACTTTTTTTAAGAGTGAGATAGTGAATTAATTATGAGCAGCAGAGGTAGTATCTCACCGGGCTGCGACTGTTGGAGACTACGTGTTGCCTCAAAATTGAAAGAAAATACACATATTTTCAGTTCTGAATGTTTTTTTTCCTCCGTTTTCCTTCCGTTTTGCACGACTTTGCAAAACGTATTCTGTTGCCCACCTCCACCCGTTTTGTGCCCACCATGGCAGCCGCCTCTGTGTTTATGATTCTTTTTCCTGGAGCAAACTTCTGAAATCAAGACAGGCAGATCTGGACCAACTTTTTAAAAATGACTTTTTTATCAGTGTAGTCAGAGCTGGACATTCAGGGCTGTAGCCTCGGATGTTTTCTGTCATAAGGAGAGCTTTTATGAAAACTAAACTGAGATGGGTTTGAGATGCCTGCGACTATTATAAGAGAATGTTTGTTACTCTATTCTTTTGATCATGTTCAAAATTTAAGTAACAAGACTGCAAGTCCCTGAAACTCCCGCAAGAAGGTTTCAGGACGTTTTGGAGACTCCCTCACGGATGCTGTTCACCAACAGTCACAGCGCAGTGAGATACTGGCTTTAAGGTGACCTGCAGTGGGCGTCAGTGAGGCTGTGAGGATTTCTGATGAGGAGCCATCTAAACTTTATTCAGAACGGGAACCTCAGACTTCTACTATTGAAAATTAGAGCTCATAACCCCTGATGCAAAAGAGCAAAACTCAAAAACATCTTAGTCAACAAACGAAGAGCCTAAAAGCAAATCCTTTAACCAACAAATGACATTACAGTTCATTGTGTAAATCTATTCTTTACAGTAATATTCCATTAAAAAGAGATAATTTTCAATTCAATGTAAAGTTTCAGCATCACATTCAGCATTACACATTTTGTAATTAAATAACATGATGCTGGTAAAATTTATCTCTTTAAAAAAAAATCTAGCTTAAGAGAACATCATGACTGATTTAATAGTCAAAAACCAACTCATCTGCTTTGTGCTTTTATAAACCTACTCATTCACCAGCTCTGTTTACACCAGCTGGAGTGACTTAGTCAAATTAGCTAATATTTACACTGTGTTCTGCTAAAATATATACCCAAAAGGCTAATCGGCTGAATGAAAAAAACCTGCCTAACTACAGTGTTAGTTTTTTATGAGCCCAAAATTATCTGCAGATACAAGCTTTCAAAGGCAAAGAATAAGTCAGAAGAGAACAAAGCATAATAAACAAATACTAAATTCAATACCAAGTAAAATACACATGAAAATACACATGAAAATCAAAAAAAAAAGAGGTGTTTTGCATGAAAAAGCCTGGCTTTCCAGGAGCAGTTACTTTCATGGATTGTTAAAGGTTAGCAGCGATCTATAACTTCTAACTTCTAAAGTCAATTAGAGACAAAGCAGCATTCACTCGCAGCTCTGCAGTGTCTTCGGATCAGCCCCTGTGGGCAACTCATTAAAATGCAAATAGTGTGATTGTGTACTGGTACTGCTAAAGAAAAAAGGCAGCATAAATTTCCACTTCTGTGTATTATCAGAAATCACACATTAAGATCAAATTATTCAGATGATAGAAGCATTTACAAATAGATAAGAAAAGCATTTTGTATTCTCAATGGACATGAAATAATATCTAAAATATGCTTGTTTTCTTTCAAAATTCCTATGATAAATTATACTTTTGCATACAAACAAAATAAAACAGTATAATTGGTTCATGCGGTTTAGCCACGTGGCTCTGATAATCTGATTCAAGAGAAACCCGAACTCCTTCAGGACACACGTCTCTTAGCAATATGATGCGTTATGGATTCATTTCCTAACAGAAGATAAATGCTCCTGAAAACAAAATCTAAATTTCTGTCTTCCTTTTACAGACAGCAACATTCTCTACAATTCCTTCTCTTACAAAAACAAAAAAACGAAAATAAGCCAATGATTTTCAAAAATTCCAAAACTCAAAATTCAGTGAGACTGCGGCTGAAAATTTGTATATTTGTAAAAAAAAATAACCTGTGATGTTAATTTACATTCTGTATTTGGGCATACTGATGACATCTATTTATCACCTGCTGCCATAAAAGGCGAGTGATCATGTAACATCCTGTGCCTGTATGAGTGTTTTTGTTTGTCTTACTATTGGCAAAAAATCCCATGAATCCCTGTATGGATTTGAATAAAACTCAGAAAGTAATCATTGCTGTACTGATTAACTTGCTGGCTGCCACAGCTAGTTTGACTCTAGCAAACACAAAAATGCCCGTAACGCTGTCATCTTTAGAGGCATTGAGCTAAGATATAATAGTTGCTGAGAGTCATCCCTAACACATACATCGAGCGGTAAAAGATTGAGCAAGATCTTTGTTTAAAACTTTGGAATGCAAATCAGTGGGCGATATGCATTACTTCAAGAAATGTCCCTTTAATGTGTAAGGAACTGGCAACAACTGATGGCATACTGACTTCTTGAAGGAATCACAACAACACATTTAAAACACTACTCTTTGTGTCTTCGAAT
Organism: Kryptolebias brasiliensis; assembly: GCA_028566095.1. Classification (NCBI taxonomy): domain Eukaryota; kingdom Metazoa; phylum Chordata; class Actinopteri; order Cyprinodontiformes; family Rivulidae; genus Kryptolebias; species Kryptolebias brasiliensis. The sequence goes on along the minus strand of JAOXNZ010000030.1, from coordinate 2,704,460 downwards.
TAAGGACCAAGATGTAGGGGTAACACTAGGAAATGGGACTTTCCACTCAAACTGCATGCTTCATCTCTCTCATATGGCTGTTTTTCCCGAGCCATATGAATGTGTAGCTGCTGCTGACAGTTGAGGACAAAAGCCCCCAATCACCATGGCAGTTGGAGCTGATGAAAATGGGTTTATTTCTGTGCAGTTTATATAACTTCTTCATCTATCTTTATGTGCACTCTTGCCTTTCTGCCCTTTCACCAAAGAGCAGAGACGGTGATGCCACATTAATTTCAAGAGGATATAAATGTCAGGTTGAGCATTTAAAAACGATGAAATATCAGTTTCTCTCCTTTGCATACTGAATAAGCCCCATATTTATATAAAGATCACCTCTGAAGAACAAACATTTTCATTGTGTTTGATAAAGATTTTCCTAACTGACTTAACGCTCATTAAAGGAGGGCATTTCTTTTGCAGGGAAGTTCATCAAGTTTTCCATTAACAGTTTTGAAAACAAAACACCGATTAAAGGAAAGGTGCACCCCTCCTATAGTTTGATGCTCTTTTCAGTCATAAAACAAACTCACTTTTACCCCCCATTTAGCTTTACAACCTCGCTTCAGTAGACAGCCACTTCCAACCTGCGAGTGTTTAATTAAAGCTTTTCTAGATGCAGCTGAAGCTTCTCGGTGTAATAAGCACAATAGTTTGTACAGATCACGAGGTTGTTAAAACCCCCTGAAATGACTGTGGCTGGAAATGGTGATGCTGTTTGCTCAGTTTTAGCTGAGTACTTCCTGCGATAATATTTTACATCAACTCCACAAAAAGTAAAGCTATGCTTCCAAAAATGGAAAGCAGAGCAGCAGACGCAGCTCCCATTTAAATATATTTCTGGAGGTAAACAACAGATGATTAAAAAACAAAAAGAAAAAATATATTTTGTAGAACAGGAAGGAAAATGGGACAACAGTACTCCAGATCTGATCATTTTGCCAGTACTGAGTTTTATTTCTTGCTTGCCACAAACAGCAAAAGGGCAATAATGTTTTTGTCTGTGTGTGTTCGGTTGTCTGTACCATGAGCAAAATAATCTGATGAATCACTGGTCAGATTTTAATCAAACTCTCAGCAAATAATGATTAAGCATACATCTGATTAACAACTGATTCAATTTTGGACTCAGCCTAATTCAAGATGGCTGCCACAGCAACGGAACTAACAAAACACGAAAATGGCTGTAATTGTTTTACACATAGAGCTAAAATTTGGTGAGGTGCTACAACACTATCAACATGAGATGATCTTAGTTTAAAACTATGACATAAATGGTGGTTGTTTTAAGGGAATGCCAGGCCTTGAATTTGAATTCCAGAAATTATGGAGCAACCTAAAATACTTGTTTTTAATTTTTTTAACCACATGAATGAGTAGAAGCAAAAACACAACAGTCAGAGTTGGGTCTTTCTGCAGAAATAAAATGAAAAAGAAAACTGCGGAACAAGAACATATTGTCAAACATATTTGAGATTATTTTTTATGTAATTTGGAATCTGGAGGCTTTAAACAGAAAGTAGTTTGGAAGCACATGTCAAACGTGACTCGAACACACAGGGCAGAGAGTAAAGTAAATAATCTCACATCACACCGAGCGTGTAATCATCGCGGCCGAACTGCTTTGACCTTTTTATAGCTGCCTTTAATACTTGCAGACCTGTCCTTGTGTCAACCCAACCTTAATGTACTTCCCCCGGCTACGTTTAAATCACTTCGCTCCACTTCCCTCTGATTCTTCCTCCACTCCTCCTTGTCCTCATACACGCTCCTTCTTCCTCCTCTGCCTCATATCTGCAACTCTAATTGCCTTGCATTGCCAAATGAGCCAGCCAGTTGTGCCTCCAGTTAAAGGCTGACGAGGATTCCGGCCCTTTCCCCCTCCTCCGACTCGTTTGAAAGCTAAATAAAGACGGGGAGAGACGAATGACTATCACTGCTCAGTTCAGAGGCACTGACGACCACAGTCTGTGTCAGGCAGCTTACAGTCATTTTCTAAAGTCCCATGAGAGTCCTGGCACCCACATCTTTGTTGTTTTAACATCATGTTAATGTCACTTTCATGACTCAGCTCATTTGGACATTGAGTTATTGACACAAAGGGAAACAAACTCTGTTTCTGTCCTTTTCCTGAATACAGAGCTTTACAACAAATCCAACAGTCTCAGACAGCACTGGAAACTTTGCTTGGATGTAAACAGTGAATAAACAAAAAAAGAGAGTTGATGGAGGACATTCGGAACAAGTCGAACAGTATCCCTGTCAGAGTGTAACATCACAAGTCACATGAAGTTGTGTTTGGCAGGAATTAATGATATAACACCAAGTTTACAATAGGATCTTTGAGGCTCCTTGTTTCCTCTTAAAACATAAATGTTGGCTGACTGTTTGCATTCTTGCCTATTTCCTGTTGATCTAAATGTTATGTCTTTTGGTTCACATTTGGTCCCCCAGGAGGAGCTGGACAGGGATGTCTGGGTTTCCCTCCTGGACCTGGAGCACCTGTGACTCAACCACAGATAAGCAGTAGAAGATGGATGGATGGATGTGTTATCTTTGGTATGTTTTATAGATTCAACTTAATAAATAGGAACAACTTGTGTCTATGACAGGCTGCTGGTAACAAAGAGCCCAAAGGTTCAATTTAAAATGGGTTCTTTGCTAAGTTGTTTGTTATGTGTCAACACTACACTGGTTCATTCCTTGACTTTAGGGGCATTTTATGGTGCAATGATTTATAGCTCAGAGTTAAGTGGCTTAACCTCTGAAATGAATGAAAAAGCAGCAAAAATCCAAAGAAAAACTTTGAAAGCCATTCAGAAAGCCTGAAAAACTACTGATCAATACCACTTTAAAAGATTACAAGAAAGTCTGGATATAAAACTCAAGAGTTTTGCACAGACTCTTAATAAAGTATAACTTTAAATCCCTACAGATGAGATGATACAAAGCTGAATATTCTTACTTAAAAAATGCAGGACTCTATGTGGATTAGTGCATTGCTGGGATCATTAAAGGACTAATTTAAATTTATTTCTTATATTCTGATTAAAAATTGCATCTCAGCGTTTTATGAAACATTAGTAAATAGCAGCTACAGTTTTTGGGAGGTGGTTCACATGAATCAACTCAGTTTTTGTTAACATCTAAGTTTGTGAGTCACAAAAATAATTTCTGTTAAAGTGGCAAGTGTCTCAATTAGCAAAAACTCAAGCTCCATGAAGCTTAATGAAACATGATTGTTTCATGATTCAATGTATTTACTCTCAGAAATGTTCTCTTTTCAAAAACAGAAACCGAGGAAACCCTCAAATATGTGCTAATAGTCTTTAAGTAAGATATCTCTAAATTACAGTTAAAAAGAAAAATCTGCAAAAAACATGCATAGGGAACATGTATAAGGGAAAGAATATTAGGGCCTTAATGATCTGATTTATAGCTCACCAAATTACCAAACCTTACTTTAAAAACAGAGCGGCACAACTTCAAACCCAAAGCTATTTTAGAGCAAAAGTCTGAGCTGCAGGCATGCAACAACTGACATTAACAAATTAATCCTAAACAGACATGAAATCTGTGTCGACATACATTACTTAGAAATTAAACTATTTCATTAAATTTGCAGCAGTCAAACTGATACAGAATCTGTTTTGCTATATTTATGCACATACGAGCAGCAGCTGGAATCATGTTGTTTACTCTGTTCCTCCTGCTGAGCTGTCCTCCTTTATGGAGTCATGCTGGTGGCAACCCTACAGCTACAGAGCAGCTCATGAGCAGGTGATAACTGAGCACGCATTTTCAAATTGAGACAGTATGGATACAGAACCAGATTCCTCGCAAGAAATGTTGCTCAGCTTACACAACAAAATGCTCCAACAAATATTTCAGTCCTTGCCTCTGACTTTAGAGCAGCCGCAGACAAACACTGGTGTTTTGTTGATACAGATCCAACTCCTCGCTGCAGAGAAAGGATTCATCTTCAATCACTGTTCAGATGGAAGATGTGTTTGGTAGGAATCTGTATAAACACCTACTCGTTTCTGACCACAAAAACAGAAACACAGCGGTCTCTGCATGTTTTCATTTGAGCTAAAACCATAAAATACATAATAAAACAGTCAACCGCAACTTTAAAACCACTGCTGTTTCATTTCTTGCAATGTTCTGGGATTCTAGCATTCATAAGAATGTTATTTCACCACAAAACACCCATGAAATGTCACGTTTGGAGGTTGGAGAGTTGCAGCAGGAAGCAGCTTTCAGGATTTCTGCTGTACTTTTAACAACAAAACTAAAGAAACAGAGGAACCAACAACAAGAAGAAGAACCATGAAGGTTAACAGGAAACCTGAAAAAGAACTGAGGAAAACTAGGAAGGATGATTACTGAATGACAGTAGGTGTGCTGATTACTATTGCAATACAGAAGGTATGGGAGAAGCTGAAAATGTGAACTATGGAGGACAACTAAAGAACAGAACATAACTGAACTGAGTTGCCTCCATGGTGAGACGACCAGGAGACCAGAGATTAACACCTCAGCTGACTCCTTTTGATGCGAAGGAGCAACAGCTCTACTCTGAGCTCCACCCAGATGATCAAGGTTCTCCAAGTCTGAGCCCAGCTACCTCACCCTCAACTTAGTGGCAAAAAACGCAAAAACAGTTTCAGACTAGATAAGTCCCTGATAACAGAATGATACACCCGCCCACACATTAAACAAAGCTATCAGAGAGGCCTAAGGTGAAGGAGCTACGCTTTAGTCCACCGAACATAGAAAGAATCTGCATAAAATCCTTTGTCCATTCTTTAACAGGTTACATCTGTTTTGGCAGCACAGGGAAGAATTATAACACATAATGACATGCATCCAGATGGTTTTAATGTTGTCGTTGATCCATCTGTGGTTTATGCTTTTTCTGCAAACGGTGGACATCCCAGTGTTTGTTTCATAAAAAGACCCAAAGGCCTGTTTCATGTATTAAAAAAAAATGCATAAACAGCAGAGACAGAGCACAATGAGAGTCTGATAGCTGCCCATTTTAAACACAATGCTCTGGCAGTGAAATTGTTGAGAAACCACCTGGGGCTGGTGAGCAAATCAGGAAGCTTTTAAAAACGAGTGGATGTACTGTCTCACTCCTCTCATGGTTTTAAGTAAACCAGCTGTCCTGGATCTGTAATAGACACTCAAGCGATAAAATTGATATTGATCTTTTCATCAGACTCTAGGAAACAAAATGTTTTTATTTCTTTTTTATTTTTAAAAAGCTTAAGCTGTAGTTTTAAAATTGGCTCTGAGATAAAGCAGCTAACACTTGTATTGAAGACCTAGCATTCCTTGAAGGAATGCATATCACCTGCCACCTTTCATTCATAGCCATTTTGGGCAAACCTTGTTAACGACCTTATGTGCTCTCCTGTGTTATTGTGACATCTTGCAAGATGTGTTAGCACTCAGAGTACATCATAGGTATGACTATTATGCTACCATAATTTTAGCTCAGTAGCTGTAAAACTGACTGAGTTTTTTTGTGTTGGCTAATGTCAATTGACTGTGGCGGCCATCCTGACTACTCAAAAACTTAAAAAAGTTAATCAGTTGTAGGCGTACATCCAATGATTACTTTATGAGAGTTTTATTATTGCTCCACTTTTGCCGGCGAGTGATGATATGAATGCATCAGTGGTATGTAATAAATGTATGTGAGCCTTATAATGAGTTGAAACTCCCTGCAGGGATGAGACGATGGCAGATTGTATGTTGCATTCTAGTTAAGACTAATGCTTTTGCTGTGTTTTACAAGTCTGTCAAGGGAATGATGGGTAATGCATGCATCCTCATGCTGTGTGTGTCTGTATGCATCAAGTCTGTGAAGTATATTAAGCAAAGTGTTTCCACAACCTGAAGCTTGGCTTTAACTTGGTAAAAAAAAAGCCCTTCTGAAGGAACTCATTATTTCTGTCCCTTCTTTTTCTTTTTCTTTCCGACAAAACTGAATATGTTGCTGAAGGACACGATTCATCAGTGTCAAAATAACTTTGGTTTGTTTTCTGCCAGGTGAGAAAGGAAAAGAGGCAATTACCAGATAGATTAGACAGGAGGGAAAGAGATAAGGAAAACAATAGATGGAGGTGGAGAAGAAAGGGAAAGTGAAGATGAGACAGGAGAGGAGTGATGAGCAGCACACTGATTTATCAAAAAGAAAACCTTTTCAGTTGTAAACAGACATTTGTGCTGGAAGATTGCAAGCAATTTGAGTTGATAAATGTGGATACAGAATGGGCAGAAACGCGTGATCACGCTTTCGAGAAAAATACCAGAACCTCCCCTTTAGAAATGAATTCAATGCATTCGAGACTTATTTAAATCAGTTCTGAGAAGGACATTTGTCCAAATTCACCCTCATGAGTCCCCTGTTTTTGTTCTTTCATAATCAGCATACAGGGCAAAATATAAATACTTTCACCTGACAGATATGTTAGCATCAGTTCATTTCTAAAGGATGACGAGATGAGACCTTTTGGTATGTAACAGCTGATGATGCTGTTTTGTTCCAACTGTTAGTCCCTCAAGGCCAAAACCTTGCAGCTCATAAACAGCAACAGTAGCTGGCTGAATTGTTCCAGGAGTCTGAATATCCTACGTTTTATAATTTCTCATATATAGTCAGAAAAACGGCAGTGAGCTCAGGAATTCTAAACCCAAAAGGATCCCAGAGGCAGCACAACCAGGTTGTATTTGCCTGAGCACAGGCAAAGTGGGTGTAATTGTAACTGACCCTGATGATGGGAGCGATTGCTGGTCATTAAACCATAAAATACCAGGCGTGGGGGGGGGGGGATAATAAATCTCAGACAGGAACGTGAAACTCAGCAAAACTCACCAAGGCCAGCACTGCAACGGCTGGGGGTTAAGTGAGGGACCAGGCCTGAATTTCAATCGTGCCTCTCTCTGAACTCTAAGAGGACAATTGTGTTGAGCTGAAGAAGAAATCTGCCATTAAAGCACATTAGGGAGTCTTACAATAACTGGGAGTCTTCCAAACAACTCAAAAATGTTAAAAATTAAAAAAATTAGCATTCATTTAAGGAATGCATATCGCCTGCTGCTGTTAATGCCAGACTTTTAGACTGAGACCATATGTTGTTGAGAAATGACAGAGCTGTAGCCATTTGGTTAAACCTTGAAAATAACATTATGGGCAATTTCACATATGATCTGTTAGTGCTTGGAGTATGAGTTGTGAGTGACTCTCAGCTACTACCACATCAAAATTTAACTCAATAGTTGTAAAATTACCTGAGTTATAGACATTTTTGTGTAAGCTAAGGTCAATTAGCTTTGGTGACCATCTTGAATTGGGTTGACTCAAAAAGTCAATCAGTTGTAGACGTACACTTTATTATTACTTTCTGAAAGATTTTGCTAATGGTACAGATAAACATACACACACGCAGGCAAAAACATTGTTGCTCCACCTTTGTCTTTGGCGGTGGGCAATAAACATGGAAGCCATGACCTGAATGAATATTCCAACATAATCACCCGTCACTGGAGTTAATAGCGAGAACAAGATGGGGTTTATATTTCATTGTGAGATCACTAACAGCTTCTGAGACTGCTCAGCTGGCAGCCTAACATTTACTCCTCTCGCTACAAGCAGTATTTTTGGTATTCAGCAGTAGTTTGCAAAAATAGAGCTCATATTCTTTTGTGCTCCCAGACTTGTACCAGAGTCAAGTTCACACCTTCTTTTCTTCTTCTTCCTACAAAGCACCGCTGAGGTGAAGGCAGCTGAAGATAAAACTGGATTTTCCAGGCAGAGAGCCACACTCTGAATGTGGCACAAATACACATTCATTGTTCCCTTGGACACCTAGATCTGAGGCATTCTGTGCAGTGAATGATGGTACAGAAATGTAACACACTGCTCGTGGCATTTTAACGCATGAAAGGGCTGCGGCGGCGCACTGATGTCTGAACTACATAAAAAGGTGGCTTGCTGAAATGTACACTAAGGATAAAAGCTGTGCAATTTTCACAGCCGTTTGTTTAGTTAGTTGTTTGTTTAGTTAGTCTGATGTGGTTGAGAATAGAAGTCTTCTCTCTAACTACTGTGTCTTGCAGCACATCACCCCGATGGAAGAAGACAAAAAAAAAACAATTCCTAAATGCTGTAACTTTATTTTTCATTTGTAAAAGAAGAATGCTGCAAATAAAAAAAAAGATCCATGCCACTGCATTAACCTCAAAACAAAATAAAATGACTTAATTTATTGTTAAAAACTTAGGTAAAGGTATCATTTGAGAAGCCAAACTTCTCAAAGGATATAAAAGGTTAAGTACAAAAAGATAATTAAAAGCAAAAAACAAAAACAAAAAAACTAACCTGCATGTTAGCCGGCAGATTACCAGTCAGGAAACATCAACGTTTAAGATTTAAAACTCTAACGTAGCTTGGTTTATACACCAATAACCTCTGTCTTTTATGCTTCTACAAGTGTGTATATAGGTGCACCAACAAATCAGAGATATTTACAAGTCAGTGAGGTTTCACTGATACTACGGCAGGCGAGTTAACAAGCTGGATTTAACTCGGCATGAAATCAATGGGCTGAAAAGTGTTGCAGAGATTAGTTAGACAGTAAAACATTTGGTGGATCTACAGCATCTGAGCTCACAGGGATGAGAGTCAGTCTGTCTTTCTGCTGTCCCACGGTCGGTGCCGCTTTGGCCGACTGGTGTAATTCCACAAAAATATCCTCCCAGTAAGACAGGCAGCAGGCACACTGGTCCCTGGCGTTGGAGCTCTTTGAACACAAAACTTTTCCCTCTGCCCTCCTCTGCACCAAATAATGCTGCACCCCGAGGGAGATGGCACACAACGACACCACAAGGTGGGGAGAGCGGGTGTTGTCAGTTCCAATTGTTTTGCTCTCCCACACTGAGCTCTCTGAGGTCCACTAAGGAAGAGAAATTAAGCACCTACTTGGCTGAGGACAGATAGGGAGGAGAACTGAATGTGAGAGACAAAAGTGAGAGTGCTGGGGGGGCTGAGCTTCTGTCTGTTGGTTTCATTAGGCTTCAATTAACTGCAGCAAGTGATAAGAGGGTATTGTTGCTGCTTAACACATTAATGTTGTGTACCTGGAGCAGCTGAATTCAGAGTAAAGGATGATGCAGCTTCTGATGCAGGGCTCAGAAGTTATTCAGCTTCTTTTACAGCTCTGGATACATTTGTTTGTACCCTTCTGTTAAAAAAAGAAAAACCTACAATGGTCACAGAAATAACTTGAAACTGACAAAAGTAAACACACAAAAAAAAAAATTCACTGCATTTAAATTGTAGTTTGAATGAATTATAGAAAAAAAAAACTAATACAACTGACCTTAACGGAAATGATGGTACCCTTAACTTAATGTTTTGTTGCACAACATTTTCAGGCAATTACCACAAACAAGCAAAAAGACTTCTGCACCTGTCCACAGGTAATTTGGCCCACTCCTCGTGAGGACACCTTAGTTTAACATGTCCCTAGTCAGATTATTTATTTTTTAGGGATACCATCCTTTTATCAAGGACAGTTTCAATAGTTTGTTTCATTTGTTTTATAAATTAGTTGAACCACAATTCAAAAGCAGTGACTGATTTTCATTAGTTGATCTTCAGTAATGTTTTTTCTCATTATTACTTTAGTTAGTTTCCAGTTCTTTCAGTGACCTTCGTGGGGTTTTTCTTTCTTTAACGAAATGGTGCAAACAACTTTCTCCAGCCTCTTTTACATCAAAGGGCACTTCTTGTGTCACGGCTCGTGTTCTGGAATATTGTGTTGTGACAGCAGACGAGCACCAAAATGACAGTTTTGCAGCACAAAGAGACTCTGTGATGTTGTGGGCAGTGAGAGCTGAATTACTACATGATCCGCTCTCTGTGGCTTAGAGCGAGCATGAGCTGAAACCAAACAATCCTCTGCCACTCGTTATGAATTCGATATCAGCGCTTGTGTCTGTCTCGGCTTTCAGCAGGAGAGAATAATTACCCCCCCCCCCATTCCTCCTGTCTCCTCCCTCTGGTGACATGCAGCAGTTTCTTTAAGTAAATGAAGTGTTAATATTCTGAACAAATGCAGCCAGACACCTTGCTGAGTTGTTGCCTGGTAACAGTTTTATAAAAGACAGGCTGATTTGATCTGAAGGTGAGATTTTTTTTTTGTATGTTTAATCCCTTATCATCTGATAACATGCCTACAGAATGGTCCGACTCCTGCGTGTGATCAAACGGTAAATTATCTGCTGGGATTTAACAGGATTAGTTTAATGGTATTTTTGACAGACATTGGGGATTCTTTTTTGAAAATGTCATTCTGTTATTATTTAAAAAAAACAGGAAATACTTTTATAAGTTTATAAAAAGCTGCACAAATTCATAATTAAGAATACTTGGCAAACAGCAATTAAACAATCTTAAATTTAAAATTTAGACTCAAAATTCATCCTTACGTCACAATAAAGCCTTTCTCAATATAAAAGGACATGAAATTCAAGTCAGATCAGTCAAATTAAACTAGCATTCCAAAGCTTGAAACAAAGGTCTTGTATGATTTGTTAGCTCTCAAACTATGAGTTGAGGCTAACTCTCAGCTACTACCACACCAAAATGTAGATATGAGATATTTTGCAAACAGACAGACAAATGAGCACATGCACACACGCTTGCCTTTCACGACAGCAGCCAATAAAAACGAAAAACTAAAAACTACAGAATTACATTCAGATCATAAGCAGAGTGTTAAAATAAACATGACTGATTTACTGAAATACCTAAATACTGAATGTCTGAACCTGTTTTACTGTCTGATTGACATAAAAGACTCTATAAATCTAAGTACTGAAACAGGAGAATCAGTAAATGTTTTTGGCAACTAGATCATTTTCTTGTCAAAGTTATTTTGTGAAGCAGTAAAACTTTGTCTGATCTCAGGACCTGAATTTCACAGGATGAAAGAATCGTTGCAGAAACTGTTACGTTAGCAGCTTTCCAAGGCTGAGGCAGGGACTGTCCATGTGAAGGACAGATTACACGTCAGGACGACCAGCTGAGGAGTGGTGGACAACTGACAAATAGATTTTCACCTCAATGAATTTGTGCACAACTGCATACGTGTCAGAATTAGTGTCATCACATAGATTTTATATCAGATCTGATTAGTGTTTTATTTGTGAGCAGGTAGTGCAAACATACAGTAGGTGAGAATATTTTGCATCAACAACAAAAAATCCAACAAGATTTTTTAATGGATCAAAGCAACATTTTTGTTTCTTTCACAAATGTTGACTTTTTTTTAATAAAATCTGCAAAATAATATTAATGTATACATGTTTCCAACAATGACTGTTGTTTTATTTTGCAAAAATAAAGTGGCCATCTTAAACGAACACACACGTTCACTCAGAAACACTCGAAAAACATTATTCCTGTCTTTGACAGTGGGCAATAATATTAAGATTATACAATAAATATTGTGAATAATCAAACAAATGAAATAAATGAATTCATCAGAAGACAGGACAATGAACAACAGAAACTGGACATTTTTATCCTCTTTCGTTACAATGTCTGTATTTCATCTTTATTTTGTACAGATTTAATTTTAATTGCATCCTGCCTTTTTCCTTTTATTGATACAAGTATAAAGCTCTTTGTAATATTCTCACTTTTCTTATTTTTCTGTTTCCAGAGACGCATAATTAACAACACTTTTATGTTACTGAAAATCACTGATTC
>JAOXNZ010000030.1:2642409-2664031 GCA_028566095.1 Kryptolebias brasiliensis | reverse complement strand
ATAGGATGCCACCTGTGCAATAAGTCCAGTCATGAAATTTCCTCACTACTAAATATTCCACAGTCAGCTGTTAGTGGTTTTATAGCAAAGTGGAAGCGACTGGGAATGACAGCAACTCAGCCATGAAGTGGTAGGCCACATAAAATCAGAGTGGCTCAGAGAATGCTGAGGTGCATAGTGCACAGAGATCACCAACAATCTGCAGTCAACAGCTACAGACCTCCAAACTTGATGAGGCCTTCAGATTAGCTCAGGAACAGTGTGTAGAGCGCTTCATAGAATGGGTTTTCATGGATGAGCAGCTGCATCCAAGCCTTACATCACCAAGTGCAAAGCGTTGGATGCAGTGGAGTAAAAAACACCGCCACTGTACTCTAGAGCAGTGGAGACATGTCCTCTGGAGGGATGAATCACGCTTCTGTCTGATAATCTGATGGACGAGTCTGGGTTTGGTGGTTGCCAGGAGAACGGTACTTGAGTTTCATGCTCCCAACTTTGTGGGACCAGTTTGGGGATGGCCCCTTCCTGTTCCAACAAGACTGAGCACCAGTGCACAAAGCAAGGTCCATAAAGACATGGATGAAGAAGAAATTGATTGGCCTGCACAGAGTCCTGACCTCAACCCAACAGAACACCTTTAGGATGAATTAAAGCGGAGACTGTAAGTCAGGGCTTCTGTCCAACAACAGTGTCTGACCTCAGAAATGAGCTTCTGGGAGAATGGTCAAAGATTCCCATAAACACTCCTAAACCTAGTGGAAAGCAATCGCAGAATAGTTGAAGCTGTTATACCTGCAGAGGGTGGGCCAACATCATAAACCCTGTGGATTAAGAATGGGATGTCACTCAAGTTCATCTGCGTGTAAAGGGAGGCAAGCAAAAAATTTTTGCAATATAGTGTATTTTGACTCCTGCAGGGACGCTGTCCTCTGACAGAAAACATCCGAGGCAAATGTCCAGGTTGAAAAACCACACTGATGGTAAATAATAATTGTTTTAAAACTGGTCCAAAACTGCCCATCTTCATTTAAAAAAATTGTGTACTCCAGCAGACCAAATTATAAAGGTGGGGGCAGCTGCCAAACTGGGTACAAAACGAGCCAAGGTGGGCAACAAAGCCGTGCACACAAAAATAGGTTGTGATTTTCAAAAACTGGCTGCTCAAAACACAGCCACACGGGTCGTTAGTCACTTAGTTACAAACACTCAGAGTTCAGTGAGACTGCAACTGATAATTCATATATTTTCTCACATTTTTGAGTCACCAACTAGTCTCCGAACAGTCACAGCTCAATGAGATACTACCTGATACCACAGGTTAGTACATGGTTAAGATCAGATATTGCACAACATATATTTACTACTCATGGGTCTTATTTCCTCTCACATGGTCAACATAAATATGACTGCAACTTGAATTCATCCTGAATCTAATGACTATTAAAAAATCTGTTTGTGACAAAAAAAAAACCCAGACAACATAAAATTAAGTGAAGGCATAATGAATTAAGACTGTTAGTGATCCCAGCTTCCGGGATATCTGAGTCGGTTTTAAAAGATACTTGGAAATTCACTCTCAATTTTCAATCAATCACATCCTGTGGACAGGAAGTATCTGACACAGGCATGTAATCTGGTGAATCTACGGGGTTTCAATTAAAGTTGATGGAATCTTTTATCTGTTTAAGTTTTCCTAAGCAACTAGTTTCCTAATGAAGTTCATGGTGTAGCTTTAATGAGGGATAATTTGCAGATTAAAAGTGAAAAATACATAACCAGTGCGACCCCATTAGTTGAAAAGGAAACTTTTCATTATTGATCTTTTAGATGTGCACAGTAAGATCATCTATAATTCATATGAGTTGCCCTCATAGTTCAGGAGCCTGTTTGGATAAAGCAACTACTTAGTAAAGTTATATAACGTTGTGGTTTACTGATTAAAGACCTGCTAAGTAACATTTACTTATGTCATCCTCCCTGCTGCGCAGACTATGACTGTTTGACATCAAATATTTACCAACCAATTAGATGAAAGATGAGCTTTAAAATAAAGCACTGGCGGGTAAAAGATGGTACAAGTCTTTGAGGAGACTCAAGACACCATTGCCCAAAGTGATTTCTTTCTCTCAGCTTAAAGCTTCTAGCTTTGTTTGATCATAAGTTTTATTGTATGTTGTGCACAAATAGAGCCAATGGTGATAAAACAGAAAAATCCAAGAGAGCCTCCAGATTAATGATTTAAGGCAATGCAGATTCATTTCTTAAAAAGGGGAAAAATATGAAGCTTTTGAACATCACAAAGCAGGTTTTCTAAATGAATAAATAAAGGAATGAAAGTAGAATTGTTTCTAAGACTTCTGAATCACCTTCACTATAGTGCTGTAATGATAATTTTGTCTTTTCTTTTTTACTTCACTGTCCAAAAAATTGTATGACCTTTTCTGCAAGTGTGCAATATCCTGTGCACCTTGTTCATACCTTAAGGACACTATAGGCTTTGACATAATAATACTTGTTGAGCCTTTGGGAATGGTAAAAGGTTGGCTGACAAGGTAAAATGGCATTTGGTGCTGGTAAGGTATTATAAACCATTGCATTTCTATTTTATTTCTATTTGGGAGGACTGTTGCTGCACTGAGAGGCCAGCTGCAGCTGAAAATGACCCTATGATTGTAATGAAACTGAATTACAACAGTAAATTCTTAGCCCCTGGCACCTAAACAAAATCCTATCTTCTCTGTTTTTAAAAGTTATTTCAGCAGTTCCTAAACTTTACAGTACTGACCCATAAAAATAACAGTGGTAGAGGCTTGCAAACCTGACTGTTGCTGGTTTAAGTTTATAAATATTTTGTTTTTTGACTGCCATTACTAAAGAGAATATATTTTAATTTCAACCTGTTGCTAAAATGAACACTATATCCGTGGGTGACTATATATACACTTGTTGGTTCTGAGACGAGGTTTGAAATTGTGGGGTGGACTCTTTGTAGAAATTACATAAGAATTAATGTTTGATCTACTTTATCATGACCAAGTATTTGAAATTCACTTTAATTGGTGGGTGTATCAGTGCAGATTTATGAAAATGCAACTATAGTTGTTTTTTTTAGGACAATACAAGTTGTTTCTTTGAAACTTATACTGATAACTCAGCACACACCAATCACAATGTAGAAAAGACTTCCCTCTTTCATAAAACAGTTTCATGATATGTCTGCAGAGCTGGGTCCGTCTTTATGCTGCCTCTGGTCGATAACAAATCACCAATCAGGCCGAAAGAAGCCGATACTGTGGAACCAGAACCACAGGAGGCATGAAGTGTAAGTCAACTGCATGAAATTTTGTAACAAAGTATAAAATAAAATTATTATTTTTCATACTAAATGTGACAATCAAGATGCAATACAAAGTCATGTCTAAATGTTTTGTTCCCCCGTCTTTGTATCATTGGTGCTTTTTTCTCCACTGTTTTCTGAATACATTTTGTTAATAAAGAAGGTAACAAAGAAGCTTTAAAATTCAAATTCAACCAGTATGGGATTCAACAACAACATTACCATGTAACAGAAAGGAGGGCCTCTGAGTGTAAAGTTGAGAAGAACACAAAGGCGAGGAGCAAGGTGGTGCCCTCCAGCTGTAATCACTAAAACACCAGAGCCTGTGAAGATGCAGAACTTCATTATGTGCAGCGAAGCCTCGGCTTGTTGTGGCTTCCAACATCGCCCGGCTTTCTGCTCCTCTGCTGCCAAACCGACACACAGCCACTGCATGCATTAGTAGTTTATTGATGAAAGGATGCAAATGCCTTGTGGCAGAATGATCTGTGCCTCAATACGGTCTGAGGCTGACGCAATCTATAGGGTTCCAGACAACAGGGTTTCCCACAGGGAATACTTTGTGTGTGGTAAACTGAGCCTGGTAACATTATACAGCAGCATTTAGACAAAAGGATTTCCTCTACAGAAACAAAAAGGTTTTACTGCATGTAACCCAATGGGAAAGACATTGTTTTATAATTTTTTATCTTTTTTTTATCTATGCCAGCCTTTATGCCAAAATTATCAGAAGAATATGTTTTAATTAGATTTACCGTTGTGTTGCCCATTTTACATTAAACTTTCTATCACTCAGCAACATTTAATTCTCCTGCTGAATCTCATTACTTTTACAAACGCATCAACCTAATTTCCCCACGGCGATCGATGAAGCTTTATCTTATTTTTTTATGAAACACTATAGACACTTTAATTTAAAAAGATGACACTTCTTTTAATGAATAGGCTACACTTGAGAAATAAGCCACGTGTCTGTGAAAGGGGAAAACAAGGGAGAGATCCGATATGATTTGAGTGAAAGGAAATATTAAGTAACACCCATGATGATGGGAGCACATCTTGCATTATTCCCAATTTACCTCAATTTTATTACATCATTTTGACCAACCTGTCAATGGCTATGCCCTAAGGACTGAAACAGCAACACTGATGCATGCAGTTTACCGAGACAGGATGGGCCTCTCATTGTTTGACAAATAATCCTGACCACATGTGGAAGGATTTTTTATTTTTTAAAAATCTAAAGCTAATTTGACCCCATGGCAGACTCTTTCTGACAATCACTGTAAGTCTAATTAAAGCATGATGGTAACTTGTAGCCTATAGATTGGCAGTCTTTCATTGCATTTCACCAGATTTAGCAGCACAGCTTTAATTGCTGCCTTGTGGGGATAATAAAGCTCCCAGCTGAATATTTTATCAGGAAACAGCATTGAACAAAGATATTTTTTATTGCCATATGTGTTTTCAGCCTTCCAGTGATAACAATTAACTTGCCAAAACAAAAAACATGGGTGCACAAGAATGTATAAATGCAAATTCAAATACAAAAATCTTTTTAACCCCGTAGGTTAGAAGAAGTATTGATTATTTAACCACTTTTCCAGTCATCAGCAGCTGAGAAGACATCAGTGATTGAAAAATCGAAGGACGGAAATGAAGCAGAGCAAAGACGAGTACACACTCATTGTTAAGTGACTGCTGACAATAAATCCAAAACAAAAGCAACTATAAAAAAAGTCTTCCTTTTATTCTAGCTTTTAATTATTTTTCCTTTAATTTGCGTCAAATTTTCTTCACCACGTTCAAATATATGATTGGTTATAATACTTTTTGTATTGCTGTTGTCAAAGTTTACATTTTAACACAAAAAGTTCTCCTTTAAATATCTTTACTGCTGAAGGATTTATTCCTAAAACCAGAATCTCACAGGGCAGCGGCGGCTAGTTGGCAGAAGGCATTCGTGAGGAAGCCTTGACATAGGAGGAAGCCTCTTCCTATCTCAAAACCTTTGCGGGGGTTCTCAAATTCCTCAGTGAGATTGCAGAGGGTTGCAATCTTATCGCTTCAGTTTTGAACATGTTCAAATAATTTGAGTCCTCGTGGGCTTCGCCAACTCGTCTCAAGAGCACTAGAGCTGTATCTGGACACCTGCATCGAGCTCTACAGACAAAACATCTGAGGCAAACGTCAAGGGGCCTCATTTATA
Source organism: Kryptolebias brasiliensis (assembly GCA_028566095.1). NCBI lineage: Eukaryota > Metazoa > Chordata > Actinopteri > Cyprinodontiformes > Rivulidae > Kryptolebias > Kryptolebias brasiliensis. The sequence continues at coordinate 2,658,485 of JAOXNZ010000030.1, read as the reverse complement.
AAAGACTGCGTAGGATTCATACTAAAAGTATGTGTATGCCAAAAAGGCAAAAATGGCGAACGCCAAAAAATTTCAGATTTATAAAACCATGCGTACACACACCAGCAAGCAATTTTCCTTTATAAATCACACCTGTACCTAAAGGTTTGCACACAAGATCCCGCCTCAGGTTCCGCCCTCCACACGCCCACATTCAACCATAAATGGTCAATGCAAAGCACCTCATGAATGTGAAGGTGTATTTAAATGTGCCAGATGGTCGATGTTATTTCATGGTTACCAATGGCAACCACGGAGAATTTCACCGAGGCAGAAATTGATGTGTTGCTGAGTGAGGTGGAGAACCAGTGTGACGGGGACCTAAATAAAACTATGGCTGAGAGCCTTTATTTTGCCCTCCTACAGCACCAACTCCAGGTAATGTTAGCTTAGAAAAAGGATCTGCCAAAAGCAACTCATATAGTCACTTAATTCAATTAAGTAAAAACTGATATTTTACTTTGTAGAGCCAGACAGCACATTTTAATGTCTACTGTCACTTGGACATTTTTATTTGGCATTACATCAGAGTGAGAAGCTCATCTACTGGTTTAAATGGATTAAAACATTTTATTTATTTTTTTTGTTACTTCCTGATTAATTAGGCACCAAAAGGCAGTGGGTAGTAAATAATCAATAGGACATTTTAGACACTTTTTTGTTTGTTGTTTTTACTTATGACAACATACAATAGCTAATGTCAGCCTTTAAATACTACAAAGTATTCATACAACTAATAGATTATTAAATATTTTGTTAACAAAATTTAATTTAGGTAAATGTCCAAAGTTGAACCCTCTATTTTTTTTCTGTTGCTGATAATCTGGGTCTTGTCAAATGTCATGTAAACAAAAAATGGTTTTCAGAGTAAAACTCAAACAATTTGGGGGTTTAATCATCTTCAATACACAACATTTATTTTTATACCACTTGTTTGAGACCAAGGTTCTGGAGCATCAGTCTGAACAGCATTCCCCAAACCTTCCTCGTTGCTGGTACTTTCAGTATTTCTTCCAAAAGAACAAAGAAAAATTTCAAACCCTGTCACAAGATAATAGTCTCTCCAACAAGTCCCAGGTCTGCCCTGAGGCTGTGTTCCACTGGGAGATGTCAGAAACCTCTCTCCTGGGAGACATCCACATGACATCCTTACCCAAAGCCCAAACACCTGAACTGGCTCATACGTGCGGGGGAACAATGACTTGACTTTGAGCTCCTCATTTGACTCTGAAAGCTGGATTTATACTCCATGAGAAGTGAAGAAAACAGCTCTCGCTCACGTGGTTGTGAGATGTTCTTTTTCACATGGACATTTTAAACTCAAAGAGAAACTACAGCGTAGGACTCCTAGAAAACTCCTCCTTCGTCCCACAGTGCCAGAATGGGTTTCTTCCTGCCAGTTTCTCCACTCTTCCATCCTTGTACAGATTGTTTTGGTTCCCTTTACCACAACCAGACATTTTTATTATACAGACTGAGACAGTACAAGCCATCTGGCATTTGCGAATTTGTCACGAAGAGACCGCCACCATTTCTGACAGACGGTGCACAATAATAAACATGTCCCTGCGCTGCCCCTCCAAGCGTACTTCCTCCTGGCCAGAACAGCCATGGAAAGCAGTCTCCTCCTTAGACAGTAACTGTGATATCTCCTTCTACAAATTCTTCACCATTTAACTATATTTATAAGCTCACAACTTTATTAGTTTTGCTGGAACAGTTGTAAAGACGGATGCATTTTCTAACAGCCTTGGCAAGCTGCTTCTCAGCAGAGCAGTTTAAACAAAATGACTCCATTGAAGTTCACTGCCTTTTCCACATAAACATGCCCACAGCAACTTCTGACCAATCACACAATACTTGGCGCAAACCCCTGTGAGAAAAAGTTCTGTCCGGACCTTGTGTTGAGAAAAGGCTGATGAATCTGCTGTTTTTCGTCACGCAAGGAGTATAAATCAGCTTCAAGTCGGTGTTGAATCTAGAGCCGGTTCCTAATTGGCTCCATGGAGAAAAACTTCTAAGAATGGAGAGTCACCATGAAGCCACATCATGATGCCACTTCAAACATCTCTTCCAGAATATTTTTCATCCTTCTTTACTTGAATTTCTGTAGAGGATCACAACTCAGGAAAACACTGTATCTCAACAGATTAGTGTCTGTTTCAAGATTCTTGTAAACAAAAGTTTTAATATCACCAGTTTAGTTTATAAGCACTGAATGACACAACTGTTAGTGTTTGCAAACACTCCTTACAATGCCGACTGACCGCAGAGCAGTATTTATATTAGTACTGATAACTAGGTCCTGGCAAGTTTGGTGGAAAACAAAACAAACAAAACAACCCCCAGTGTGCTCACATCCCCTCTGCAAAAAAAAATTTATTTGCCTTCTTTTGTGTATCTGAAATTTCCTCCTTTCGGTTCCTACCAATAGCTCAGGATCATAGGTGAAGTTGGACATAACTCAACAGATAAACTGACAGCTTTATTTTTCAACTTAGCTTTTTCTTCACCACAAGAGTCCAATACAGCGGCTGCAACTCTGCAGGCAGTGCCAAAGTCTGCCAGTCAGTATTTCACTCTGTTTCACAAACACTTATGAACAAGACCCAAAAATATCTAAAGTTCCCAACATAAGGCAATAAGACTCTCAGCTGAATTCCTGTGAAAGAAAAATAAAATGGGTAAAAGTGATTATTTTTTTCATACACATTAAAACTGCTGGGTTAAAAACAATCAATTTGTAACCCAGCGCTGGGTCAAATTTAGACCAACCCTGGATAGTTTTCACACAGCAGGGTTGGGTTATCAGTTTGACTCAGCGTACTGGGTCAGGTTTTCTGACTTACTTGTTTAACTAGAGCTAATAAAAGTTGAGTTAAAGAGAACTACCCAACATCTTCCTTATTGGATAATTACAATATGGGTTGGCGCTAGCTAGCTGGCGCTAACCACTATTAGCATCAGTTAGCTGGCACCAACTAATGCATTTTTAGGAACTCAAACTGACTGTCTAGTGCAAACTAAGTTTGTTAACAAAGCCAAACAGAATAAACATTTTCTTAGAAGTTTTTTTTTTTTTTACCATCTTCTACTTCTAAATCTACTTAATCAGAAGTTCAATCAGCTCAGATCTGGTCATCTTCTGGCTTAAAATGGTGGACTGTAAAGAATGACACGGCTCATCTCTGACCTCTGGGCCAAACCTTTTGACCCACTATTTGGTCAAACCAATCCAACCCATGATCCAACAGCTTAAACCCAGCAATTACGTTATCAAACTAATCCAGCAGTTTTTGATGTGTAAAATAGTTAAAGGAAATCTTTGTTTGACAGAGGACAAGTAGGTGTAGTTACTGGGGATTAAGCAGAACAAACCATATGGATTAAAACTTGGAATTGAACCTATACCTTTGCCTGCAGCTATTGCTCACTGAAGGGTGTCCTTCAGGGTGACTCTGGTGTGTCCTTAAAACATGTGCATAAACTAAACAAGGAGGAGAAAGAACGGTGTGTGGTGCTTCAGAAATACAGAAAAAAATGTTCTGTTAGACCAAAGAAAAATCTTTTGGTCTCTGTAATGACCCAAAAAAAGGCCATACGCTGAATAGATTTACAATGTTTTTACTTGTTTCCATGAGTCTTGGATAAAGAAGAAGTTGAGACCAAAACTTTGAAATGACTGCTTTTGTTTGGCTTGTCTTTTGTAAAGCACCTTTTCACCTTACACTGTTCACTCAGGCCAGCTTCAAATTACAAAACCAGCTTGTTCATAACTTGATAATTTAAAAAACACTTCATATTCTTTCTTCATTAGTAAACCAAACAAGCCAAACGCTGACAAATTCATACCTTTAGAGAGTAAGTATAAAAGAATGATAATTTATGGATGATCAGCTAAACCTTTCAAAGTTTTTGTCTATGATTATATTATCTTAAAAAAAAAATTCCCCACAGGCAAAATGAAAATGAGACCTCATTTTGGCCCCTGGGGAAAAGACGCAATGAGGAAACGGGATTGGTCGGTAGACATAGGAGTTATTTGCCAAAGGGGGTGGCATTGTGGTGGAGATTTCCAAGCTTTTGATTTCTCCGACTGTGATCATTAAATTTCATTCCCGGTGGGGATACTTTCCATCCCCTCGCTGGTATGCATTTCATTTAGTCAGGGTTTTAACATTTTACTAACCTTTGTTCAAGAAAGCTATTAGAGGCCCTGAATAGCTTAAACTGCATTCTGCTTTACACCTGAGAGCCGCCCAGTGTGACTACAATCATCATCTTCTTTTTACCACAGAGCAGCTGGGGGTTCGGTTCCTCGCTTGAGGCACTTCAACAATGGTTACTTGAGTTTTTTTTTTTTCACTAACGCTGTTCCATTAAGAAACACCTGAAAATCAGTTTGGTTTTTCACAGTCAGAGAGCCATGTCATCATGTCACTTAAAAACAGTGTTAACTATGTAGTATTAAGAAGTAGTATTAAGTATGTGACAGATAGTCTCCCTCATATCATTTTCAAAACATCACAAATTAACTCAGTTTTGTAGTGATTCTCTTTGTGGTAAACCAATTTTTTTTTTTTTTTTTTTTTTTTACTCAATGCAAAGTTGCTGTTGATGTTCTGCTCGGTAATGAATCTGTTTATTGTTGTTTAGGTTTTTAAATCCAATTACCGAGTGATCATGCAGTGTTTGTCATTGAGCCACAAAGTCAGCTTACCTTTTCATATGTCGGCTCTGTTACTACCTAGCATGGCGGCCCAAAGGCACATGGGTCGGCTTCAAGATCCCATGCTGCCTCGGTCCATTCAGAAACCACACCAAGATGGAACGAAGGCATCTAAGTTCAGACTTAAAGTGTTTAGTGAAAGTGGCTAATGTTATAATACTTACTAAAAAGAAAAGCAACTCTCCATTGTGAAAAACACCAGCATTTCCAACTGTTGAACAATGCTCATAAACTGCTGCAAATGAAGTTTTGACTTATAATTTCTAACAAGCTGATAAAATTGAAAGAAACAACATTTAGAAATGGAGTTGCAGAGCCCAAATTCAATGGAGTTCTATGTGACAAAGCAACAGCAGAAAGATAAGCAATGAGCTCAGCTTCTTTGTGCTGCTTCAAATTGTCATCAGTGTTGAAGCTTAGTTTTGTTTTTATGTTTTTTATTAGGCAGGTCAAATGATTCACCGACTCAGAGTTTTTAAACACAGTGCTTACAAAATCTTAGTTGTTAGTTTCTATAACCTTACCCCCCTGACACCTGATAAAAGCAATTCTTTGATCTTTAAGTTGGTGCTGTCGGCCCAACAGGTATTCTGAGCTACATTCAGTGCTTCGCTGGTCAAAGTAGAAAGAACTGGTGCCAAGACAGCACTGATTTTGAACCAGCACCACAACAGATTTAGTGGAGAAAACTGCTGGTAAGCATGTTTTATTTTACATGAAATTCTATTGAACAGGGCATTGGGAACTAGTATGGATTGAAGTAGTCCATTTTAAGTTTTAGGTTTTAGAATCAAATTTGCACAGTTGAAACTGTACTGAAAACTTTCTGCTGTTGTTCATAGCTGTTACATTTTTTATGGATTACAACACCTTAATAAAACTTGTTTCTCATATTGGAGTTGTCCATTCAGATAGCAAAGTTCAGACTTAATTCTGTTCAGCTTCATGAAGGCTTCCAAGATGTTTCATGCAGGAGACGGTAAATATCCTGGATACATCGCTAGTCCAACACAGAGCCAACCAATAAAATAAACAGCATACTGCACACACTCTCACTCAAACCTTTTGTAACAACAAAGTCACTAATTAATCTAACAAGAAATTAGAAAACCCACACAGACATGAAAAGAACCTGCAAACTTCACACAAAAAGGCCTAAAATTTGATTCAGGGACTTTTTTTCACTGTTAGTCAGAGTGTTTTTCACAACAACACCATACTACCACACAGACTGTCACATAAATATATATTTCTGTCAAGAATTTGGTTAAAAACATGTAATCAGACAGTTCATTTTCCCCTCTTGTCAAGACTTTACTCTATTGATTCTTTGGTCAAAGGTTTTAGTTCAAGCAATGTTTTCAGACTAAGACTTCAAAGCTCATCCATTGCCTGTGATGTTTTTTAAATAAAAATATGGCCTTTGGTCTTTTGTGGAGAAGTCCTATTGTATGGCAGCCGTTCATGTGTCATGGCCACCCCACAGCAAGTATAAAGCCCTTTGAATGAAATGCCTCAGCACAGTCGGGTAGAAGAAAAGGATATCTTTGTTTAAGATTCCCTTCATATCACCGTCACACAAAAACAGAGCTTTTTAGTTATGTTCAAACAGTGACAGGTTACACAACGCATTGTTGAATCACCACGACAACAAACTAAGGCCGTGTTTACATGAGAACGATCTCTGCAAACGTTGGTGTTTTTTCAATATGTTTTAAGATAAAAATGTGTTTACATGGATACGACGGTGCTCATTGAATCTGAAGTAGTTTTTATGCCAGGCAGGGTTGCCAGATAGGAAATGACGAATTATCATACGGTTGCTTTAAATGATTGTATTTTGACCTAAACTATCCTATGTACTGAGTGAGGTGCACTTCCTAGGAGGGGAAGATTAGTTGTGTGTTGTGATTGGTGAACATGTGCACAGAAAAGGAGGGGGACTTGACCCTAAAACTCTTATAAAAACACTAATAAGCATATATCTGTCAACAATAATGACAGGCTTTCTACAAGATGTGCACCACAATCTGAAGCATGTAAACAGTTACATCCAAAATGGTGCATCTTGAAAAGGGTGAAGAGAATTCTATTTGCCATTACTGTTGTTGTGATCTACTCATACATGTGTAGAAAAGTTACTGACTGCAGCCACCCGTGGTGTGAATGTGCAATTTCACACCACTGTTCAGAAAGCTTCGGGTTCAGAGGAAACGAGCGCAGTTGTTGTGTAAATGAACGGCTGAATCACAGCAAAAAATCGACTACTTTTACTCAAAAACAGTGTGGTGTAAACGGGCCCTAAAAAAGAAAAATACAAAAAGGTTTGGGGTTCAGCACTGTAGAAAAGTGGGTCTATGATGGTCGATCAAAAAGGCAGAGTTGTTTGAACATTTAGTAGAGAAATCAGAACAAAGTCCTGAGTCAACACAAATCATAACACAACTTTAACAAAAATCTAAAAAAAACACAGAAATGTGTGTCACGTTTTTAAGAATTATTCACATGCACAATAATAAGAGTAAAAAGGAACAAAAACCTTTCTTGTAGGCTAAACTTTTAAACATGACATTGTTTTTGGTATCTCCATAAAGTTAAAAAAAGACAAAAAAGATAACTAAAGAAACTGCATTTTCTGTGAAAATGCATGTTGAATACTGAGTGTTTAATGACTGCTGTTATTAAAGCTAAAAGAAGCTAAAAGAAGCAGGACACTAGCTAAAAACCATATGGAGTAAAACTTCCACTAAAAGCCAAAAATAGCAAAATGTTAGCTACAAGTTGGAAGGAACAGAATGTTAGGTAAAGGCTAGCTAAAGGCTAACTAAAGGCTAAAGGTGGCAAAAAATAGCCAAAAGCTAAAGTGGTGGCTAAATGCAGTAAAAGGTTAACTAAAGGTATCAAAGGCTAACCAAAAGCTAAAAGCAGCAAAACATTAGCTAAAAGGCAAGCTAAAAGTCAAAAGTAGCAGAATTGTAGCTAAAAGTGTTAAAGGCTAGCTCAAAACTAAAAGTAGCATAACAACAAAAACAAAAAACAAAAACAGGAAATATGCTTAAATTACACAAACCAGAAGTCATAGCACTCATCTCCTGAATGAGCTAAACCAGAGGTGCCCAATCCTGGTCCTGGAGGGCCACCATCCTGCAAATTTAGTTGCTTGCCTGATTTTCAGCAGGTCTTTAAGTTCTGCAGAAGACTGTTATTCACTCAGTTATTGAAATCAAGTGTGTCAAAGCAGAAAAACACCTAAAACAAGCAGGATAGGGACCTTTGAGGATGGCTAAAACAGCACCAGGTATACAGAAGCAGTTCTATTGCAAAAAAACAAACAAAAAAAAGGAAATATTAAACTAGTATTAGCAGTTTTTGCTAACTTGTCTTGTATCAGATGAACCAGGAGGTCTGTAGACCTTCATGGCCTGACTCTTCAAAACACAAATCACTCAGAAATTTATTCCAGATCATCTGAATTTGTCCATTAATCTGTCAAACAACGTGACTTTTCTGACCATCATTCTATATTGCACTAAAGAATAACTGCCTCGGAACATTTTTTCTAAAAGGTATTTCTGAATAATAACATATAATTAGCATCATATTCTGGTATTATATTGCCAGATTTTTTTTGCAAACTGTCATTTGCAAATAACACCTCCCTCATATTGCTGTATTAGATTAGCTCTAACAGAAGATTTGCTTCTTAAAATAAACCGTCTCTGACAGAGTCAGACGCTTCGGTGCACAGCAGCTTCAGTGAAGGCAAGACAGCTACAGGAACCACAAAAACTTTTAAAGCCAAAGGCAAAAGTACAAATTCTAGTGTTTTATGAATGGTGCCATAATGAGTTCTAGAAGTTTCACCCATACTTGAGTCTGTTAATAGATTTATTTATTCATGTGAAAAAGTTTTAAACCACCTGCAAATTCTTTATTCTTCGCTTTCAAGCTGCCAAGATTTCTTGTGATTTTTTAATATGGTCTTGACCAATAGTTTACTGAACTTTCTGAGGGTTTTTCAAAGTTTTGTTTTGATTGTGGCTGCTTTTCTATCCAGTTTTAGTCCTTGTACCTGACCATGACAACATATGCATATGAAGTCTGAATGCTTGGAGCTCGTCTAACTTAACAAGTTTTAGTCTATTTTTTCTGTCGAGGTACAAATGTTTTCAAACATGCTACAGTTGTGAAAGTATTTGATTTGATTGAGGCGCATAAAAAAAAAAGCTGAATTTTCTCAACTTTTTTTTTTTAACACATTAAGCAAATAGAACTATATCCTGCCATTTCTCATTTCTTTTTAAAGGCCTAACGGGGCATTCACTGAAGAGAAAGCTGATTTATTATGTGCATAATTTTACAGACACTCCAAATCTGTTTTGAATTCATTTGTTGTGACATGCTGAATGAGCCCAGCAAAGATGAAATCTGGCAGCTATTTATTCCTTGTAGTGTTAAATATACCTCAGTAAAAATGATGAAAACACGTAATAGCATGGCTCTAAACCTGAAGGGAGGCAAACTAGGTTGAAATATCCGTTTGTGGAGAAGACTTGGAAATTAATTAGAAATTATTTTAGCCAGCTAGTTACTTGCTGTACTCACAGGCCTTTCAGACCCATATCTGCATTAAGTTCCAGCATTACTCATAAAAACTTACATCATGCTCTATGCTTATTTCTTTCCTTTTTTATGGAGGCATTTTATCTTCTTCTGTATTTAAGTATTTTAATTTATTCGGAAATAGATTTCCTTCTAAGTCTAAGTTTAACTTTCCAGCTTTTGTTTTTACTCCTGGATTCAGTTTATGGATCACCACACATTTTATATATTTCATATTAAGTTCTCCCTGATCACGTATCAGATCTTTGTCGTTCCTCCATTTGTTTTGAACTTTTAGTTTCTCGGAGGACGCCTCCTGCCTGTTGGTATCTGGGTTCACTATCTTAAACTCATGTCACGATTGAAATCAGAGACCACTCATGGAAAAACACTGAAATAGAAAAAGATGTCATAAGCCAATTTTTACCTGACTAAACAAAGTCAAAAGCATGCAGAAAACTGAAGTCTGACATCAAATCCACTGCCTTAATGAACAGCGACAGACATGGCAATTAACTGTTTAATCTGTTTTTTATTAGTTACATTAAAAGATTTATAATAATGTACATGTGGTAAAATGCTGTTATTTATTTGCTAACATGTACCGAGAGTTATTATTCCCAGGAGTGTGGGAGCAGGACGTACTAAAAGTTTTTTTAATAATCGCCTTTCATGTCAGAGTTTTGAACTAAGATCATCTTTTGATGAGAAATGTCTGAATTTTAGCTGTTTTGCTAAAACCTTAAAATAACCTTATGCACAATCTCATGCAATATCGCCAGATGAGAATCAAATTTTAGATTAATATCTATAAAACTGGCTTACATCCAGACAATTTTGTGTTTTTGAAGGTCAGTTGGCTGTGGCAGCCATCTTGAATCAAGCTGACTCTAAAAGCTAATCAGTTGTAGATGTACACATGGGCAAAAACCGGATCACCCTCCTTTACCTTTCTGCAGCAGGCGATAATATACAAGTTTTACTACAGATTTATTAGAAAGGTGGAAAAGATGAAAGCTTTACTGCAGGAAACAGAACTTGAGTTGATTCTTTACCGGAGCTAGAAAAAGTCTGCTTATACAGTAAAAAGATGATACATATTGCATTTTACAGAGTAAGATAATGCAGTATATTGGATGAATTTACTGTTCATTCTGTAGTTCAGAAAACGAATTGCAGAGGTGTAGGTTTGTGCAGACTAAGGCACAATTTGAACAAGAGGTATTCTGTATAATTCAGCATTTCTATACAAACACAAAACATCTCTGACTCAATATAATCTTATATTTTCAAGCTCTGCGGCAAAACGGAGGCAATAATATGACAGAGACTTGAGAATTTGCTCAAGATGGAAACTCAGATTTAAGAATTTGACAAATAAAGCCTCTGCAGGAAATGCAGTACCTCTGCAATAATTCATATTGTTCGGAAGTTGTTTATTTTTCTTGTTTTTCCTGAGATGAAGGTTGCTGTTTGCCCAACTGGGTTAATGCAGTTTGAAGTATGCATCCTCCTTTTCTTCCGCAGTGTCTTTACTGTTTTTAAAGAATGCAATAATGGAAGCTGTTGGCACAAAACAGTGAGGGTTCGCAAAACTTAGAAATGATCATACTGTCTGCAAGGTTGATGCTAGGGCAACGAAAAAAATACACTCAGTAAATACGTTTCCTTTAGTGCCTCTGAGGTACAAAATACAACATGATTAAAAACACAGTTTTAAAAAAAGACATTTTCTTTCAAAAGATTTAACTTCTAAAGTAAACCTAATTTTGTAGTGGAAAAAAAAACATTTTATCTCACAATTTCTAAGATCTAAATTACAGGTGTAGAGCCCCTGATTGTTGGAGCAGCTGTATCCCCATATTTTGAGTCACTTTAAACAACATGGAATCACTTTCAGCATGTAGTCTTTATTTATTCTAATTTGACTTTTTTTAAAGTTTGAAACTAAAAATTGAATAATAATAATAATTGTTAATAGGGATAAACCTTTTTAAAAATAATTACAAGTACTTACATTTGAGTGCTTGATGATACAGAGTATCAATAGAAGTACCAAGGGGTCTATTGATGCTGTAAATTGTGCACGCCTTTGAGGCTTTCATTTTCCAACATTTCGATTTCAGATCAACATTTAGCCACAGTAGATGAAAATAAAAGAAAGAAAGAAAAAGAAATAAGCAGTGTTCATGCTCAGTTTTCTGTGTAACACTGTATTCTGCTACACTCAACAGCCACCTCCTGTCAGTACTATTACCATTTATTATTGTGTACAACACATCTGCAGTGTAGACTAAGTGGTAATTATATTTGTGTGTTCCTGATTTTGTAACATAATAATGCACTCATGATTAAAAGTACACACTCTCACAGATTATGGCCCAACTCATATCAAGATTGTATATTTTTTATTTACTCTAACAATATATTTACATCTAAATAAAGAAAAATATCTGAAATGCAAACCAAAACACCCATTGGATGTGCATGTAAATGTTGCCTTTGCTAAAAAAAACCCAACTGTTTGGTTGATAAGGGAATATGGATGTAATTGACTGTTAAGAGAAGCACTTTAAATATCAACTGTCTCAACTCTCTTTGTGAGTTCAATTTTCAGGGCTTCAAATGGTCCATATAAAAGGAAACAATTCAAAGTCAGTGACAAGGAAAGAGTTTTACAAACAAAAAGATCAAGTACTTAGATTAATTATTCACCAATCTCTGATACGCTGAAGGTGCATGTTTTATTGACGTAAAGAAAAGAACAATGGTTTTTAGGTTTTAAAAGCACCCAGAAAGTGAATGGTACTGAAGAATCCCGGTGAATCCAGGACAGTGATGCAGTTCTTATTCCAGAACCACTTCCCCGCTACGATAGAAAGCCTGCAGTTAACACTTTGCTCCTGAGGCTAATGGAAAGCACTGAAGCAACCGTCTTACAAGCATGCATGGGGTAGCATTCACTGTCTGGGGAGATATTATTATTGTTGTTTTGGGTTTGAAAAATGAATGGGTGGGGAGTAAAGAGACTGGTTGTTTATGGATCAAACAACTGGGAAAAAGAAGGAACTGAACAGATGACAAACAGACTCACCAACATGGACAGATTGAGAACTGTTCTCTAATGGATCTGGTGAGAAAAGAACTTTGGTTTTTACACCATTAAACTGGGCAGAGGCCTATCAGAGCTGCTTCAAAGGAAGCTGTAAAGATAATTATCATTACCGTTAAACCTCACTGGGAGAAAGCCAGTTGAAACCTTTTTAAGACTCTTTAGAAGTGACTTGATTTTACTTCTATCTGCAGAGAGATCGAAACATGCAGGGGAGGGACTGGGCCAGCCCACAATGGCTACAGTAATGTCTAGAAATGGTGCACCGCTTAAAATTAATTACCATAAATATGAGGAAAAAATGTACTAGTAAAAAAATAAATCCATTGTAATTAGCAACCAAACTGGGTCTAGACTTCATTTGGGCCTGGACCTGCCATTCGGGGACCCCTAAGATAAAAGGTACATTGAACCAAGCTTGATTTCAGACTAAAAGCACACAACAAAGAATCAAGTCGTTTCAAACCATCTCGGAGCCACTCTGCCACACAAAAACTTCAATATAAAAGCTGAGGAAGGAAAAAAAGGAATGATTCTGCTCACAGAGATGTGTCCAAGTTGCCTGTGTGAGCTTTCTATTCTAGATATGAAGCCTCGCTCCTGCGTGGTACTCAAAGGCGCTGAGTAAACACTGCTAGCAATTTAGTGTAAAGGATTACTCTGCCTGCTCCTACTCTGTCATGGTGATAAAACATTGGAATGGGAGATTAGTGGCCGCAGTCCTGCTTGTTCTTGGCCTTCTAAGAGAAAAGGGGAGCAACATGGCAGAGACAGTAAACACATCAAGAATTTTCTGATTTAGAAAAGATGACAGAGTTCATCATGAGACTTAGTTTAGGACTCATGACTATACTGCAGCTTTCATGTACAGTATATATGTATATATACAAGTTTAAAACTTTGGCATGCAAGGCAGTAGGTAATATGTGTTCCTTCAAGGAATGCTAGTTTTATGTAAAAGTAATGTAATTGCAAGAACTGCCACACCTTAAAGAAAGTATTGTAGAATTAAACCAATTTACAATCCTGGTAAGTTTCTACATGTTTAGAAACTCAAAGCAAATATCCATCAAACATCATATTAATGTAAATTTACCCAGAAACCTTGATCCTTCCTGAGCCTCGACACTTCTCTAATTCTAAGAGATGAGATAATAAGGGACTTTGTAGGCAAACCACGATTGCTGCTTAAAGAGTTCTCCTCCAGAAGCCTCTTGCAAACTCTAAAGCACTTATTTGTACTTTATTTGTACAGGATTCTATTATGTTGCACTTAAACATAATTGGGAAAGCAGTTTAGATTAACAGGAGCATCATTTCTAGGGGCAAGAGTTGTAAAAACTTCAACAACAATCAGATTAATTACAAAAAGTTTACATATCTATGGTGTCTAGCTGGCTATTGAGAAATTATGGAACTTCTTCTTCTAAGAGGTTTGTTTACATGTTGGACAAAAGGAGGCACTGAACACTTCGAGTCAACACAAGTCTTTCATAATAAACCAAAGCTTTCTGTTGCAGTAAGTTTCTCTCCATAAACAATGTTTCTACTTGTTGAATCCTAACATTGAGCGATGATACAAGTGTGAGACAGCCAAACGCAGCTAAAGCTGACAAAGTACATATGAGGACTGATGATGGTCCCCAGTCTGAGACCAAGCTCAGTCTGACATGTTCTAATCCCATCATTGTGCCGAGGATAAACCCTTGATTTGGACAACTACATGACTGCTTCTCTAATACCATTCTCAGGACAAATCCCACCCGTGCAAACACTGCAAAAGTAACTCTGTGTCACAATTACATATCAGACAAACTGAACATTTCAGCCTCGCAGGAGGAGCTGCTGCTTCTGCTGCTTGCATCTTTGTGTCATTTGGAACAAAAGGCAGAAATATGAACAACAAACATGTTAATACATATAAAAAAAGAAATATTGTCTTTTTTTAAAGGTCAGTTTAACTTCTAAACACTGAATTCCTCACAGTGACAAATTTGTTGATCATCCAAACTTTTGCAATGGATTGTTTGAGCACAGATGAGCCACAAAAACATGCAGAATTAAAGGTCTCACATTCCTTAAAGGAACACATATCACTTGCCACTTTTCATGCCACAGTTTTAAACTTGGAGCCTCTTATGATGAGAGAGAACAGTGTTGTAGCTGTTTTGGCTAGACCTTGTAAATGACATTAAACACAAGATATGTTGGCGCTCAGAGTATGTGTTTGTCATGACTCTCAAGTGCCAATAAACCAAGATTTAGTTCAATATCTGTAGATTTGGTTGAGTTCTAGTCATTTTTCAGTTTGATATGGTTGCTTCGCTATGATGGCCATCCTGAATGGGGTAGATTCCAAATGTCCAGTGGATCATACAATATTTTGCAAACACTACAGACAAACAAACACCAGCAAAAGTATTATTCATCTTCTGCAGCAGACAATTAACCTAAATACTTCACTACATAAAGAAATGTTGCCTTTTCAACTGTGCATCCAAGTACAGAGTAGGAATATCAAAATTTTGTACTTTAACACTATCAGAAGCAATTTTTGTTGTAGATGGCAGTCCTGTTTTATAGTATTTGTACTTGAGAAGAATTGTTCTCACATTTTGGGACCTCATAAAAATCTGACACAATCAGCTGCTCATGTAAAGTAGCACATTAGAAGAGGCATCAGTTTTCGGTCCAATTAGTTGGATAAGATCACATTAAATATCGACAGAAAAGTAATATTTACTCTATTTCAACAATTAGCTCCTCCATCTGCAGATGTGCTCAATCCATCTCAGACTGTACAGGTCAGTAAGTAATACTCAGCACAAGGTCAGAGTACTGCTGCAGAAATAATCCTTTTCCTGTAGTAAAAAAGAAAACTGCTTCACCTGCTTCATATAGTTGGTGAACGAACGATTAGCTCCTGCTGTCCGTCCTGAGCAGAATAAAAAAAACTGTAACAGCAGAACAAGCACAAGATGACCCCAATATCACCCCTTTTCAACAAACCCAAACCCACTAAATAATGTCTGTGTGTACACTGCTAACATTTCATTTATTCTCCATGTTTTCAGCTTTTCTTTTTAACAGGTTTGTTATTAGCTGCTGTAGCTCATTATCATTCCATCTTTAGTGTTATTGTTTTAATGACTTTTTATTTTTGTGATTTTATGATGTAAAGCACTTTGAACTGCCTTGTTGCTGAAATGTGCTCTACAAATAAACTTGATTGATTGAAACTTGATTGTTTTGCAACAAGGAGAAGACATCCAAAAATATATTAAATGTGAAAACAAAAATGTTTTTTTTAAATCACCCACCGCCATGAAAGGTAGGCAATATTGTAATTGCCTGTGTTTGTGTATTAGTCTGTCTGAAGTACTGGTACTGCCCCTCCATGAAAACAAATCAGACATTTTCTTGATTAAAAAATAAAAACACTTCAGATAATTCTTAATCAGGTGTTATTTTTTGTTGATTCAGGTAGCTCAAACTTTGCAGCTGTATGTTAAAATATATAGTTTTTAAAAATATGTCTAAGCCTCAAATAACTATTTAAAACTAAAGTGTCATGTTACACTGTGATTGACAATA
>JAOXNZ010000030.1:2596880-2617664 GCA_028566095.1 Kryptolebias brasiliensis | reverse complement strand
CGGCTGAATTTTAGGAAACATTTTACAAAAAGAAAAACCAGACAGAAATTGTGAGCTTGACCCAGATATAATGTTTGTAACAAATAGAAAAAAGTGTTTCTTCATTTTGATTCCAGAGCTTTCATCAAAGTCTACGTTGCATTTTCATTGGCACTTCAAGGTTTCTTAAGTGCCTAGAACTTCCTAAGCACAGAAAAAGCCATTTTAATTTGGAAAAAGGGGGAAAAACATTTGAAATCGGCACTGAAATGTTTTCTCAAGACAGCAGGAAAAAGCAAATGAGAGAAGTGAAAGCTAAGCCAGCGGTGTCAACACTAAAAACTGTCCATACTAATTACTTCCCGGAGGGAGTTTTCACTTTTTCTCCATGTCTGTTGTCAGCAAAGTCATGAATTTAACTGCAGGAGAATGTTCACTTCCACTCCCTGGGAGTGTTCAGCATCCCATTTCCATTTTCATTTACAATTGAAACAACAGAATGTTTTCTATTTAAACACCAACGTGTGTACAGTGTGTGTTTCTGCTGTGGAGATGCAGTTCAGAGGCACTAATCAGGAGCAGGGGAACAGCGGGGGTGTTTTGACCAGTCTGATCACTCTGATGTGTGTATTTATTGAAAGTGCTCAGGGTTATCATAACTCATTGATGTCAGGCCAACAACCTCTGTGTTTTAGCTTCAATTTCATTTTCTGCCCTTTTATTTTTCTCCCTCTACCTTCAATCTCATCTTTCCCTTTTTTTCCAGCAGGGTTTCTCCTTCTCTGTTCATTCCAGTCTTCATCAGTCACACACTCATTGCTGTTCCATCTCTCCTCCCTCCCCCTGCATCCTCTCTTTTCTATTCAAATCACTCACCTTCATTTCAGCACCCCAACCCACCACCAGCCCTTCTCACTGCATGTCTTTACGCACTCTTTCTTCCTCTATCCTCTCCTCCCTTCATTTTTATGTCCATCCCTCCTGAAAAGTGATGGACCAAGGACATGATGGGCTGATAGCGGTGTGATGTACAGAATTTCATGCCACCCAAATCTCTCTTGCCAGAACTGTGATAAAAGCCCTCTGCTTCAACTGATGCATGGCTAATACCTCAAAAAAAAAAAAAAACTCATTTTGAACTCTGCAGCTGGTTTATATACATGAGCGTGGTCAGACTAATTTGAGCTGAGTGACATTAAGTCACTCAGCGGGGGAAGTTAAATAAATTTTCTGGAATCCTAAATAGAAGGAAACTGGACTTCTTTTTTTGAAAATCACTGGACACTGGCAAAAACACCAGAACTAAATGACCTTAGAAAACAATTAAAAAGTGGCTATAATTGAGCTACTTTTACTGATATTTTACCGATACTGAGCTAGAATTTGGTGTGGTCGTAGCTGAGAGTCACTCCCATCTCATATTTCTTGAATCTTTAAAAGTTCAAAATTAAAAGAACAAAAAATCAAAAAAACATCACACATGGGCAAAATAAGGCCCAAGAGCCAAAAACACCAACATCCTTAAACAAAAATAAAACAACTTGAAATAAATGAATGAAAACCAGGGTTTTAGTAAGGAGTCTTGAGGGAAGTAAAAACAAAGTCTATATTTCCTTTTGTCTAACTAACCTATAAAATGTGCTTTTTGGCTGAAATAGGCCTAAAAATGAATTTGCTAAGTTTTTAAAGTCAAAGGTTCTGTAGACTGTTATAAACACGGGATGATGTGTTGGAAAAAAAGAGACAATTTTAAATTTTTTTTAGCCAAGAGTTGATGTCCAATTTAACTGTCAGGAGTGTCAGAATAAAGGCACTATATTTGAGAATATTGTTTTATTTTGACCAAACATGGCAACTAAGCTGAACTTAGGGATTTCTGACATATTTGCCTGGAAACAAATATTCATAAAAAACATTCATATAAAGCCTTCAACAATCTACAAAATTGCAACAAAGATGATCTTTAATCCTTTCTTTGTATATTTTTGCAGATTATGCAGTGCTGTAAATGGTTGATACAGGTGCCTACTTCATAAACTCTGGCATGAAAGGTGGTGAGCGACATGCATTTTTTCAAGGAATGCTTAATTATTATAACTGTTTGCAGGATGTGCGTGTGGATGGCTGTAGCAGATACAAGTTGCTGGAAGTAAACAGAGTATAGGAGCCACTCTCTATGGCCAGTATTAGTGATTTAAATTTCATCTTTGGCAGCCAGTGGTGGGTAATAAGTAACAAGGTGACATGTGTCCTTTCAGGGTGATCAAACAGCAGAGGTCCTGCAGAGTTCTGGACCATCTGCTGAAGTGAGACCTGTGCAGTAGTCACCAAGGTGAGCGTTAACCATGACCTGTATCAAAAGTTGGACGGCTTCCTGAGTCACATTTGGCTTTTTTTTTTTTTGGATGTTCTAAAGCACAAGTCGACATAACAGAGAGAGACAGAAGAATCATGAATCACTGGGTAACCAGGGGCAACCAGTCATTAATCATGACACGGCAGTTCTGTTTGAAAACAAGAAAAACAATCCACACTCCCCATTTCTACCATCAGTCTGGTTTGTTTAAAGGTACTCAATGCAATGTCATGAAGTCCAAAAAAAAAAAAAAAAATCATAAAGTAAGAAATAAAATCTGCCTATTTTTTCTCCCTCATATCAGTGGTTAACGTGTCCTTAAATAAAAAATTTGTAAGCAAAATTTGTGTTTGTTTACCTATGAAAACAGCCAAAGTGAGTGAAAACAGGTCAACAACTGTGGTGTTATGGAAGAGTCAGTTAGTGTGGAGAAGTCTGACAATGTTGATGTATCGGTATGTAAATATGGTCAGATTCGTTGAGTTAAATATGCAGATTAAACTGCTTTGTTTACTTTGAGTGCAGACCTGCATTTCAGAATTTCATATCAATATATCTGGAAAACTACTGGAGTAAACTCAAACTGCATTTAATTTAGTTCATTAAGCTTTTGCTTTAATTAACCTTTTTTTGTTTATTTTCAGAGTTTCCAGTGAGTCTCATTAAAGTGCACTCATTTAAGTCCACAGTGTTTCTGATTTTTTTTTTCTACTTTTATGACTTCATATTTTCTTACATTTTTTTTTCTACTTTGTTTGACAGCCACATAAAGAATAAACAGCTTTGTTGTGCTAATACTGAAACTGAACAGTGAGAAAATAGCATCACCATAGTCAGACCCTGCACCTGCTGCACTCAGTGGGATACATCAGAATAAACAGAATAATTACTTTCTGCTCTCTGATCAGTTGTTTAGTTTGTCATTTATGTCAAATTATGAGCAGTTTTTAACCAGAGATGCAGCAAATAACTCCAAAACAAAGTTGTTTGTTTTCTAGCAACTGAAATAAACAGAGCTAATATGTTTTGGCAGCTGGAAAAGATTTTTTGGATGGTTTGATTTTTGTTTTAGTTGGTTGATTTTACACTGGTAATCTTCGTATATCCTTCTCTTTTGCAGCCTTGTGGATCGAAACAGAGCTTTTGTCATACTGTTAACTCAGGTGGGCATGAGAGGATATGAGATTGAGGGTACAATAACATGGTTTCATGGCATTAAAACAAAAATTAAAAAATGCATCACAATGTATTTGCTTTTGTTTAAAAACAAAAATGCAATTTCTCTTATTTTAACTTCCTAACAAACATTACATGTTGCTAAATGATTTTATTATAGGTATAATATAGGTATACAAACTTAATATTTTTATTTACAGAAATAGCAACAGAATAGAAGTCCAGTTGTTTTTGTTTTTTAACCTTTTTTTGGACTGCAGTAATAGGCTGTATATACTTTACCTGCTAACTCTTGTAGCTTGTTGCAAACGCTTGTTTTAAAACAGAGTTACCTTGAAAAGAGAGACAAGTGTTACTTCTCTGGTAGACAAGCCATGACTGACTGGGTAAGTCCCTGGATAAAATGTACAACCAACCAGTAATGTCTTTTCTTCCCAAGCGCAAAGGTTTAGGGGAAACTGTCCACAACTGGATGACGGCTCAGAACAACAGATCGGGTAACAGAGGGGGCAAATAAAACACATGCCCTGTTTCTGTTATCTTGTTTTAAAACATTTAAACCATAAGAACAGTATGACAGAAAGCTATACATTAGATTTGACATCGTGACCTTTGTAAACTGTGTATACATTGAAACCAGTAATCGTCCCATGCCTACCAACAGTTGATGTATACAAGGTATCCTATAGAGTTTGGATAATCATTTCACTTGTTCAGGCTTTCTTTAACATTTGTAGTTATCTTTCTTTGTGTGTATCAGTGGAATGAAGGTAGTGTTTGCTACACTCAACTTCACTTGTTTTGACATTTTCGATGGAGTAAATCAATGCACCGAGAGCACTCTCTCCCACCTGGGTGGCAGATTTTACACTGTCAGTGTCGAACTCACTGAAGTTCTCCCAAACAAGAAAAAACAATAGATGCCAACAGTGGAAATGCAACTGCTTGAAACATTGTCTGCTGAGAGTGGAGGAAACAAAAAGATGACGAGAGGCTGCAAGCTGGAGGAAAACCATCTCTAAGCCCAGTGTGCTCTGAAACAGTGAAGGTTAAAAGCAAGCCGTTCAATTCTGTTTAATTTCCCCCCCATCACCATGCTGATGATTATGCTCACAAGCTTTAAAATTTCCAGCACCAAGCCTCCAGACTTGCACCGAGGCTTGACATCCAAAGAAGACTGTGCCACACAGACAGCAGGTCAGGAGTCTTCCCTGTTGCCTCATCTTATTTGTGCCTTCTCTGACTCCCTGGGTTTCAAACACATCAGCAGAGTACATGCACGTCTCTCCAGAGCCAAGTGAGATGGTGTTCCATCTGGTGACCTTTAGCAGGGGGGTGAGCCGCTTGGGGCAGCTGCAGGGCAGCGAATTATTGCTGGCTGCCTTAAATTTGCCTCCTGCTCTGCTTTTTGGTCTTTGACTTCCTGTCTAGCATCAAGACTGTGATAAAAGCTCTGTCAGTCAGCAGCAGGAAGCCATTTCCAAATATTCAGTTTAAGAGTTTTCCAATAACTTGGGGGAAAAAAATGCTATTACAGTGAAGAAACACAACTGCACAATAAATCAATTTTCTTCAAGTGACTTCAAGGTTTATAGAATGTCCTCAAGCTACCTCTGTCTTGAAGTTGAAACATTAATGTCACAATAACTCAGCTGCTATTTACTCTCTGCTTAGAGTTTTTTGAAGTAGCATCGACATTACTGGCTATCTCAGTGGCACAAAAAGTGGGTATGCACTATATGCAGCACATAAGGGCGAGCGCTAGAAGGGACGCCAAAGCGATGATGGCTGTTTGTGCATGGGTAAATATGATCAATAACAGAGGCACGTCACTGATTAGGCGCCCCTCCGCTCCTGTCTTATCTGTTTAGCCAAAATCTTTTTGATTTTTCTTGCGTTTTTTGTAATTTATATTGTGGAACAAACCACTAGCAAAAGTCATGACACAATCTTCCCAAATGGGTCATACACTTTGGGTTATAATTTCCACGCATGTTTTTTTTTAAAGTTGCGCAACAATATACAGGACAAAAACTTTACCAGAAGAGGAAGAAGGATGTTTCAATGCTGATGCTAATTATAGAACACAAGCAGTCATATTACTTTACTAAACTAACTGCCTAAAATGTTTTATCACAAGTATTTTGGGCCTAATTTAGATTAAGGTGTTAAAATTTAAAAACAAAAATCTTATTGGTTGGGAAGAGCTTTAAAATCAGTGACTGCTGAATGTTGAGCTGTAGGGCATCTGGTATGAATGCAGTCTAGACCACCATTACTCCAAATTCAATCAGACTTTAACTGATGCTTCTCCAAACTCAATTCAAGCAATCAGCTTTCCATAAACAAATTATGCTCATGTAGAGTCTGAAAACCATATAAATCATGCTGCTGTTTTCAGAACATATACGCAGGCTGAAAAGGTTCATGGGTGCTCAGCCACGTCGGTGTGAACAAAGGTGCTAAAAGTTCATGATCATACGCAACATAATGTAGGCAGCTCACATCCAATAATATAAAACGGCCATTTATTAAAGAAGTGCTGCAATCCCAGTGAAAAGGTTGTAAAGATAAATTTATTTGCATGTTTGGGATCAAGTTTAGATTTCCCTGTGGATCAATAAAACTTCTGTCTACACACATCCATCAATCTGTCCATCTAGATAAGTAAGGCAGCCTTTTCTAATGAATTTTTGTACTAAGGTCCAATAAAATAAGAGGCACAACTAAGATAAGAGAAAGTTTAATATGAATGGTTTATGCAAAGACAAAATAATCAGTTGGTGATATTTGGATCATGTTAAGATACAGACTGCATTTTAGTTTCAGGTGTAAATACAGGAATATGAGATATATTCTTATCTTCACGCACAGCTAACAGCAACATAGGGCTTACATTATCACATCAAGAAAATAATGACCAAAATGTGTTTCTGCTGCTGATAATCTGTGGACGAGCTAACAGAAAATCAGTATAAAATGTAATCCTTGTTCACACTCAGCTAAGAAAATCTGTATACACCTGCAGGAACAAATTGGGTTTCTACTCCTAGTCAAAAATTCTGCTGTGAGAAAAGCTTAAACAAATAATTACATTTCCATAACTTCTGGTACAGGAGACAATACACCTACTGGCAGGTATAACTAGTCGGGACATTTTAGAACTTTTTCTTGGTCTGTCAGACCTCAGACTGGACTCCATCACTCCTGATTTTGGATTTTATGTAGGAAAGTTTTGCAGCAGTTTGCACAGCCTTCTGCTTTGTGTTCATTCATTGTTTTCATAGGAAGCTGTAAGGCTTCTGATTGTTCTTGTTTAAAAACTTACTACTTCAAAGTAAAGGTTACGCTGCTGAAAATGGCCAAAAAAACAGTTTAATTGTTAATCTGGAGGAGTAAATGTCATGCACTCACTGCACTTCAACTGTAATGAAGGAGATCAACCACTTGTTGAAAATTGGGGAGGGAATTTACCACCTGTGGAGGTATTTTGTGTGCATTTCTTTTTTAGTCTTTGTTATTGTTTGTTGGTTGTTTTTTTTTTGGAAAAGAGAATAATTATTCTTTATTGCTGACTGGTACTGCCAGGAGAGCTGACATTTTTCTTGGGTTAGCCACACAACCTTAAATATTCATCACGTTCAAAACCCTTATGGCCTTATGGTTTCTTTTTGTTATTTTTTTACTGCAACACAACTATTTGCTCGCAGACTGCTGGCCCACTCATAGTTCTCATAATATGGAGAACTAAAATGAGAAAACAAAGTCTTTAAATTTTGGGTTTCTCTGCTGTACAACCAGCTGTCAGTCTGGTTGTTGATCAAAGACACTAAAGGTCGACTGATATGAGGTTTTCTGTTGCCTATGGCTGATATACAATACTGACCTTTTTTTTTTTTAATCTTTAGCCACTATGCGTTTGTCATTTAACAAAACATAATAACACCAACAATAACAATGATAATTGCTTAACCTACATAAATGTATACTTAATCATTAGAAGAACTTGTTCAACTACAAATAACATCCTCTACAAGAACAAGCTTAAAACACTAAACTGTGAGCCACAGTAAGCTGGTTGTAGCAGCGGCTGCTGCATCTTCATTTTCCTACTTGGTAATTAATTGAAAATGTACAAACATAGATGACTGTTCTTGTTTTGTTTTTTTTAAGTGTCCAGTATCTGCTGTTTGAGGGAGATTAAAATGTTTCATTTTAGCTTAAAACTATTACTTCTTTAACATATTGGCTTACCTTTCCAATTATTGTTGTGCAAAATACTTTGACATTTTTAAATGTTATTTTCTCTAGAAAACTTAATAGCATTCCCTAGATTTTGTGCATTTTAATTTATTTCTTGCATTAGAAGTACAGAATATTTTGAACTGCATGAATAATTCATAGTGTGGCTTGGAAAAAAAATAGCCCTGTCCGATCTGCTGCTGCATTACAAATGTAGGCTCAGGTGGCAAGCACCATATTCAATATTAGCCAGAGCATTAGCTGACATCCTGCGAAAACCAAGGGCACAAAGCTTTAAATCAGTGCTGGAGCCTGACCTGTAAACACAACATCTGACTTCGCTCTGTTGGTTAGGAGCAACAGATCATCCTGGCTTAACTTAGACAAATAACTCCCCCTCATTCCCTCTATCTGCTTCAGGCAGCTTTAGTCAATATCCAGTTCTTCTGTTCCCACTTAGTCTCTTCCTCCATCCTGCTCAGCTCTTTTCTGTCATTGTTCTCAGCTCCCCTCTTCATCAGAGAGCTGCTGGCTGTATCGACGAGCATCTCTCTGAATAGTGTGAATACTCTGACAAATTATCTGCCACAAGTGATGCAAATCCTGCTTTTTTAATGTTTCATTTAGTAAAAGTGGTAATCAGGCTCCTACTTCACGAGTGGCCTAGCTTGTGCCACTTCACTGTATTTTATCCCCAAAACAAAGAAATAAATTAGTGTCATTCGGAATGATTTCCACAAAGAGCTGACACAGACCACTGCTGTCCATCAGCTGCAGCCTGTCCGGCCCGTATCAGGCCCGACACAAACATAGAACCACTGAAGCACTAACGTGTCAGCTTAATGAAATTAGACAGCACAGTTAGTGACGCTGCTTTGTCCTTGTTCATTTGTGGCACCATTCCCACCCCACACGGCCAGTTCAGCCCTTCCAGAGCCGAGGGATCAGGAAATTGCTAATCGCTCACAATAGAGGGATTAGCAGGCCAGAACAATGAGGTCTAAATGTCAGAACCCAGCACCTGCCCAAAGTCCCTTCTTTCAGACAACAGTCAATGAGCAACAGCTTGTTGGTAACGGCCTGGAGTGGGGCAGAGTTAAAGACTTCTGGAAAGAACACAAGATCAGCTAACTGTAGTCTGATCTGCAATTTAGACAGAAATCTAAATATAATCTATTCCTATACTTGGTACTTTTTCCACAGAACCAGTGTTTGCTTTGGAAAGCTAAAGAAAAGCAAGAAGACCTTCCAACCGGAGTTTCATACAACCAAACTTTTTACCTTAAACCCAAAACATACAGTACAGAGCAAAGGTCTTTATTCAGCCATCGTTTCTTTATATTTTCCAAACAAAGCAGCAAGAAATGAATGTAATCTTTTAGAGTGGCCTTAATTAACAGTTCTCCAGGTTTTCTGAAGGCCTTTCCAAGTTTCTTAGACTTTGATGGTCTTTTTACTCATTTTCAGTCCAGTATCTGACCAATGACTCATTCAGGCTTCTTAATTCAAAGATGAATCAGTCTTGTGTCGATACATAACAGATAATTCTGCAAAAAACCTCATTTAAATAGGATTTGTAGGCACTTTGTTACTAGAAGCCTTTCATAAAGACACAGTTTGTTCACATATCTTTAGCAGAATTTACAAAAAATAATAAAAAGAAAATCACAAAAGATAATGCAGTTTGACATAAAACAGTATTTTAGCACCAACAAGGTCATTTCCACAAAGCTATTCACTAAAAACTTGACAGGGTAGATAAACTGAAGGATGCTGGATTTTCTTTTACCATTAATAAAGAAACACACTTTAAGATTTTACTCATTTCTATTTAAGCCTAAAACCTCTTTTGTCCTCTACTTGTCTACTTTCCTCAAGTTTGACACATATTATCCAAAACAAACATAACCAGTAAATGAGCAAAAAAGCAAAGTAGAAAGAAAACTGTAAAAGTCTTTCAGAAAGCCTGAAAAATTGTTGATCCAGATCGCTTTAAAAGATTAAACAAAGTTTGGCTCCTAAAAGCAAAATGAAGCAATTATGAATGATTTTAAACTTTTGCAAAGTACAGTACAAGCAAAATATTTAAAAAATTAAAATTAAATGTAAAATTGTGGTCAGAGTAGCCCAAAGACAAGGGGTCAGGTAAACAAAATTTAATTTAATTTCCTTTATTTAACCAGATTTAAAACCCTGTTGAGATCAAGATCTCATTTGCAAAGAGAGACCTGGACTAAAGTCTACAGCACACATAAAAGAATTACACAAACACAATAAAAGAAAAATCATTTGAACAATTTAAACAATCATAAAAATGCAGAAACTAGGAGAAATTTCATTACCTAAAAACACTGGCACTGATTAATAAATTCATGTTGCCTGTTATTAAGAAATGCCCAAAATTATTTCAAAGAAATAATATCTGATATTTTGAGTTTGGACTGGAGGTGACTCCATGCGGTTTGAGCAGCGACACTGAATGCTTGTTTCCCTCTTTCTGTCTGAACACAGGGAACAAGCAAAAGGAAGATGTTGGAGCAAAGAGCATAGCAACCGTTAGTTCTTTGTAGGAGAGAACTTCAGTAAGACGGAGCCTGACCAAGCAGAGTTTTCTAAATCAAAATCATCCATTGACTGTATCTTCGTACACTCAGAAGAGGCCAGTTGGTTTTGTCGGCAGCCTGTTA
This sequence comes from Kryptolebias brasiliensis, assembly GCA_028566095.1. Classification (NCBI taxonomy): domain Eukaryota; kingdom Metazoa; phylum Chordata; class Actinopteri; order Cyprinodontiformes; family Rivulidae; genus Kryptolebias; species Kryptolebias brasiliensis. The sequence continues at coordinate 2,607,224 of JAOXNZ010000030.1, read as the reverse complement.
TGAATCTCAAAACACAGTGGTGTATTCAATGATTGGAGACATTTAGCCGAGTCATTCATATACAGATCATCATCATCATCAAGTAGAGGTAAGAAGGCTGCTGATACCAATTTTGTTCTAGCTTTGAGGGAGAAACATTATCCATCGTAGTAATAAAACCCAAGCTTCACCCTCAGTTTCTGACCAAATTGCCCATCTTAAAAGAGAGTTCCTCATCAAGTTTAAAACCAGGTATTTGTAATTGATGACCAACTCAATTTGGTACCTTGGATGTAAGAATCAACAGAGAAATCTCTGGTAGCTTTCAGGAATGTGAGAATAACTTAAAAAAATTAACTTAATTTGTCAGAAATGAGCAAGTTATGGATATTTTTCTTTTATTTGTTTTTGTTGTTTTTTGTAAATATAAGCTGAAGCTTTGTAAACAAGTATTAGTCTTAATATGAAACCAGAAGACTTGAAGAAAAGCAACATGTTTGGTTTGATGAAACATAATGTGGTCATAGACAACTGTTACAAGTTACAAAAGCTAAATTAATAAAATTAATGTTTTTCCCCTTTTTATTATTGTTTAATATTTATTATTCACTCTAATGTGTAAGGCCGCTTGTTCTTTGTTCTGAGCCAAATCAATGTTTTTATTTCTTTCCTACTCTGTTTTTAAACGGTTTTAATATTTCCAATCAGTTTTTCTTATTTATCTTCTTCCGATTTTTATTAAGTCTTTGCTTCTTCCAGGTTCTATTAATCAACTGTTCTAACCAAAGATAGTATTACCGGATGTGTTTTCATACAAAATACACAGCTTTTTGCAGAGCCAATCCTTCTGAGTGTCATTGCTAAAAGAAAAAAAAATCTCCCATCCTTGTAATAATGTAGCTGAACTAAAGACAAGAGGAAGGCTTCAGTCTTTAGTTACTGGCGGCTTTCTGAGCAAGAAAGCACAATTTGAAAAAATATATGTTTAGTGTTTATTTATGCTTTGCAACCCTACCAGTAAAATATGAACACTTCACTTTCAAAGATACCACATGTCTGTTTCTCCCTCCTTGTTTTCCTGCATGCATTTTTGAAACTTGACCAAAATTGGCCTTGGCACACGGTGGTAATTGTCTCACCAGTGCCATCCAAGGCACTACAAATGCCTCCTGCTAGCTGCTTCACTTACATCCAAGTGCCTCTTCCGTCTCAGTAATGCTCAGCCTAATCTTGTAAGAGCAGACTGCTTTCAGCCAACCAGAGAACCTTGGGCCTCCTCTCACTTTATGATTAGTGGAGATCACTTCATGGAAAAGGGAGAAAAATCCACCGATGCTGTTATCACAAGAAGGTGATTCAGAGAGAGGTCAAAAAGCAGACTTTTTTCAACAAGTAAGAATGTGCTGGTTCAGGCTGCCACATCCCACAGATTAAGCTGAACCCAAAGGCCACCTTTAATAAATCAGTGCTCGTCTTCACTACCAATCATTTGGCAAATAAGCTCTGTGAAAATAACCCTCAAAGGTACACAATATTCCATGTTCAGAAGGTGGCTGTTATTGTAACAACAAATACGTTACCATAACACAGCTAGTTCTGTGCGTTGGAAGAAAAAAACAACATATTTCAAGTCCTTAACCTGAAAACTCTGACAAGATGGTGTTTTTTAACAGTAGAGATTGTGACTCTGTTCCCGTTTGTCACAGACATCTAAGCAGGAATGTTTACATCAATGGCACAAATTACAGACAGTATTAAAATCTGTCTGCTGCCAATAGGGGTCGTATATTAAATCTGCCATTTTTTGGTCAGGAGTGTTTAGTATAAAAATAAGTTTTAGTGTGCTTGGTGGTCATTAATTGATGTGATTTGCTGAGTGGGGGCTTTTACTAATCATCAAAGTTTTCATTAACAAGTTCGAAGAGTGGTGGAGAAATAAAATGCAAAACTTTTAATCAGGAGACTTGAGTTTGAGTCCTGCAACTTGAATTTACATCCTGGGTATGACTGGGTCCACTGTACTTATGGTTTGACATGAAAACTGTTGTGTAAAGAAAAACATTAAGAACTAAATTAAACTGCATTTTTAAATCCGGAAAATTCTACTGTAGAATAATGCAATGATATCAGTTGTGCTTTTAGAGGATCTGACTGCCACATTTGTATTTTTTTCATGGATTTTTTTGCAATTACTTGAAATCCTTTGTGATATTGACTATGCACACACTGATACTGCAATGTCAATTAATTTTGATATATTATGCAACCCTAGTGAATATGCATCAGTTTTTGTTTTTTGTGAGGCAAGTAAAATTTTATACAAGTATATAAATTCATATAATAAAGTATTAATTGAACGAAGCAAGCATACTCAAAAGCTACTTCTAAATACTGTAAAAATCATTGTAAAAATTGTGTTTTTTGTCTGCTGTGTAGGTAAAATGTCTGTTGTGTTAGTAAAATATCTGATGAATCACTGGATGAACTTTGATGAAACTCAACTTTTGGACTCAACCCAATTTAAGACGGTCACCACAATCAACCACAGCAAGACAAAAAAAGGCTAAACCTCAGTCACTTATACTGATATTGAGCTAAAATCTGGTGTGGCAGTAGCTGAGAGTCATCCTCAAAACAAACTCAGAGAGTTAACACATCTCAAAAGATTTTGTCATAAATTTTGCCCCTAACTGTCATCTGCAAGGTTGATCAAAACTGCTATTACTCCATTCCTTCTGCCCACAAGATGATCTTAGTTTAAACCTCTAGCATGAAAGGCGGCGGGCGATAAGCATTCCATCAAGGAATGCTAGGCTTTTAGTTTTAAAAGTTGTACTTCTGACGCAAACAATAGAGGGAGGTAAACATCTTATTCCTGCAACACAAAAAATATTTTTTTTGTTTAAAACCTTACAGCTTAAAAAATAAATGTCACATCACCCCAAATGTAGCAGCTTATACAACCTATTGTGTGTGTGTGTGTGTGTGTGTGTGTGTGTGTGTGTGTGTGTGTGTCTGGAGGAAGACATGTCTCATACAATCAAGTCTGTGTAGATGAGGTCAGGCAAAACTCTGACCCGTTTTAGATTTTGTAGTAGTTAGCAAATACCCAGCTCTATTTTGGTATGAGTAAACTTTTTATTTAAAGAGAGCTTCTTAGTTATACTTTAGTGCATCACAGTGACGCTCATCTCGTTTTAATCATCCACAGATCTTAAGTGGAGCTGACACCCTCATAATAAGCCCGTGTGTCCTGGGAGCTCATTTGACACGGTGATAATTTGTCTGCATAATATGATTAGCTGTCTAAACAGGCACCTGTCGATCAATCACCAAGATTTACAAAAAGACAAAGACAAATCTGCATGTGCAAATTTTTCAACCTAATAATGAATTCAATACTATTGTGAAATGGAAGCAATGATTTGCAGTTTTAATCACAAACACATTAACCTCCAACTGTCAACCAAGTGCTCACTGCATGAAGAACCCCCCCACCCCTGAGGCTCATAGTTTAAGAAATTGATATATAAAAAAAGAGAAACAAACAGATTAGTGAAAGATTATAGGAAAGTTTTTTGAGAAGGGGGACAAGATCAACTCAACAAAACAAACGGCACAATAAGAGAATCTCAGTTCTATTCTGAGCAAAACCAAAACTTTTCATCTGAAAGAAGAATCCCAAACATTAGTGTGAAAAATTGATACGGTTGACAGGAAGAGAGGGACCAGGGGGAAGAGAGGGATCGGCTGACTGATGGGTAATGTAGGCCCCCCTCCACACTGTCTCCTCACATGTGCTTAGGAGCTGCCAAATCTAGTGTGATATTAATGTCATCTCCCCTTTGTAATTTGACTTGGGAGTTCAAATCTTGTCTCAGCTTTGCCATTCTCGTGTCTGCGGGGTCCAACATCTCCAACACAGACAAAAGAAGAGAGAAGCTTGTTGGGTTTCAGTTTCAAGCAGATGTCAGATGTGCTTCACTTTCTGCCATAAACGAGGATGAGCCTGCGTCTTGTGACAGAAAAAAAAGGTCATTTGACAGCTCGCGTGGCTTTTCACAGCAATATGTCTCGCGTATGAAGTGGTAAATGGGAGCCCTAACTCATAGACGACACTCTCTTTTGTGGAAGTCATAAACCAACTGCTTCCTCAGAGGGATTTGTTTGTGTCACACACCTGATCCACATCAAGGTTGTGTTTGATACTCCCTGACAAGGCCTGTGATCGTAACTTAGCCGTTTCAGGTCATTTACCTTAATAGAACAGACAATGTTCTTACAAAGACAGTGCAATGCTTGTGATATTTTTCAAAGCAGGAAGTGTACACACATATTTTAGGGGTTCAAATATTAACTGAAACAAACTAGAACAAAATTTTAGCATTAAAAATGTAATACAACAATATTCAGACCCTTAACCCCTGGCTCAAATCCAACCATTCAACAGATAAATTTCCCATTTAATATTTGGTTTACTTTATGCTCAACCTTTCTAAACCTCCCAAACAGCAGCGTGAGCTTAAACTGACATCATAGGACCTAGTGTACAGGAAGGATGGGTGTTTCATTTCAGACAGTCATGCACATCATGATTTGTGTAGGTTGTGCACTGCATGATTTATGTGTTGTATAACAGAAATAGCAATAGGAAAGAACTTGAAAAACAGGTTTTTAAAAACTGAACAAAACCAAACTGTTAGATAAAATAAAAAAAAAAGTACAGACAAGTTTAAAAACTGTACCAGCTGTACCGTACCAATGCAATGTTACAACCTGCTCACATCATGGCCGTTTGAGTACAATTGCTTCCTAAGATTTAGATTTTTCTTTGCAGATTCAATGCAAAATTTCAATGTCAGAGTAAAGATGCTTAACTCTACTGGGTGTGGTACTCAGTGTAGTCTGCACACCTTTCAGACATGATGTGAGCCGCTCTGCCTGCATGCTGATTGCTAGATATAAAAAGGGCATCATCAACTATTGTTATTTGCAAAGTGAATAAAATATATTTGACAAAAAAACCCAAGTTTACATTAAGGCTGCCATCTAAAAAGTATTTGGATTTTGGTAATTCTGTGGAACACTGGTTAAATCCAGCAGTAGAATGAGGATTTGAATCTAGTGAAGATTCTGACATGATTTTCATTTCAGAGTATGCAAAGCCATTGATTGATACATACTTGTAATCCTGCCATTTCTGAGTTTGTTGCGTCTACCTCTTCACCCTCCAGTTCAATGTGTGGCAACACTGAAATAATTTGTCAGCTGCCTAATTGAAGGAAAAAAATCTCAATCCTATCGTCAACGAGCCATTAAGTGACAAAGATGATTCTGTTGTATTCTGTTTTCCTTTGTCTAACTGTCTTTGGACCATTGACCATTTAAAGAAACTAGATATCCCTTGGGAACCTGGAAGTTGAAGCTGGAACAGGTCCAGCGTGCTCTTGGCTGGTGCCAGTACGACTTAAAATCACCCCCCATAAACGAATGGGTCAAAAATACAACATGGCAGCTCCAGTAAATGGGACCTTTTGAATTGAATTATCAACAACAAAGAAGATGTAAACACATTGTTCATGTATCTGATGTCAACGGCTTGGACTTTGGTCCTCTCTGTTTACTATGTATTTGGTGCCACCTTTTTCAATTTTAGTTTGATCATTGTGCATTGTTGTAGCTTAAAGTCCAAACAGTCTCAAGACATTGGGCTGCAAGCAGTTGACTGGTGCAGGTTACAAATTTTACAATTCACTGACCTCATGATCATGCAGACACCAAAAATATGAATTGAGCATAAAATGCTGCGGTAAGTCTTTGGATACTTCTACAGATAAAACTGGAGGGAATAAATAATTGTATTTGGAATAAAACACTGACAGATAGACAAAGCATCTCCGCCTTCTCCTGCTGTTCAGAACTGAGTCTATTTTTTTTTTAAAAATCTGCCATGTTGTATTGACTCGGTAAAAGGCTGTCATATTGTCAATCACAATGTAACATGACACTTTTAAGCCCACGGGAGTTTGTCCTTTGTGGCTTCAATGTCCGGTCCTGTCTTTAGTTATATTTCTTGATGGAATAAACGTATATTTAGATCTTGAGGAATTTAAAAAATATATATTTTGTACTTTATTGGCAGGTTTTATAGGTGATTAGTTGAGATATTAGGTTGCACAAAAGTGATTCACAGACATTATTGAACCAATTTTAGCAAGCCTCAACTGCAAACAGACAAATTTGTGACAAAAGAAATGAAGCACAACAAATAACCTTCAATTCTGAAGCACTGCTGTACTTCTCAGTCACATTTGACATCATAATAACGATTGAGTTTTAATAATGTATACAGCTTGATAAATGTACAGGGACTTCTGTGGTGGAATGGGGTCAAAGACACTATCAACAAGAGCCAGGGTCCAACATCCTACCCACCTCTTCCTCTACAACTGAACCTGACCTCTGACCTTCCAGTGGAGAAAAGCTTCAGTTAAAAACCACCCCACATCAATAACAGATCATGTTGCATGCTTTAAGAGCCATCATACATGTCACCCACCATTTCCTTCCCACCATCTTCTTTTTCAATCTGCCAGCTCATCCTAAACAGTTCAGTAAGGACACCGGCGGTCCGGTAGGCTGCACTTTAACACCAGATTTCCATATTCTGATTCATGTTTTGGCACTTCTCAAATGAGACAGTCTGCCTACACAAAGGCTTAAGAACATCAAAAGAGCCCAACTTCCACCCTCAGATGAATATCTTAGGCTGAGAGGCTGAGAGGTAGAGGATGATCCCTAAAAAAAGAAGAGAGACACACAAGAGCAAATAATATAACTGTAGATGAGCCAGAAGCCAATATGGAAAGATTTCGTATTATGCTGAAAGTATGTGTGTGGAGGCGAGTGTTCATGCTGGAGAAACGCAGAATAAAAAAAACGAGACTCACTAACCTGCTTGAGCAAGTGAACTGGTGAGGAAGTGAAACTTACTGTCAATTTTAGAGCAAATAATCAATATAAATGATGACCTCCATGGCATGGAAACTGTACTGGATGTTACTTTCAGAAAAGCACCACAGAACAACACCCACTGGTGTTGCAGCAACTAACAGTTGTCTAAACAAATAGATGATTTTAAATTTCCCAACGTTAAAAGAAGCATTTTGATGCACAAATCTGAAGGTTATAAAGATAAATTACATTTTCTTTTTTGTACAATAAAAAAATCTTTAGTTTTTTTTAGTTAGGACCATGCATAAAAAAAAAACATTACAATCTTTAAGAGGCTGATGAATGGAGCCATATTTTACTATTTAGTATTTGAATGTTTTTGGAAATGTTAACAAAATATCTCATGAACTTTGATTAATAGTTAATCCTAAATTAAACAGAGTTGACCTATTATTATTTGTGCACATAAAACTAAATATTTATTCTGACCACAGCAACTCATCAAAGTCCTTTTTTTTTTCTTTAAACTAAATGGACAATGATAAGGTTCCTTTAACCCAATAGTAGATATTTCTAACTCATTTTTTGCTGTCCACACACAAGTAATTTCGTTTTTTAATCGGTATGACCTTAACTCTAGAGGTGATGAACATAAAACGATTTATAACTAATATCTTGCCCTTTTAAAAGCCATTCATAAAAAGGTCATATTTCAGTGTGCAAATACTCTCATTACTGAAAAGGCTTTCCTATTTCAAGAGAGTAGAATTGCTCTAAACTTGTCAGATTTCTTAAAATTAACAGGACAAAAAAAAAAAAGCTCCAATATTTTACTTTCAAAGGCATAAAATGTGCTGCAAATCTTTGTACTGTAGGTCAATTGGAGCATTTCTGAAATTAGAAAGCTAAAAAAGGTAAAATATTAAAAGCAGACTAAATCAAATATTTAACTCTACATGATAAAATAAAGACTTTTGACTCTTTCTTCCCCTAAAACGTCAGGGACGCATACTGTTTCTCTGGCAAATTTAAAAGCATAACTACTTAATGGATCAGATGAAATATAAGCCTGAAAAAATTGCATCTTCATTCCCCACAAAATCCATCAGAGGGTTTTATTTTTGGGTGCTGTAAATGGATTGAGAAGTATTACTAAAGGTAAAGGGGGACACAGTGCAGGCTTTGGTCCCTAATGGCCCTCATGTAGTATTTAAAGGAGGGCAGAGCAGGAACCGAGGCCCCTGGGGTCACAGCTATAGGGTAAACATGCTGCAGGTAATGGCACTGCAGCAACCGAATGGCTTTAGTATCACTGCTCCTTTCCAGTGATGCATTAGCACATGCAGGGACAGCTGCTGTAAAGTTGTCATATTAAATAAGACTAACACTTACAGAATGAGATAATCAGCACTTCACTATCCAAATCACTTCCTTTTATACTGAATTTTCCTGAGCTGCATGTTGGCTATTGATCAATGTGTTGAATAATAGAAAAGCCACGTAAACCTTGTCTCCCGATCGTCCAACAGCAGAGTTAACTCTCCTTTATCTGTACAGTGGACTTTACTGCACTTGTGAATACCACTGATGGTTTGAAGGGGACAAAAATCATGCAGTTTTCAGCAAAAAATGATGGAAATAAATAAATGATCAGAACAAATGTTGTTTTGATCAACTTAAGGAGACTTACACGCAAGCTCTTCTTCGCCAAAGCTCTTATTTCGCATGACAAAACTTTTGCTGACTTTCTCAAGAACCGCTGACATTTTAAAAGCCTGGCCCCCATGTTGGTTGAACTACTGTTCATTGTGCTTGAAGAAATATGGCACAAACACAAACTCCTCTCCTGAGTATACTTTGGGTCAGATTCCATTAGGTAATCCTGTCTGTCCCTCCTTAAACAGATGAGAGAGCTCAACTTTCAGCGTTTCAAAAGAAAACTTTACTTCAGTTGATTCTTTTAGCGGTTATTGCTAAAATTAATATAAATCTTTAGTAATACATAACAAAAATGTGACTGTCAGATACCTTTTAATACAAAATTAGTCACATTTTAAAACCTAAAATAGGTCTTTAAAGGCAGAATTTATCTTGCATGGAAATCAAACGGGTAACTCCATAAAAGCTTCATGTTATTTTCTTGGTGGTAGGAAAATAATGTCACAACATCACGCCTCTTTACATATCTGAACTCTGATATGGATCTGGAACAAACAGCAAGTCAGTCTGGACTCAGCCCACAAGTTATATTAGGAATGCACTTGTAGAATGCAATGAAGTGCATGTTTACTACATTCAAAAATGCTTTATTCTTATCAATAAACTGTTAGTTTTGTAATGACAGATTTTAGTTTTTTTAATATCAATCTTAGTCCGAGTTTAAGATGCAACCATGGCAATGTTGACAGCAGCACATTGATGTGCTTCTGGCTTCATGTTAACATTACGAAGCCAGCTAAGGACTGAAAGGAAAACTATACAAAACAGAGTTAATAAAGACGTACTGACTTCTCTTTTGTTAGCATTATGTCTCCATGTTGCTAATGTTTATGTGTTAGAATAGCTGAAAGAGTTAAGTTTAAAAAAAAAAAACTTTTGTAAATCAAAATAAAAATAAATGACAAATACATAACAATTTAACATCATCATCTCTCCACAAAGTTCTTTACTTGACTGTAATAGTTAAGACAATGTTTCAGATGGTAAAACTAGAATAATACTTTTTTTTATTCGGCTGTTCCTTTTTCAGGGGTCACCACAGCGAGTCCTAATACTATAATTGTAATTTAACAAATAAATAAATCCTGTGTTTTACTCCATTGTCTTCTCTTGGTTTGGTTATTTGTGAACTCGTCGTTTCTTTCCTATGAGTTCAGTAATGACCTGCTGATGCTCCTGGCTATAACCAGCTGTTTCATGGCAACAAAGATGGGGAAAGCAATAAAAACAAAAGAAGAACAAAGCTCCATTATTCCACAATCTGGTCATCAGAACCAGATAAAATACAATCTTTGTCTTTTATATCTTTTTAGTGCAGATCAGATGCATTTCCAGCCTCCTCCTTGAGCAGCTGATAGCTGTATGGATTCTGGTCTCAGCCTGCAGCTACGTGCAACTTCAAGGTAGACAGCTAATCAAGATGAGTGTCGGGACAGGGACAAGGAAGAAACATGGGGGAGGCATAAACAACACACTTCCTGTTTGGGAAAGAGGAAGATGTGAGTTTTATCCCTGTAGTGTCAGTTCAGTTCTCGACACTTTGCATACATTACGTTTTATTGTTGCAGATTTCTTTTTTTATGGCTTTGTACTTTGGATACTCTGTGAACTAATTATCCAATTTGAAGAAAAGATTTTCCAAAATGTTAAATGTACAGTGATGGATGTGATGCATCTCTCTCCCTGACCAGG
>JAOXNZ010000030.1:2584230-2596185 GCA_028566095.1 Kryptolebias brasiliensis | reverse complement strand
CTTTTATTCCAGTTAATTTTATAAAATGTTCTTTGCTTGAGTGTCTGTAATTTTCCATTTTTATTATTCTATATGTTTTTATTGTTCTTTTGCACTTTTGCTGCAATGTGCTGTGCAAATAAAGCTGCCTTGCTTTGCCTTTATTAACCATCCAATAGGTTAGTAGTGGCATGTGGCTGACAGTGACTGACAATTGTTTCAGTCCGTATCTATCTACATACCTATCTATAGTATCAATTAATCTATCCAGAGTATCTATCTATCTAGAATATGCATCTTTAGTATCTATAGTAACCATCTAGCTCCAGTATCTATTAGTAGTTGATGTAGTACTGATAATATTTATCTATAGCTTCTATCTATCTACAGTAGCTATCTGGCTAGAGTAAAATAGAAATATGAAAAGAAAACTAACATTACATGGTTTGGGTAAAAAAAAATCATTGGTTGCAAAACAGTTTCAATCAACAGGATATTTAGTGTCTAATTTTAATTGCCAAAACAATAACAGAGCAAAAAATGATTTCCTGGTTATTAGGTTTGTACTTTGGATTTACAAGAAACTGATTTTCACCAGAATTTAATGGATTCATCTTTGGCCAACAGTTTACCCAGCTTCATAAGATTTGCTTTGAAGATTTTTTTTAAATCTGGCTAACAAACAAAACAAACAAACAAACCATATTTAATAATTTGACTTCTGATGATTTCAATAATCTGTCAAGCAAAAAAGCAAGAAATCAAAGTTAAGCAGATCTTTAGGAGCAAATCTCAATTTACTAGATGTTCTTGGATCAGGTAAATGTTTGATTTGTTGGGTTTTTTGTTGGTTTTGCTTGTGGTGTTAATAAATCTCCTTACTCTGTTAAAAGCCAAAATAAATTTCAAATTTAAACACTTTACCATTCAAACAAATTTCTTTAATACCTACAGAACATTGTGATTAGAGTGAAAAACTTCAAATGCTTTGTGTTAAAATTTTCAAGTACCATCCTGTAAAAAGGAAAAAACTCTGATGAATTTATCTGAAGTTCTTTGCAACCAGTTCACCCAGACCAACTATTTACCAGCTGTCATCATGTTTACACTAAAACTCAGTACAAACAAAATGCTCTACCAGAAAAATAAAAAATAAAAGATAAAAATAAACAAATACCTTGCTCACAATGTACACAATCAATACCACTGAAAATAGGACTGTAGACCTGCTGCTATAGGAAAAGAAAAGGGTTTATTGCAGTTGCACTTAAATTGCCATTATTGTAGAGTTATTCTATAACAGAAGCGTTAGTGACCGAGAATCACGTTGCTTGAGTGGTCCTCATTATCAGATAACAATTGCGGGTAAATGGTAACAAATAGAGAGCCCTGTAAGTGGAGATGAGTCCAGATAAGATGTAATAAAGTTATATGGGCCTTGTGCATTCATAACCGATTCAATTATAGTCCAATGTCTGTGATCAAAACAAAAAAAAACACTTTCCAATAAAAAAGACACCTCGTCCCATCTGTAATTTTAAAGCTCTCAGTGTGACATTACAATTAAACCTATACTGGTAAACGAGTTTGTGCACAACGAGCATCCTATATTCTGAGCAGAGAGTTCCCAGTGTAGGAGATCCCTGTCTTCCTTTGATGTTCAGGTCCATAAATGAAGAGTCTTGCCAGTTTCGTCTGCATTGTTCATGCAGCAAGCGTTGGGCGTTTAAATTCCTTCAGACCGACTGGTGTACACGTGTTTAAATTAAAATGTGAGTGGATTTTTGGCTGGTGCGAAGGAGTAAATCAAACCAAGTGACTCTCAACAGAATGCAGAGATGGCTGCTGATGCTGATACAGGATTATCCCCTGCTGGATTCTTCACATTATACATCTCATCTCCTCCTGCAGGAGCCAGATTGCATAATAGCAAGCTCAGGCTTAACAAACTGATTGCTCAAGAATGGATCCCATATAGGCTGTACGCCAACCTCTTTGTCTTTAAGTTTTTATTTCCTCCCTTTGCTCTACTTTATTGGCTTTCTAGGCATACTGACATTTTCAACCATTGCCTTTTTAGTTTAATAACGTCTGTACATGGCTCTAAAGAAGTACCTCAATGACTACCCTGAAGGGTAAGGCAGTGGTGGGTAGAACTGAGTGACTTTTTCAGAGAAAATACAATCTGATACAAGCATTCTTCTGTGTTGATACTCAAGTAAATTACTTTTAAACTCAATGGTAGAGAAACTGTATTTGAGTATTTTACACAAGATAAAGTAAGTTTGTTAATGCTATTTTCTTTACATTATTGTTTTCCTGTTTTTTTAATTTTTCCATACATTTTTACAATCCAAGTACAGACAGATATCTTAAGAGAAGGAAAACTTGCATCATGTCTCATTTAGAAACCACACATTTTTCTCTGGGGAAATGTCTGACAGCATTCATCATGTTTTTAATCTCTCTGACAAAGATGTGTTCAGTGAAACATTGAAAGAACACTGATACTAATATTTGTAATTTGCTTATCTATTTTAGGTGTCGTAAATGAAACAATACTTTTGCATTTGAAATTTAAATGGAAACACAATTAACAATATTTGCCACTTGGTAGAGTCTCCTAAACAAATAGCCACCTGCTTTGCTCAGAAGCTGTGCCACCTAATGTGAAACTTGACCATGTGCATCGCTGCATAACAGCATCGGGACAGAGTGGAGCTAGGTGAGGGAACAATGTAGAGGAGCTTGCAAATTAGCATTGGCCATTAAAAGCCTGCTTGACATTTATAACGAGATGCAGAAATCTCATCTGACAGAATGTAGACTGTGGGTGGAAGGGAGTAATGATGGTGGGGAGGCGTAACGATGTCATGGTTCAGCTGGTCTCCCTGTCAACTGTCAACTATTCCCCTGAATTCCTCAATGTTTGCTCATAATGACAGATGTAGAATACAGGGGCAGACTTGTTTATGTAAATGCTTTTTTTGTTGCCTTAAAAAAACAAACATTTTTTTGATGTTTCATACTTAAACAATTTCTCAAAAGATCACAAGTGAAGCTTGAAAAAACACATTGCAACCAAAACAAATGCAAATGTTTAATCAAAATGATACTTCATGATCAATTTGATCAGATAGTTTATCTGTTAGCAGGGGGGATTTGACCAAATATCTCCCAGTCTACACCAAAAAAGAACTTATTCTTTTTTCTTCACTGTTTAGCAGGCAGTAACAAAGAACAAAGTAAGAATTTCTTATTTTTTCAATTTAGACAGCAATGTTTTCAAAAATGATCCAACTTAAAGTGATTTATTGTGACAAAATATCAGCCAAAGGAAAAAAAGAAAACACTGTCTAGATTAGATTTTACAATATAGCGTAGAAACACACCAGGAATGGGCAGTGATTTCTGAAGACTAAATGCAACCATTGCAACTTCTTAAAAATTCATTTCTTTTACACCAACACTTGGTAGAAAAACGCCATTTTTTTCCTCACAGTGGTTTTAAAGTCAGTGTGTTTTTATCAACACCCAGCTTGGAGTCGGATTATAAAGTGGAAACCATAGTCATGGGTGAGCTCAACTTTACTGTCAGAGTATGTGCAGAAAATCTAAGGTTGTGATCATAAATCAGAGATTTGTGGTCATTAAGTCTGACAGCCAGTTTAGCACCATCATGACCAAAAACAACCTACAACAAATGTCAAGAAGTGACAGAACTTTTTAGCAAAAGCTGTGCAAGACTTTTTTGTCCATTTTCTTTTCCAATTATTGTTGGACTGATATCTCTGTTGGATCTTTGTGAAGCGAGATTCTGGAGTGGCAAAAAAAAAATGTACAGTCCAGCATCTGTTAAATCATACATCTTATAGTGTGACACAAGTCAGTGTGACATGTACAAGTCTGTAACAAGTTTTAAAATAGCAGTGAGTTGTTTTTAAAACTAAATATAACAATACCAGAAGACAGTTGACTTTGTTTTTGTTTCAAAGACTAACTTCAATTGGCAACCAGGGAAATGCAAGACTTTACACATTTCCTTCCATCTGGTAAGAGATTAAAAAGCAGAGAAACCTTTGAATGCATCATTTCAATAAAATAAATAAAGAATTTACTGATGGAGTTGGAATAATGTGTTCTCCTATATTTCCCACACCCACAATGTACCGTCAACATTTTGTACTTACACTAAGCTTAGAACTTGCTGGTAAACACGACTGCCCCCTCCTGCTCCACGGACGCTCATTAAAATTTGAGCACCGGCTCATCTTGACAAGCAGCAAGTGCTGTTTCTGTTTGGGTCTTACAACCTAATAAATATGATGAACTTTAGCTGAAGCGATCTGTGCAATGTAGCAAAGATTTTATGAAAGCTGTGCCAGTTTTCACCTTTTAAATCATCTTTTTATGTGATAAAAGTTTTGTCCATCACTCCTTTCACATTTCATTAAGTGAGAAAGGGAAGAGTGATACTGTATAAAAGAAGTGAGCCGTAACTGCTCATTGTTCAGGGTAAACTAACAACTGCACAGATTGTGAATTTATTACACTGAACTTCATCATCAAGTTAGTCATGGATTAAATATGGTAATAATGGCTGTTAATTGTCATTTCTTATTTTTGGGCAGATCGTTTTGGGAAGCTTTTAATGCACTTAAAGTAAGGTAAGAATATCAGACAACTGTCACACCAGGATAGACTCTGTTTGATCGGGACGGGAATGCTGAAAAATTTCACACTTCACTTCAGAAACCAGACCAAACAGTCTGGAGATCATCATGCAGATGCAACAGCTAAGGTGGTTTTGCTGTATAGATCACCTGCTAGCATGCTAACTCTTGTAGAAAACTTTGGTTTCAAAACAATGTTACCTTGAAAAGAGAGATGGGTGTTGCTTCTCTGGACTAAGACTAATTTTAGATTGTCCACTGGATAAAATATATAACCAACCCATGACTTTTTTATTTTTTATTTTTAATGAGCGTAGTTTAGGGGAATTCCCTCCTCGGCAATGGGTGGGGGGCACTGCTCGGTGCTCTATTTGATTGGCAAGAGGGACAAAACAACACAACCAATAAAACAATGCTTTGTATCTGATATCTAATTGAAGGAAAAATCTAATTAATTGAGTCTGACTTTTTAACACCATAGTATACTCTGAAACAGCTTACTGACCCATCCCTATTCATATGGCTGAAGTTTTTTTTTTTTAAAGTGCACAGTCTGAGCAGTTGTTAGGCGTTTATCATGAATGATGAGCACTTACCGCTCACAGAGACAATGTGACATACAGAGCTCACTTTGTTCAGACACATAGAGCAATATGGAGATATTCCCTGGTGTCTCCAGAGTGATGATGAATATTAAATGTGACCTTTGGCCCTTGAAGACACGGTATGAGAGTGACGATCTGACCTTGTGCCTCTGAGCTTTTCTTAGTCACATCCTCCCCATCTAATGCACAGCCACTTATTAGACATGTTCCTGCAAAACAACCCCATCACTTACTGTCGCTAATTATATGAGCATGGTTCTCTGTAATTCATTCCAGCTTCCTACATACTTCAGGTCATTTTCTTTCAAGGTAGAATTACAGTATGTCTGAGTGTGTGTATAGTCTCTTTGATGAGGTCATTCCAGTCATTATGGATCTCATAAAGACATTTCAAACACATGGGCAGTAGTCTTAAAATGATTGCATGTGTGTGACTTACCTACACGATGAGGGCATCATTATTCAGCACGGGTCAACAGCGAATGGAAAGAAGAAGAAGAAAAGAAATAGTTACTTATGGTGACAAAACAACAACAACAAAAAAAAACAGTACAACTTCACACAGTGGGAGCAGATTTAGATTCCTGAAGAGCACTGTCATCTTGAGAACTGCAATGATTGCACTCGCCTCCTCCATCATCCACTCCTAAAAGCACTCTGAGTCAGTGGAAAGACACCTCTCAACCGCCCCAGACCTAACACAGTTACTCAGTTGGTCAGCCCAGCCATCGGAGTGCATCTCTCCCTAACAGTCTATCTCTGACCAAAGTCATTTTCAACTTTTATTTCCAAATATGCGACCGAGCTTGAAGCCATAATCTGGTACAGTGCATCAAGCAGTGACATTTACCCATGAGCTGTACATGGGCTCTTTCAAATAAACTAAATCATTAACTTTTGCTGTGTTTGAGTCATTCTTTAGAAAGACATGTTCACTGGCAAGTTATAATGTCTTATTTGTCCAATGGTTCCATTAAACGTTTAATGCATTAACTGTGAAAACTTTTATAATAAATTACATAAATATTGGATGTACCTGTACAACTGATTACATTTTGTGGTCAATCCATTTCAAAATGGCTACCACAGCTAATCAACATCACCCAATAAAAAAAATTGCTTTAACTCTGCAATTTTGCAGAAATTGAGATAAAATTTGATGAGGTAGTAGCTGAGAGTAAATCACAAGACATAACAGCACTGGATTATAATTCTTTTTGTTCTTAAGCAGTTTTTAGTGTTGGTCTTTAATTTTGTCTGTTTTTCACCTGCTCACCACTTCATTCTGATATTTAAAAGGCTCAGTTACAGTCCAGTAGAGCACAAAACTAGTAGTCTAGGATCATAGTATGGAGGTACTGGAATCAAAATTATCCACATTGATTGTTCAGTAATGTAAAATGCAGTTAAATAATTTACATTAATGAATTTGCACAAAACAATTAAAGACAAACATTCTACATTTTGAGTCTCACAGACAATGGTCTTTAATGTCTATAATCTGTAAAAATGTCTTTACTTTTAAGACAAATTATGGTCAATTAGTTATAACCTTGTTTGTTGATATTTAGTTAAATGCTGACACAGACTCATTCAGTCTCATTTAAACTCAGAAGTGCCTTTAGTTAAAAGCCTCATTTACAGAAGCAGAAACACTGTTTCACAAGCAGACACTGACAGTTGTGGAAGCAGCTTGCACTTTTGTTGAATGTTCTCCAAACACAATGGAGTTTCAGCCATGCATGACAAAAGCAAGCTTCCTCTGAATGGTAAAGTAGGACAACATCTGGTGTACAAAGCCAGCAAACATTGATGCCAGGTCTTGTAACAAGTTTCTTCTCTTTACCCTCCCCACAAAGAAAAAAAAAAAACATTTAATTGCATGCTGTACTGCCACAAACTGTTGTTTTAAAACAAATTCTCAGTCGTTGGACAGAGAACTGGAATGAAAATGTTTTAAGAAGGCATCAAGCATGCTCCCTGAGAGTATAACTTATTTTCCATGGAAGACTTTTGTGTTGAACAGGCTTAACCAACAATGATATCAACAAAGTTTGTTGAAACACCTCTTCAGGTTTCTGGTTGGGTAAAGAGTGATTGCTCTTGTTACTAAAAAAAAAAAGTATTTTTACAATTTTTGTTTAGGTGCAGAGGGTAACTTATGTACATGCAGCATTATTGAGACTCCCGCCTCACTGCCCCCCTTTGATATTTGGATGGTAGCAAACTACAAATGTAATCTTGCACATCAAGGGTGCTGCTGGAGCCGGTGAGCAGACTATAAATTTCACTGCGCAGGAAGTCTATTTATTACCATATCACCAGACTCCCCATTTCCCTCTCAGTTAGCTGTAGGCACAGGTCCATCTTTGCACTACTGGGGAATCATGAGAATGATAAATCTGACGGTACTTTAGCTGTGCTGCGTATTGCAGCCTGCAGGACGAGCGATGAATGGCTGATTAGATTTGGATGTTGTTTGTTTGCGTATGTGCATGTTCACTTTTACAAGGGCATTAGGCGCGTTTGTGTCTGCTCTGGGACTCGTTTGTACAGTCCTGGCATAGAAACTAAACACTTATTTTCTTCCGTCTTCCCTTCAAGTAAAGAAACAGCCACCCCAGACCTAATCTGCATCCAATTTTCTAGCAGACCATGAAGCAAAGATCCCATGTGGTCAACTTGTAATACTGCTGACAGATATTCAATCCAAAGCAAAGCACAGTCCTGGATTTTGTTGAAAAAGTTGCCGATGGGTAACCTTTAGCTCAACACTTTGTTCAGAGTGTACCTCATGCTCTCATGATCAGTTCAAAAACATGATGAACAATATTCTCATATTTTTGAATGTTTCTTTTCCCTCATGAAATATCCTTTTCAGTTTTGCTAGGCTGTAACAAAGATAAAAAGCAGTATATGTGCCCAAAACTCCACGAGGACAAAGTTATCTGACAAAGAAGTGTTTATGTAAATTAAACATAAAGTTATAAATGTTGTTTTAATAAATGCACAGCTAAACTGAAAAATCCACCAAGTTAATCCACATAATCATTTCTTTTATGTATTTAAAAACAATAGAGAGAAAACTCACAATATCTCCTCTAAAGCCTTTAAGAACTGTCAAATTAGTTTTACCAAATATGTTTGGAACTCATATGTTTGTATGTGTTACCTGAATACCATTTGTTTTATGCAAACTTTAAACATGACAGATGGCAACATAAAACATGAGGAGTCATAGGAAGCAAAGCAGCAGTAAAAGTTAGAGAAGTTAGTGAAATAAACATGGCAACATTTTGTGTATTTTTGCATCTGTTTCACATTTCTGTACATATACGTTTCTGACCAACTGCTTTTATTTCTCACTTCTGTTTATCTAAAAGATATTTCTATGATGACCTGAGGTCAAAGGTCATTAAAATCTGACAATTTAGTGCCTAAATTTGTAGACAACAAAAGGCTAAGCTGCTACACTAAGGCCATTGTTTTTAACGTTTAAGTACTTTCTCAAAAAAATACAAAGCAATACGGTCAACTTAATTTATTCATTTATTTTCAAATCTGAAATCAATGAGAGGCCAAAACTTACTTTTATGTTGATCCATGTTAAGATGAGAAACAAGCTGGACAGCACAATCTATCCAAGCTTTGTTCATTTGTTTGGTTCCCCTGCTGTTTCTTTATGCTCTATTCTCTACTTTGTGCATTTTATGAACATGCAGCAACCTTTGGCTTGTGCTGAAATGATTTGCTCATTAAAGGTAATTAATGCAAAAGTCTTGAAAACCAGTCAAAAAACAAAATGATTATCTGAAGCATATTTTTCTCATATCAATGGTTAAAATGTTCTTATATTAAAAATCTGTAAGCAAAATTTGTGACTGAATGCCAACTACCAAGTGGGTTTGTTTACTTACAGAAAAAAGTGACAGAAAATAAGTTAAAAAAGACAACGTCCATAAAGGCCGAGCTCCGGCTTTATGGCACTCCACCACCCTGCTTGATCCTTTATTTATTCTTAACAGCTGTTTTATTCAATCTTTCTCTTTTCTTCTAAGTTTGGCAGCAGATTTGACCATATTTGTTTACCTTCACAGACTACGGCCAGCCTAATGTGGGTCAATCATGTGACTCGAGCCTCCATGTGGTTTTGGGCAGATTCAGTTGAGTGCTTTGTTCCATGGAGTGTGGACCCGCATTTCAAAATTGCATATCAAATATATCTAGAAAACTACTGAAGTAAACTCTTTCAAACTGCACCATTTAATATAATTCAGGATAAACCTTTTTTTCATACTTTGAAATAATTAACTTTAAAACTGCTCAACTCATTTGCTTCCACATCTAATAAAGTTACTGTGATGAATGGATATTGGTTTATTAAGCATTTCAAGCTTAATTACTTTAACTTTCTACCAAACTAACCTGCCTTATTCTCTTCATTCTGTTTGAACAACTAAAAAAAGACCATATTCTTAGGTTACTTAACAATAATGTGATGTCTTTCCTTATGCAATTACTCCCACATACAGAGCACCAAGCCTCATTAACCTTCTGGCATGGAGCACTTGTGGGCCACTTTTAAAAGCCCTGCCACACTGTAGCCTTCATTGCCAGCTTTAGTACTCCTCTCTTAAAAGCATCCATCTCAATCAATGCAATCATTGTTTGGTAATGGATGGTTTGTGTGTTTTGTTTTTAAGCAAAATGCTGGTATGAACTGTAGCTTTGCTGAAGAAAATGAGGTACTCCTTCCAATTTAAATGCAGCAGACGTCCATTTTTGGATTGGTGTGGTTGAAAATGGTCCATCAGGTACAAAATGATTTACTTCAAATCTATATAATATATCTCAGTCCTTAATTTATAAAGTGTTTTTCCTGTTAACTACTCTCTCACTCACCGGCTGTGCCTCAACTTCTTAAGTTTTTAATTGTTTGTCAGCTTGTTTTGTTTGACTTCTGAAACTAAATCATGGCTGAAGTGTAGTTATTGGCAGCAGCTCAATGGTTTGGATGCAAACACACTTAGGAAGGTAAAAACAAACAATGCTGCTGAAAGAACCAGAAGACGTGGAGAGAATCGTGTTGCTGTCAACATAAATTAAATGAATAAACCTGTAACATGAGGTCAAGAGATTTTCTCAAAACTAATTAAAGGCGAATGTGTAAAAATGGATAAAACACCCATCAGCCTTGGCGATTACCTGAGGGTTTTTTCTGTGTTTATTGGAAACAATGATGACTCTCAGCATATTTTAGTTGGACTCTTATCTAAAATATGAGTTTATATTTATTGTTTTGGCCTTTTGTTTCTCAACCTGGGTTTATTTCTCTCAAGGCAAGCACAATAAAGAACTTCTTTTTTTTTAAATAATATTAATTTGTAATTTCATTCTATTTGTACAGTTTGAGCCATCAGTTCTGCAAGTTTTTATTAAGATTGTTTAAAACACACATTAGTTCAAACTCTCAGCTACATCCACACTAAATCTTAGCTCAATATCTGTTTAATGACTGAATTTAGTTGTTTTCCAAGGTCATTTGGCTGTGGCGGCCATCTTGAACTGGGCTGGTTCCAAAGATTAATCAGTTGTAGATGTACATACAATGATTACTTTCTGCGAGTTTAAATAAAATTGGTCCAGTAGCTCATGAGATGATTTTGAATCTATGCTTGATCATCATCTTAGTTCTACTTATTTATGAAGTGTAACCTTTTCACAAGAGGAAATAAAAGTTTTCATGCAAAAACTGCACATCAACAAAGAAGAATTTATGTTTACTGAGGGATATTTTCTGCTCTTTATGGACATCCCAGTGTGAGTTTTCTTCCTCAGTTTATCGCCAGAGAAACCGTCATAAAGACCTCATTTATCAGCCAGAGATCAGCTCAGCCTTTATTCTCCTGGCAGCCATCCTGATCAAATCCCCATTAAGTGGGTCCCACAGCCTCCTCACCTGCTCCTCACCCTGTTCTCCCCCATTCCATCATCATCACCAGAACTCTAATTCCCCCCTCCATAAATCTTCTTTTTTTAAGTCGTGGGTTTGTCGATTAAAGGAACACTGATGCTGTGACCTGATGACTTTAGATGGCACTCTGCAGAGCACCTTAAAGTGCTGTGAACAAAAGGTTAAAATGTATTTTTTTTTTGTTCCACCAAAATCTTTGTGGTGAAAATACACGTAAGCTCTAACAATACCTGTAAAAGCCTTCTGTGAACCCTCAGTGGGGCTAAAACGAGGAAATTATAGATAACAACATGATTATACAGCACACCACATTCTTTTCATTCTGAAAAGCCTGCCTTTTCTCTCAGTGCAATATGTTGTTTGGAAAAAAAAAAAAAGTTTCTAAACATCATCATACATTTGCGTGCGTACAATCAGTGGTCAGCAAACACTGCTTTGACCAGTTTGTTTGGCACAGAAGAGCTCAAATCTGATCAGAAAATTAGCTGGTACCAAGAGAAGAGACAGAATCACCTCACTGGCTTCCTGTTAAAAAGAACATTTGTTTTAAAATACATCATTTTGATTTTAAAGCTTTGCATGATCTGCCAACCGTTTATATATCTAAGCTTCTCTGCCCCTACTCGAACTCCAAATCTCTTAGACCACATGTGGCTCTTTGTAACTTTGACCAAAAATAACATAAACCTGAAAACTTCGGCTGAAAAATTATATATTTTTAGGC
>JAOXNZ010000030.1:2548658-2559694 GCA_028566095.1 Kryptolebias brasiliensis | reverse complement strand
ATGGTTGTTTGTCTCGTTTGTCTCTATGTGGCCCTGCGATGGACTTGCGACCTGTCCAGGGTGTCCCCCGCCTCTCTGCTGGAGATAGGCACCGGCTGCCTGCGACCCGGAATGGAGAAGCGGCTAAAGAAAATGGATGGATTAAAAGAAGGAGGGGATTTCAGGTTTCAATTTTCCAAAACATACAATGCAGTTTTTAATCTAATCCCCAGTTTCACATCCATTCATACCTTCATGTGTGTGCCCACAACATCTTTCATGTGGACCTGAGCAAAAAAAAGGACCTGCAGTCCACTCAGGTGGGAGGGGATGAAGGGTGATGTGCATGTGAATTCTACAGTTCAGCACAGTGTAAAAGCTTGGATCTGGACACTTTTCAGTTTGAATTGAACTACTCTTTGAATCAAAAGTGAAACATTTTCAGTTACAGACCTAGCATTCCTTTAAGGAATGCATATCACCCGCTGACTTTCATGCCAGAGTTTTAGATAAAAATCATCTGCTGTTGAGAAATGGAGTTGCAGCCGTTTTGATCAAACCTTGAAAATAACGCTATGCAAAGTCTCATGGAATAGTGTGCCATGTCTTGTGAATGACTCTCAGCTACTACCATACCAAACTTTAGCTTAATATCAGTTGAATGAACCATCTTTGTGTTGGCTAATGTCAATTAGCTGAGGCTAATTAATGTCAAAAGTGAATTAGTTGTAGATGTACATCCAATGACTACTTTCTGTAAGTCCCACTGAAGTTCATCCGGTGGTTCATGGGATATTTTGCTAACAGACACATGGACATACACACACAGGCACATGCAAAAACATTACGTTTGCCTTTGAATTTCAGTGGTTGGCCATAATATCGAAAGAAGTCGAGCTGTCCTTGATTGAAATGACTACAATCACCCCGGACTACTAAAAACCTGCACCAGCATTTTCCCGAAGGGTTGTCCCATTTGGTTGGGGAAATAATCACTAACCCTTGATATAAGAGCAAAATGAACACTCAAAATCTAAGAGTAAAGGCAACACTAGAAATTGAGAGTCATCTTGGTTTTTGTAGCATAACTATCTCATGAAGTCTGACAAAATTAACTCAGATTACATCCGAGATGTGTTTGCCCAAAGGAGGCTGCAGGGATCCTCAACTCTCCTTCAGAAAAGAACTAGTTTAATGGTTTAGCCGTGTCACCACTCCCCGGATCTTAATGAAAAAGGACTGTTCCTGATGATTTTGCTCATTAGTCTCTCTGCACAGGGACTAAGAGCACAAGGGATTCCTCCGTTTGCTCCTCCACTGCAGATTTCTTCTATCTAGTTTTAATGAGGTCCACATGGGAGTTGTTCCCTGCCCTCAGTTAGGCACTGAGGTGAAGAGTTGTCATTTTCACTCACTGAGGGCCCTGTAACGCTCTTAGAGAGCATGGCAGTGATTCAGTGCTGTACGAATTGACAAGAGAATTACACTCTTCACTATAATGCTATCGCCTCCCCTGCAGGCAGTTATCTCTTTTCTCTTCTGATCTCGGAAAGAGGGTCTCGTTTGAGAAATATCAACGATCCTATAAATGGTACTGACTTAGAGAAGTGAGTAGGTGGGAGGGTCTTGTTGACAGAAAGACAAGCTTTTAAAAACTAGTCTTAAAGACTTAGCCGTGTGTTGTGTTACACAGCTGCGACTGATATAAATGCAGGAAAGAGCTTCACACCATCTGCTTAGCCTAGCACAGGCAAATAAACAGACGCTTTTTCAAGCACTTGATGAAAAGTAATAAAGATCCACTTAATTTTCGGCTCGCACTGCAGCACTTGTCTGATTGTGTTTGTACATTTCCTTATGACAATTCCTTAAGTAATGATATCAAAAAGAAAAAATGCTGCCAACATAAACACTCAACATCCACCAGACGCTTCTCAAAACTGACTACCATTAAACAAATATGTAATGAAGAGCACTGAAATGAATCACTGAGCTCTCCTCTTCATTTAACTTTTAGTTCTTCATATATATGTATATCCGCCTTGATATTTTAAATAAGCCCTGTGAGAACACAAGATTTTTGCTGCCTGGATGCATCCCCAGGATTCAGATCAGTTTTCCTTCCTCCCTTTGGTAACTATGCCAACCAGTTTGGAATTGGTCATGCAACCACATGAATGGTGATTTGAAAACATTCCACTTTAATTTTCTAACACGCAAGCCAAGTGCCAAAATTTACATTTAATCAGTCACTGTAACGAAGCATTAAACCAATATTTAGGAGTTGTTAAGATGTGGAGAAAAGCCAGCAATGTTTATAATGACACACAGCAAGCAAACGACAGCCTGTATCCCTACAATATGATATATATATTTTTTTATTTATTGCCACCTTCTATCTGCATTAATTTTAAAGCTAATTAATGTATCATCTTAACACCCAGTGTTTCCTGGAACTTCCTGTGGTACTGAGCAGATGGTGTGGGTCAAGCCATCTTGCAGAGCTGCCAAGCCTATAGGAATTTTATTACTCTGAGTTATTTTTTTGATAGATTTAGTATCCCATGATAAAAAGACTGAAGGTGTTTAAGTTTACCTTTCAAAAAGACTCCAATACCTGGGTTTAAAAGCTTCTTCCTCTGTAAAAACTGATTAAGTTAGCACTTTCCTTCCCCTTGACCTGAAAAATCAACCTTACACTCTAATACTTTAGGGCCACAGTTCTCAAACTGTGGTACCAAGGATTCTTCTTGTGGTACTCAGAAGAAATTTTGGTATCAACGGTTTACACTAACTGTGATGTTCAGCTAAAAAAGTAGAAATGGCCCAAACAACAAAAGGTTTGATAAAAATACATTCTTGACTCCAAATGGAAACGACTGAAAACAATAACAAGTACAAAACAATGAAGAAATTTGGTTCAAGTTATCTCAAAATCATATTTAGTTGTTGGGTGGCAGAGGAAGAACAAAGTCTGGAGTGTATGTGGTGATATTCTCAGCCACAAATAATACGGAACCATGATATCCTAAACACCCTTTAACTACGTTTAGGGGTTTGTCCAGTTTGCTTGTTCATGTCAGATACAAATATATGCTTGTACTACTGTTTTAAAATGTATGTTATAATGGTGTCACTTGGATAGCTTAGTATTTTATGAAGTGGAACCACTGCCAAATGCAAATGTACCTTTAAAGGTACAAACAGATATACCATTGTTCCAGGTACCATGCCCACTTTTACAGAAACCAGTTGAACTACACGTAGCAATCCTGTTTTCATGTGGGAAAACTGTTAATTTCATATTTAACTAATGAAAAACAGGTTTGCACATTTCTTGTATGAATTTAGAACAAAAACCACATGATCACATGTGAAAATAACACAATTTAACCTCTAAAAACATGTTAAATTAACATGTAAAACATGTTTTGCACATTTCCCATGTGATTTTGAAACATTTTCAACATGTTCACATGATCACGTATGAAAAGGGCTGGAAAATTACAAATGATACTAATGTCTTATTTAGTTTTAATAACAGTATAACAATTATTGTTGTGGTTAGTCAATACCACCCTGTCTCAGAGAAAATGAAGAGTCAGAATGTCTACCAATGTTATGAAAATATGCTTATCTGTATGGTTTTGTTGTATGGTCTTAGAGATAACTAAGAAAGTTAAGAGTCATCATTGCAGAAAGTGAACCAGATTGCGAGACTGTCCGAATTATTTCAAACCATAAAATGATTGTTCAAATAAATTTTCCTGCTTCAACCTTTGAGTCCTTTGTTTATTATGAAGAAAAAAAGCCACACCATGGTTTTCCACATGTGAAAAACATGGTAAATTCACATGGATTTTCTGTTAAGGACACGCCCTTGTCCGCTTTCCAAGACATCCAGTTAGAATTTAAAGATCCAGTTGTTGTTTTGGGTAACTTTTTCATTTCATATTTTTACTTTTAAAGAAAAAAAAAATCACTGGAAACAATGTAAATGGTTACAATCTTTTTAAGAAATTTCAAGAGACTTTAAAACACAAAAATTATAATTCTTGAACCCTGCATTTCCATTTTTGTGTCATTTCTCTTTTCATTAATGGTTAAAGTTAGAAATAGAGAGGGTATGTGTAGAATGAAAGCAACAAGATGACATTCAACAAAGGCAAACAAACCCAAGGCTCACTGCTGACGGTATTTATGCTATTACTGCTGCAAAATGACGCACAGCAGAATGGCGCTCAGCCACTTATTTTTCCTATCTCAGTCACCAGAGATAAATGCTGTCATTTCATTTTGCCTGCACTCGGCAATATGAGCATATGCAAGCTGCAACAACCAACAAACAAGCTGTGCTTGGGGTGCCGGTGCAAATAAACAGATTTTCATCTATCACATTGGTTTATGCCTTTTCTACAATTTCCAAAATGCTTCAAGGTTGGAAAAAACAACTTATAACAGTTTTATCCTCAAGGTAGAAAAAGAAACCTTACACTCAAATTCCCTTGATGACTTAACATCAATAAAACAAAACTTAATTCTCTCCTAAAGCAAGTAAATATACCAAACAAATCAATATATAAAGACAAACAGAATGTTCCAGTTGCAGCTGACATAACTCACTTTTACAGATAGTTTTTCAATTCTTTACTTTATTTTGTGGATCAAAGCAATTTCTGCACTGCAGGATCTTTGACCCAGGACTCTGCGTCCACTTTTGACTGAATATGTCCGCCAGGTATGTATTTTTACAAGATGCAGTATAACTTACACATTTGTTCAGAGTTTGCATTAACTGCAGTTCCAGAAAACAAACAAATGAAAAAAAACAAAACAACCAACAGGTATATCTAAGTGTGCATATATTTCCGACACCCTCTTTCATTGTGAAAACCTTCTGCAGCCCCTGTGATGGTTGGCACTACACTTAGTGGTCTAGGGACCCCAAGTAAAAAAACCCTGATTTAAAGACTCAGTAAAGGGGGTAAAAGAAAGAAAATAATCTAACTGCTGACAGGTGCAATTTAGATAAAAAACACATGAAAAACAGAAACTTTCATGCTTCACAATCATACCAAGAAGCATGTGAAGATGCAAGAGTCAAACATTGTATAAAAATGCTATTCCTGCACAAATTCAAGCCAATATGTTTTCTTGGCTGAGTTTTAAACAAAATACTTGAAAACTGATCCAACTCACTCCCAGGCCAGGCTTTCACTTGAACATGAGTGTTGTTGTTTTTGGATGTCATTGTGGAAGGTTGCATGAGGAAGCAATAAAGTACAGCATAGAAATATTTTAGCCAATCCATAGCATTTACGTCACAGATATTCAAATATAAAGCAATAAAATGATCCCGTTTCAGACTCCCATTCAAGTCCTGTCATCTGTGGAGCTTCTCAGTCCTATCTGCCCCTCTGAACTGACTGACATGCCGGCTGCCACATCAGGTTTAATTAGCTGCCCCTAAATTTGGAGCACACTCCAAGCTCTGATTATTAACTCTGGAGAGTAAGTCATGGAAATGAGCAAAGAACAAGACATGGTTCACCAAATGCAGAACAAAAAACTGCCACTGTTATATGCAGAAATAGATGTGCTTCTGTGTACTCTGCCAAATACAGTCTATCCACCTGCTTTTGACTCTTCAGTGTAAATTTTATTTCAATAATCTGCTGATGTTTGGTCGAGTTTTGATTTTGTTTATTTCCACTGAGTCATTTGAAGTAAATGTCACCAGAGTGTGGCTTTATATGAAACTTTACTTATGATTGAATTCTTTAAAAGAAGTAATTGTAACCAAAAACAAACATCTTACAGAAAATGGAAAAACATCAATAAATTTGTTGGAAATCCAGAGAACATATAGAAAAGGTTTTGCTTCTGAAAATAATCTGAGGATATCAGGCAACAACTGGTAATTCATGTCTGTGTTCTTTCAGGTCAGAATCCTTCTTAATGTGCATCAAGTCTTTAAAGCAGAAGAAAAACACTTCCAGTCAACATCTAAACAGGAAGTTTTAATGCTTTTATTCTGCAGTTTACTATCAACTTTTATTCAAGGATGAGCTGGTTTCCTACTTTCCATCATAATATGAATCCTGGCAGTCTGCTTTAAACCACCCACTGAGGTTCAACCCTGAAAGTTGGGATAAAGCCTGGTTCCATCTCAGTCCCGTATGTGACAGGTAATGCGAAAGCTGGAGGTCTGAACAGGTCAGCTGATTCTTAAACAGAAAATTCGGAGTCTTTCAGGACATGCTTTAGCAAGAATGTACTGATGCATGAGGAAACAGTCATCCCCAAAGCTTTTCTACAAAACTAGAAGGACAAAACAGTTTAAACTGTTACTGAGGTCACTGCATTAAAATTTATTTTAATTCAAACTACAACTATTGTTTGGACAATGAATGTGTGGGTACAATGTAGAAAGACCTTCTCAAAAACTTTGCTACTATAAAAAAAAATGTATTTACACAAGACAATGTAATTCCTAAAGTTTCTCTGAATGTGTAAAAGGTTCCTCATGTCATTGGTTCCAAAACAAACTTAAAGCATAACTAATCCACCATAGTTCAGTTGTAGAAGGGTTTTAAATTTTATAATTCTAAATCAATGTTACATTCATTGAACATGTACATATTTGTAAAGTAACAGCAAAACAAAGTAAAGTGCACCAATATTCCAGTTGGATAAATTTTCATGAACAACTTCAAATGTTTTATTCATCTTTCTCAGAAGTAAAAAGAAAAAGAAAAACGTTTCTAGAGTCAATTTTCTTCTCCTATTGTCTTTAACATTATTTCCACTGTTCTTGAAGTCATTCCCTAATTACATTACAAAAAGAAAGAAGCTACAGAGAAACAGTTGGACCCTTATTATAAGCTTCCCCAGCACCGTTATTAGATTTGGTGTTCTAATTTTCAGAGTGTTATGTTGTTAACAGCTGCTTAAAGGAGTCTGTGGCTGCTGACTGGTCGAGCATCTTTGGGGAATTTAGGGAATTTAGTTGGTTTATAAATTTGTTTTTGGTCCATTCTAATAACTGTAAGCAAGCTGTAGCCTAAAGAAGATAATGATTGTCCAAGAATGGTGAAATACTTTCTCATTTTCTCCAACAGTAAAATACTCTGAAACCAAAATACCACACATACAGTACTAAAGAACAGTAAGTATATTCTCAGTGGGATGATTATACAACTTGAACTTTAGCATCACAAATATCCAAAACCTTTGGTGATAAACATGCACCATCAACAGCAAAAGCAAATTTCTGTAAAACACCAAAAGACACAATTTAAAAAAAATAATACATCAGAAAGATAAGTGCTGTAAATATCAGATTGTCTCTGATTAGAACAAGAAATATGACAAGATAACAGTACAGAAGAAAGATATGAGTGTGGAAGATGTCTCCTGTGGAGGTATAATTAAATCTGCTCTCGCTCAAATCAGACATTATAAACTGCAAGTCATTAATGAGACGAGATGCAGATGATGGCGTTAAAAGATGGGAAAGAAAGTGGGTGGCAGAAACACGACAGGATGCTAATTAGTTTATCACCTACATTTGGTAGACACTGATAAAAGATTTGGGGAAAAGAAAATAAGTTTCAAGTTGATGTTTTAGAAATAATTGAAATGTCAGCTGACAGATTTTTTTTTTGTCGAATGTGAAGCAAAAAGACTGATTACAATGTAATCAGTCTCTGAGTGAAAATCCTCAGTGGCCCTTTTTTGGTTTAGGTTGGTCAAATCACAGTGAAAGGCTTAGCATCCCCTGAAGGGATGCATATCGCCCGCTGCCTTTCATGCCAGAGTTTTAGACTAAGATCATTGTGTGAGTTGCAACCGTTTTGGTCAAACCTTGAAAATAATGTAATGTGCAACCTCATGCAATATCACAAGATGTCTCGTTCAAAGTATGTGTTGTGAATGACTCTCAGCTACTACCACACCAAGTTTTAGCTCAATATCTGTAAAACTGACTGAGTTAAAGCTATTTTTGTGTCGGCTAATGGATTAGATGTGGTAGCCATCTTAAATTTAACTACTTCAGACAACAAATCATTTGGAGATGTCAAACCTACATCCAGGTATTACTTTCTGAAAGAATCAACATCTGTCCAGTGGTTCATGGGGTATTTTGCCAACAAACAAACAGCCCTGACTCCAACAGTTAATGAAAGTTTTAAGCAAAGAATAAGACTTGGTGTATGTGTTGTGACATTTAGCCCAAAAACTGTAAAGTCAACTGAATTAAGCAAATTTTGAGTTATCTAAGGTCAAATGGCTGCGGTGCCCATTTTGAATTGGGTTGAGCCCAAAAGTTAATCTGTTGTAGATGTGCACCCAAGTATTAGTTCCTATAAGTTTCATTAAAATCCACCCAGTGGCTCATGAGATATTTGGCTAACAGACACACAGAGTTGACTCTAAATAATTAATGGCAAAATTTTAAACAAGGATCTTAATCTGTTAGAACTCAGAATATGTGTTGGGGATCAGTCTCAGCTACTACCACACCTAATCTTAGGTCAATATCTGTGAAACTGACTGAGTTATGGCCATTTCTGTTTAAGGTCAGTTGGCTGTGGCAGCCATCTTCAACTGGGTTGCCTCCAAAATTACTTTAGATGTAGTTGGACATCAAATGATTACTTCTTCAAGTTTGATTACAATTTGTCCAGTGATTCAAGATATTACCAGACATACAAATATGGGGAAAAATAATATTGCTTCATTTTCCCCTTAATGAAAAAAATTAGTCATATTTAGAACAAAGTGGACAACAGTTCTTTCCATTCTTTCTATTAAATATTTTAAAGACAGCTGAAAAAAACATCAGATTTCAGAGTAAAATCTAAAAACTGCAGTTAAAATTGACTCTTGAGATTTGGGAATTGTTTCACTTATTTTAGCTCTGAGAAAAAAAATATTACTGATTGATATGGAATAATGTGCCCCAAGAGCTGGCAGTAATAAAGCCATAAATAAAAATTATGCATGTCAAGAACTAATTCACATCAGACTAGAGTTATTTTAGAAAACACAACATACTTAACGTAAAATAAAAATGAATATGCAAGGAGACAAAAAGCTGGGTCGATTTTGGTGACATCAGTGCTGGAGGCAGTTTTTCTAGTTATGAAGTAATAAAGCCGATGTGAGGCTGACCTTGAATAAATGGCCTTGCTAATAATGCTATTAGGACCAAAAGAGGCGGCCATTTAATCACCAGACTTATTGCTTTTAATATCCTAGACTGTGGCGTTTATGATGTTAGTAGCTTTTGTTCTTTCAAGCAAAAAAAGAAACAAAAAAAAACTCAACAGCTTAAAATGAGTCACACGGCTTTAAATTGTTGCTCACTTTGGGATCAAATTTACTTCTTGCACTTTGCTGTGCACGACTGAAAGCTAAACTCTGCAGCGGCTTCATCTGAAACAAATAACACTCCTAATCCCGACGGAATCCCTGACAAGTTGCCCTGCCAGGCAACATGATTTGCGATGGATTCCTGCCACATATTCCACTGTTTACACAACCTCGCTGTCGTTCAGCAGCACAAGTTCATCAGGTTCCATTTGTGCACCGTCACCCATCCAGCTCCTGCAAATTCACTTCAGTACCGCACCTCCCTGTCCCATTTCCAGCCTAAAATATGACATCTACTAATAACCACACTTCCCAGGGCTCCGTTGCAGTATTTGATGTCTTTGTGATCACAGGCATAGACATCTTGTCATTTGTACTGTAAGAGTCTGTGGAGTAGTCCTAATTCCTGCTCTTCTGAAGGAGGAATTACATTCTAAAAAGCCTTTCTTCTTCGAGACAATGCGGGCGAGAGGGGAGAGAGCTGAGGAGTCTGTGGTGGGTGATGGAGACAGTAATTGGTGCTGCGCCTCACTAACCACATAGCAAAGGTGTAACAATGTGTGATAGAGGCGCATATGGTGGCAATAAGGGAGGGAAGTATGAGAAAAGTTGAAATTTTGTCTATTGGCTATTAAACTGAAGTCCCTAAAGTTGTACAGAAAGTTGTTCATTTCCCATGTGATAAATTTTCAAAAAGCTAATGAGCTAAATCTTATCAGACAATAAAAAGGATAATTTTCCAACCAAAACATTTTAATTCTATTATTCTCTATACAATTGTTGCAGCCCATTATCACTTAAACTGGCCTTTATGCTGGCATTTTCTATAAACTCAAACTTTTCTAATGCATCAAAGAAAACATTTGGTAAATTCCCCAATCATTATCAAACACATTAAATTAGCATTCCAAAACTGAACCACACTACAATCCTCCCCTAAACATCCATCCATCCATCCATCCTCTACTTCTTATTATATTGACCAACATATTTGATGTGCATTGTTGATTTTGATGATGGCACTCGACAAAATGGTGACTGTATGTTGTTTTTATGACTTTTTCATTTTTGTGTTTTTATGATGTAAAGCACTTTGAACTGCCTTGTTGCTGAAATGTGCTATACAAATAAACTTGACTTGACTTATTAGTAGTCAAGTCGTGAGGGCAACGGGTCCAGGAGAGAAACCCAGACCTCCCTCTCCCCAGCGACACTCTCCAGCTCCTCCTGCAGGATCCCAAGGTGTTCCCAGGCCAGAGAGGATGCGTAATCCCTCCAGAGAGTTCTGGGTCTGCCCCGAGGTCTCTTCCCAGTGGGACATGCCAAAAAAAACTCCAAAGGGAGGCATCCAGGAGGCACCCTAATTAGATGCCCGAACCACCTTAACAGACTCCTTTCGATGAGGAGGAGCAGTGGCTCTACTCTGAGCTGCCCCCGGATGACGGAGCTCCTCACCTTATCTCTAAGGCTGAGCCCGGCCGCCCTACGAAGGAAGCTGATTCCAGCTGCTTGTATCCAGGATCTTGTTTTTTCAGTTAGGATCCAAACCTAAACATGAGTAGTTTATATCCTAAACCTAACCAGGAAGTTGTAATTATCTAAATCTAAACTCATGTCACTTGATGCATTTGCTCCCAGGGTCCAATATCATTACAACACACCTCAAACCACACGGAAAC
>JAOXNZ010000030.1:2498952-2517215 GCA_028566095.1 Kryptolebias brasiliensis | reverse complement strand
AGTTTAGTTCTTCAATAAGGTATTCAGAGGTTGGATCATGTGTTGCAGCAGGTTTTTAATGATTTTATTAATTTATTAATGTATGTATTAACCTTGTGCTGTTATGCGTTTGTGCAGTGTAAGGCTGTCTGAGGCTAAGTTCTCTCAAGGAAGACAAATAGAGAGATTTTAACTGACTTTTTTTAAATCCTCAAACTCTTAGTTAACAGTTTCTACACCATCAGACAGAAAATGTTACCAGATTACACTCCTCATCTTAAATAGAGTCTGTCAGAAGTTGACCAAGGTTTTACTGTTCAAAGGTCAGAAACTTATGAAAATAGAAAAAGATCAGCTCAGTAATGCGTTCACTTGATCTCTGTACTTGTTTTTACTTCTAAAAAGCTCGTCACTGTTCTTATTGTTCACAATCCTTTTTAAATCATTTATTTCTTTTGATTTTTTCAGTAGTCTGTCTGAAAAATTATTATTATATGTTAAATTAATGGTTATTATTTTTATGGTTATTATGCACGCGTGTGTTAAGTTTTGTGCCCTGCAGTAGAGTAGCGTTTGTGGTCACTGAATTGCGCGGGCATGGGAGGCTCAATGCGTGCATAGAGCATGATACACGCTCGTGGTGGACTTTTGGCATCGATTTGACGCCATAGTAATCATCTATAACTAATTAACTTTTGAAATCAACCCAATTCCATCACAGCTAGTCATCTTTGGAAAAAAAAAATAGCTACAACTCTGTCAATTTGTACTGATACTGAGGAAAAAAATGATGTAGCCAAGAGTGATTCAGAGCACTTTAATGCTAATCAAAGTTGCTATTACGGTTTTATTTTTAATTTTAACTTATTAACTGGTAAGGCAAACTCTACTGGTTTTATTATAAGTTATCTCTTCAATTCAGTGTTTAAAATCTGCACATGAAATAAACCTGTAATATGACATACAAATTGCATGTATTTTTTCACCACATACGTCAAACGAGATATTTACACATGAAATGGTCGTATTTTCAAAAAGTCTATCAGAAACGCTTTGATCACTTTTTGCATCATCACATAACCCTGATAATAAACAAGACCATTTCTGATATAAAATCTGAGTAAATAAAAAGGCGTGCAGACACGAGAAAGAAAAAGTACGCAAAATCGAAACATGGAAGACAAGAAAAAAAGTCTCCAGGAGAAGAAACCAGAAAATAAAAATAAAATAATAAAAAAAGGAGACAAATGATAGTTTGAACTTGTGCCTTCTGGGCAAATTACAGAAAAAGATTTTCCTTTTAGTTGTCTAAATGATACAGGAAATTACAGCTTCTGATGTTGCTACACAACACTGCATCCTGCTCAGCTATCCATCATTTAGATGACTCATAATTATATTCTGTAGAAATGTTGTCTACAAACTAACTTATATTGTTACAATTTAAACCCATATTTTAAAGTTTTTTTCTGTTTTAATCTTTTAGTTACAGTTAGATGTCGAAGGTGGTCCTTTTCTCAGTGCTAACCCTGCTGGTTCAAAAGCTAAGTGCATGACCACATGATTCTTTAAGGACTCCTGAGAGACACTGGCATTTGATATGCTCTGATGAGAACAAACAAATCTTTATTAATATTTTGTTTTGTTTTTTTTAAAGATATAATAATTTATCTGGGATCTTGGTCATGCTTGATCAACTGAGGAAGCTTAAATGTCAACATCTTGTGGTAAGGAATATTCTGCCGAAAATGCCCTTTAAATAATAATTCTTTGTTAGCCTATCCAAAACGTTGTGACAAAATATGCTGGTCTGCAACTTTACAGCAGAAGTAAATCATAAAGACAGAAATGTACAGTCAAACAGTACATTTAAATGTCTATATTTACTTTTAATTTCATATTTGATTTAACTTTAACTAAGACTGGGAGTTTGTTTGTATAAACTAAATTATTGTTCAATAAAAACAACAAAGACAGCATTAACAGAAACCTACTGTATGTCTGAGTCACGGATATAAAATGACCAACATTTCATACGTCTCAATGTTTGTGTTTTAGTGACATCTGTTTGAGATGTGTTACTCACCAAGAGAGGAAGATTGTTTTGCTATCCCTCACCTAAAATTTAAGGCTGCACAATATAGTGATAATTTATTGTTGCAATATCAGTGTGTACAGCATCAATTTCGCAAATTACTGCTTGGATGCAATAAATTGTAGACTGTTATATTCCAAGTGATATACATTTATGCTTTTCCTACCAATAACATATTTACCCAAACAGACAGACCCTCCTTGCTCCACAGGCCACTCAAGAGTATAATAAGTACCATGAAAACAGGACAGAAAAACAGTGAAGAAAATGTGGGTTCATCACAACTGATTTTGTCATTACTGTATTTAATAAAACTAGCATATTTTAAATAGCGCATATCACCCACTGCCTAAGCCAAAGTTTAAAGAAAGATCTTGAACAATCTGTTAGCACTCAAAGTATGATGGGGACAACTTTTAGCTACTACCATGCTAATATTCAGCTCAGTATTTGTAAAACTGCCTGAGTTGTCGCCATTTTTGTGTTTGCGAGGGTCGATTAGCTGTGGCGACTTTCTTAATTCAGGCTTGGTTTCACTGAAATCTGTCCAGGGGTTCACAATATATTTTGAAAACAGACAAATTAGGTTTCCAGAGAGATCCACCTGTTTTACAGCATTCAAAACGGGCAGCCATTCCAAGGGCCTTATTCTGACAACAAGGACAAAGAGAACAACTCCCATCAAGTCAAGGACTGTTTAAATGTTCCAACAGTTTACTCAATCCCTCCCTGGCAATTCTCTATGGGAGCTCAATGTGTGACCTACAACAGAGCAAACTGTATTTCTGAACTAAAGCTCACAGCAACACAAGACACTTTGCTTTCAGTAGCAGCACCTCAACTAACTGACCCTGCAGAAGGACTGACAGGACCAGCAGGGTGAAGCTTTTAGATTAGAAATCCCAGCAGTCAAAATGAGTCAGTGGTTGTATTCATTGTCAGGGCAGTAACTATGAAAAGAAAACAGACAGAAAAAAAACAAAAACAAAATTAAGTATACATGTGTTTTCTGTTCAGATAAAGGAGGAAGGTCCAGAGGTCCTCTTTATGTTGAATTTTCTTTAATGTCAAATAAGACAATTGTCTGTCAGAATTTCAAGTTTTGATTAGACTTTTTATATATAGCAAATGGACTTTTTATTATGTGGTTGAAGATTGTTCACAACAACTGTGTTTTTAAGGGATTTGACAGTCCTTAGAAAGCAAAGCCATGACCTCAAGATATCCACTTATTTTGTTGCAATTAGTCAGCAAAATACAGTACAGAAAAAGTGTAAATTAACTAATTTGGCTTAAAAAATTGTCTATCTCTAATGTCACTATATAACTGAACTGCAGCCCTAAATTTTCAAACGTTCAAAGAGTCAAGTGCACAAATTAACAGCCAAAGCCTGCAGATCTTCAGTTCCTCTTCCCTGGCAGCTCCATAAGCAACTTCCTTTGTCCATTGTCCCTCTTCTGCACATGTCCAAACCATCACAGCCTTGCTTCTCTAATTTTGTCTCCAAACCTGAGCTGTCCTTTTGATGGACTCATTTTGGTTCCTCTCAATGAAAAACTTAACCTTTTTTTATTTCTGCCACCAAGGGCTAAGGGTTTCCTGTAACCGGTGGGTTGCCAGTTCTAGTCCTTGCTCCATCCGTCTCAGCCGTTGTGTCCTTGAAGACACTTCACCTGCCTTGCCTACTGGTGGTGGTCAGAGGGCTCGGTGGAGCCGATGCAATGCCGCCACTGACGGATGTAACTTCTGTCAGTTTGCCCCAGGGCAGCTGTGGATACAATGTAGCTTACCACCATCATTGTGTGAATGACTGGATCACTGATGACTTGATAAAGCGCTATACAAGTGCAAGAAATTTGCCTCCAGTCCCTCCTCCCATGTCCAAACCAAACAACATAGCAGGTCTCACTACCATCCTGTAAACCCTCCCTTTCACTCTTGCAGCTATCTTTCTGTCACAAGTCACTCCTGACACTTAACTCCATTCACTCCACCCTGCCTGCTTTCTCGTGTTCTGCCCATTGTTTTGGATGGTCAACCCCAGGTGCATCAATAACTCTACTCCTTGGAGCTTCATTATTCCACCAGTCTTCCTTTCACTTACACACACAGATACTGTCTTGTTTTTACTGACTTTCATTTCTCTTTTAACTGAAGCATACTTCCACTTCCCTAGGCTCTCTTCCACCTGCTCCCTACTGTCACTACAGATCACAATGTTGTCTGCAAGCATCAAAGTCCTGCCTGACCTTGTGTCAACCTGTCCACCATTGCAAACAAGAAGGGCCTCAGAGCTGATCCCTGATGTATCCACCCTGGCCTAGAATCCATCTGATAAACTATTTTTTCCTTTTTTGGTGTTGAAGATTAATTGAACACCAACCTCTTTCTCTGCTTTCAGTTTCTGGAAGATACTTTCCTCAAGCAGTGGTACCAAATAAAGTTGGCAGCATTCAAGGCGGCCACAATCATTGCTGCATGACAAGCATCCAAGACGTTCAATAAAAAAAAAAAAGTCTCCAAGATGAACGACTACATATTCAGTTTTGAGGCTCAACTGAATTGACTTGTAGGAACGGATTTTAAAAAATGTGCATGCAGTGTACGTCCTCATGCCTCTGGTGCTCCAATTACCTCAAAAGATATCATTAACACAAACTAAATACTATGTTCTATAATCTATAAAAGTTCAACATTTTCCTTAGCCTGGAGAGCTTTGAAATTTACGCATCTCAGCAGCTACTGAGGTAAAGATATGTTTGAGGCTCCGTGTTCCCTTCAGGCTGTCTGAGTCTTAGATTTTTACCATTTCAAACCTACGAAGTGCTTGATGTTCTTGAAAGGAGGAAATTACTCTTTTTTTTTTTTAACTCCAAAGATAGTATTCATCATTAGTAATCTTCAGAATATATTAAAGCACAGTGAGCCCTTCCACTACAGTTTGAAGGCAACTACATCCAAAGAAAAAAGTAATTTAGTTGACTTTGATTACACTAAAGTACAATTGGGTCAGCGTTTCCAGCTAATTGAGTGTTTTGTTGAGACAAATTAATTAACTTGTGCCTGCATGGGAGATAAATTAAATGTGTTTTGCTGCAGGAACTAATTGAACTTTGGGCATGTCTCCTAAAGTAAAGAAAATTAAATAAAGGAGAATCTATAGGAAAATTAATAGAATAAAAGTAAATTAAATTTAATTTAGAATTAAATTTCTGTCTTTTAACTAAAACATCTTGTTTGAATTAAAACACGCAGTGATTGCTAAAAGAGGATGCCTTGTCCACTGATATAAAACTACAAGACAGGTGTGTAAGTACCTGTTTTATTGTCTGTGTGCGTTACCAAAATGTGTCATGAACCATTCAACAAGTTTCAATAAAACTTTTAGAAAGTAATCGTTGGATGCACATCTACAACTGATTCATTTTTAGAGTCCACCCAATTCAGAATGGCTGCCACAGCCAAGTAAGCTTAAAAAAAAAAAAAGAGGCTACAACTCAGTTTTAGAGATATTGACCTAAAGTTTGGTGTGGTAGTAGTTGAGAGTCATTCCCAACACATACTCTGATCGTGGCATCTTGTGATAGGTCATGAGATTGTGGTGAATGTTATTTACAGGGTTTGATCAAAACTCTACATCTCCATCACTTCTCAAATTAAAATGATCTTGGCCTAATCCTCTTGCATGAAATGTGGCGGGCGATATGCATTCCTTAAAGAAATCCTGGGCTTTTAATTCAGAAAACATGATCATTCAACAAAACAAGGTTAATTTCCCACTAATTCGAGGATAAATATTAAGCAGAAATTAATTCTCGACTCCACCTTTTTAGGATTTTCTTTGGGATTATGATCCATGTGTGAGCGCAGCACAGAATCAGTTCAGCAGCAGTAATTTAAATCATTGAGCTTGAGTTGTAAGCTTACCATACGTTCAGTATTATGTCAAATTAGTTTTAGGTTTTAGATGCATGTAAGAAACTTCAGTAGTTCTCAAAAAGGTTTGGAGGATTATCCTGCAACAAGAACTGGGATGTGTTGTGTGTGTGTTTGTTGCCTGGCCTCCAACAACAAACACACACACACACACACACACTAGTTGTCAAACCTTCATTGATGGCTCATTTAATAAAGTAAATGGGCCAGAGAAAAGCTACAGCTACACACATACAGCAACTCTTAAATTAAAAAGCCACGAGTCTCTCAACCAGGAAAAGAAAACAACAAAAAAAAGCCAACAGGATTGTCGTGTTTTATTTGGAATCATATTAAAAATATTAAAACATATTGCTCAAG
Organism: Kryptolebias brasiliensis; assembly: GCA_028566095.1. NCBI lineage: Eukaryota > Metazoa > Chordata > Actinopteri > Cyprinodontiformes > Rivulidae > Kryptolebias > Kryptolebias brasiliensis. The sequence goes on along the minus strand of JAOXNZ010000030.1, from coordinate 2,510,844 downwards.
CTGGATCTATGGACACACAAGCTGATTTTAGATCAGTTTACTTCCTGTTTGTGTTGATGTCTATTGTCCCATATTAAAGCTTAAAAAATCTCATATTATATGGTGCATTAAAACAATATGGCCCCTTTCTTTATCCGTGTTTTGTTTGCGTATCTGACTGCAGTCTGCATGTTTCATCGTTAAATCCCATCTAAAATGTTAAAGAGATTACATTGTTCCGGACAAGGCAGTCTGCATGTTGTGGATTGATGGAACATTTTAACAACTTGGCTCTGCAGAGGATACATGCATTATGTTTTAATGCATTTGTTTTAGTTGGAGCCCATCCTTTCTGCCACTGTAGATGATGCTGCACTGCCCTTTGGAAAAAGATGCTTTTGGTTTCTAAAAGATTTGTTTCCAAATTAAGTAATATAAAATTAGACGTTTCCACAGTTTAGCTATTCGCAGCAAAAAATGTTTTAAACAAAATAAACGAAAAACAACAACAAATGACGATTATTACTCTATTTTACTCTATTATATGACTAGACCAAATGTCCCCACCTTTTCTCATTTTTGGGAACAGAAGCCAGCAAGAAACGTTTCACGAGAGCTGCCATGTTGTTTTTCTGGAACCAGAATCTGTGCACACGGGGTGTAGGGCATTAGGCTTCCCCTCCTATCCCAGATCAGGTTTGAGCTCAGGGGAAAAACACACTTTTATTTTTAGATCTGCAACTCAAGATATGTCGTTCCTTCTGGCAAAACTTTTGAAGTTCTATAACTTTTTTCCAAGCCAATGACAGAAAACTAATGCAAATAAGTTAATTTCCAACAACTTTAAAGTCAATCGTTTTTGTCCCCTCAAAAGAAATCTGACTCCTTTTTTTAAACACTTTCACATTTTCTCTTTTGAAACCATCGGCTAAGAGAACAAAACATTACCTGTGCCTTGTGAATTCCTGCTCCCCAGTCAAGGACATGGAGCAATTTTGGACATCTGATGAACTTTCCTTTAGTCAGATTAGGACAAAATTGCAAGAGCTCACTCGTGCATTAAATACGGTCAGTCTGTTTGATTTTAAAGACTTACTAGCCTTTCTTTTAGTGCCTAGTGTATGATTTTTTTCTCATTTAACCTCTTATTATTGCTATTGTTCTTAGGTTTGAGCAGTTGGAGCATTATTAAGTGAGGTTTTAGACTCGTTTGAGTATTGTCATTACTAATTTAGAAGGGATTGTGCAGCAGATGTGGAGCTTTTGTTTTCTGTTTAGTCAGATGAGACGTGTTGACTTTAGTAACCAACAACCGTATTAAAACTACTGTATTAATCATTTTGGATTTACTGTTATTGGACAAACAAAGACATTTGGTTTAGTATGAAAATGCAGATCCTTTTGCAGTCAACTGAATTCTTGAACCGGTGCTCCTCACCAGCTGCTGAGCTTTCTCTCTGGAGAGGCTTTGCCCAGCCCACTGCAGCTGGCAGCAGTTACTGCGTGTTTGCTGGACTCTCTGCCTTCATTTTTATCCTTAGTAGGAGAACAGCATGCTCAGTTAGGTTGAGATGAGGTGACTGACTCAGCCATTTAAGAAGATTCCATTTCTTTGCCTTAAGAAGCTCTTTCATGGTCTGCTTTGGGGTCACCATCCATACGTACAGACAAATGCTGTCTTCTTGATTTTGCAGTCTTCAGTCTCAGACTGAACTGAAGCAGAACGTTTAGGTCGTCTCAGAATGCATCCAGCCTTTTTCTTTATTAGTACTGACATCAGTAAATAACACAAGCAGTTCTAATGGAAACCATACAAACCAGAACAGTGGTTCTGCTGTGTCTGACAGATTATGGGGTCCTCAGGATCATTAACTCTTCTCTTTACAATAGTATTCTCATTATGTGATTCTGGTACAAGCCAATCTTAGATCTATTTGTCCAAAACATGTTTTTCCTGAACTCATATCCAGGCTCATCTTTCTTGAGTTTTAACTGTATATTACATACTGATAAAAACAACTTGTATTTCCTGTACATTTACAAAAGTGTCTTATCTGTGTTTTACAAAAATAATGTCTTCTTCAAAATGCTCTTGACTTAGATATTGTCAAAGACATATTTCTTTAATAAAATTATTTGTCATCTACTAAAAGGAATAGTTTGCATATTTTAAAGTGGGTTTCTGAGGAAAGCTTATATACAGTTTGAAGAGCTATCAGCTAATTTGAGTGATGCCTCCCAAGAATTTCAGACATTTATGCAAATTTTATAAACTAATGATGTAGTGTTCTTTTTTGTACCAGAGTTTTAAACTATGATCATCTTTTGTTCAAAAATAACAAAATTATAGTTGTTTTAGTAAAATCTTGAAAATAATGTTATGTACAATTGATTGCAATATTGAAAGAGCATGTGCAATCCGTTAGTGCTCGGAATCTGTTGGGGTTGCCTCAACTACTACTACACCAAATTTTAGCTTAATATCTATAAAGTTGACAGTTACTTGTTTTTGTGCTGGCTAATGTCAATTAGCTGTGGCAGCCATCATCCACTGATTTTGAGAGTTTCAGTACAATCCATTCACTGGTTCATGAAATATTTTGCCAATACAAACAAATGCAAACATATGCAAGTTTGTAATTCTATCCTTATTAGGGCACCATATTGACTTCCATTCATTTCTGGAGCCTAACCCTGAACCCTAACCATTACACGCCCAACCTAACCCCCCCCAAAACAAAACAAAAAACAAAAACAACAACATTAAGACAGGGCTTTAATCCCCATAAGGACTACCGGTCCTGACAAGGATCGTAATCCACTATGATCTTGTTCGGAATAGCTCTAAGATCATCAGTCTATTCAAAAATAAACTATTTCTCCAAAGTGAAGTTGTTCATTGAGCTATCTACAGCAGATAAGATATTATTGTTCACAGCCTTTCCACAGAGAGACACTTTAAAAGATTTGAACCATCACTGAAGCCTACATAAAGCCTACAGGGTGTTCTGTATAACTGAGTAAATAACTCATTAGGCACAGAAAGGTTAGACGAAGCCGCAAGCAGCTGTATTCTTCTATTAAAAATGGAGTTTCATCATGACAGTCTAATAAACCAATACCTGTATCATACAATGACATGTGACGCCTTGTTATGGTAACTATGTTTGACAACACACTCTACTGTGAGCACATGCATGGTAGTTTTTTATAAAATAAGATATAAATGCAATCTACAAAAACTCTAAAGTTACCAACAAGAACATCAGGGATACTGCAGGGTTCAGGCTCATGTCCAAAGACTCATCAACACTTTGACGGCCTGAGAACCAGAACACCAATATTACAGCTGAAAGGTGACCCCTCCATCACTGAGCCACTGCTGTCTTAGCACTTCTCCTTTCTCACTACAAGAGTGTCTTAATAAAAGCACTGTTTTCTCCTCAGCAAGGCTCTCTCAGATGCTGATAGCACCTGGATCTGTGAGCTGGTTCATCAGGTTTTAAAGAAGCCTGTTGACAGCACAGCATGATAACAATCAGTGATAGATGATGCTTGTCAGCCTGTGCCATTTAAACACCAAAGTCCAATCCAAACACAAGCAGCATCCTCTACTTTTATCTGTTTAGTGCCTGTTGTAAGCAGAATGTCTTCTTTAGTTTATGGGGTTTAAATGCAGCTGGAGGTTTGACTTAGAAGGCATATTTAAGGTTTTCTTTTAGATTTTCTGTTACTGTGACGGGCAGAACTATGAAATATGATCAATTACACAAATGCAAAACATTGATTTTTGATTCCTTTAAAGTATCTGCAGACACCAATTATACTAAGAAAATTCTTTTCTTTCACCTCTTGATGCTTTTGTGTCCCATTTTCATCTGTCGTCATGAACAGAGATGAAGAGCAGGGTAAGATGGGTCTTTTGAAGATGAGAGAAAGGTGAGACATAGTTAAGTTAGAGGAAATAATAATGAAGCCCAGAGGTCTTGTGAGAGGGTCCTGAGTGGCTTTGATCCCTTGTCTCCATATCCAGCTGACTTCAGTCAGGGTCATTTCCTAGCTGAGATGAAGGAGGTGATAGGGCCGTCAGGTCTAAACCTGCTGAGATTTGATTTTTTTAAAAACTCCTTTAATGATCATTATTGGTGATAATTTGTGTAAAAGCATTGAAGTTTGTTGGATGTAAAACTGCAGCGATAATTAGGACCCACTGCCGAAGGCAAAGGCAGAGTGATAGTGTTTTTGCCTGTGTTTGTGTGTGTTCATTTGTCTGTACTATTAGCAAAACATCTCATGAATCACTGAACAGATTTTAATGAAACCTTCAGAAAGGAACAATTGGATGTACATCTGCAACTGAATCATTTCTGAGCTGAACAATTCAAGATGGCAGTAAGAAAATATGACACAGCTAACTGAACGCTGCCATAGCTAATTGACCTTAGCCTACACAAAAGTGGCTATAACTCATTGAATTGTACAGATACTGAGTTGAATTTGATGTGCTAGAAGCTAAGAGTCTTCAACTCATACTGAGTCCTAATAGACCATGTCAGATTATGCAAAACTGTGTATAATCTTTTTTTCAAAGTCTGAATAAAACTACAACTCCATGTCTCAACATAAGATGATCCTAGTCTAAAATACTAGAATTAAATGTGGCGGGCGATATGCATTGTTTTAATTGTACATAGTAGGTACAGCTTGTTGAAGCTGCTGTGTTGTTTCTTTTTCCCCCATTCAGGGGAACTTATCACAGTCTGCAGATGGTTTTGGACCAGGGGAGCATTTTTTTTTCTTTATTATTGGTGGATGATTTTGTTCCTCGTTTCCTCGCAGCAGTTCAGAGAGTTCAGATTTTAGGGTCTATTTTAGCTCCTGCTTTGCAACAAATAGCTTCCCAGAACGAAGGCAGCCTTCAGTGATAAAACTGCAGAGTCATAGGTTCTGTGTATGATGACTGGTCCGTTGTTTTCATGGTCTTTTTATTTCACATTAATTGATATGCCCTCACTGCCTTGGTGCCTTATGGTCAGAGGAATCTAATGAAATGGGAAAAACATTATTGGGAATATTTAATCTATTATAATGATATTTTCTTAGACCTTAAAATCTTGATTTCTAGATTTGACTGATTATCAACTAACTGATCATTTAAACTAGTAAAAGCAGCAAATGTATGTTGGAAAACAATTAAATATAAAAAATTAAACTAAAATAAGCCAATGGACTATTTGCAGTTTGATCTTTTTCTGTTATTGCTTAAACATTGAAACTAGCATTCCTTGAAAGAATGCATATTGCAGAGTGTACCACATCAAATTTTAGCTTAATATCTACAAAACTGACAGTTACATCCATGTTTCTGTCTGTAAGGGCTGATGAGCCGTGGCAGCCATGTTGAATTAGGCTGACTTCAAAAGTTGGTCAGTTGTAGATGAACATCCAGTGACTACTTTGAGTGCTTTGTTAAAATCTGTCCACTGGTTCACGGGATGTTTAGCTCACATACAGATTATAAAACATGGAGACAGCCCCACCTTTCATGGCAGAGGGTGATCATGTAATTGTCTGTGAGTTTGCATTTGTCAAGGAGCTGTATTAGTAGAAATGCAGTTTAATATTTACACAATTGTAAATTTAGTTTTCTGTTCTTAGGTTTTAAGGATAAGAAAATTCAAAATCTTTAGGGTTTTTTTGGTTGTTGTTTTTAAGTTAATTTCGACCTCATAAAATAAATTTAGATGTATTAGACGCATGCTCAGCAGCAGTAACTTGACCAATCATCATCTGTTGATCAGTCTCTCAAATCACTCACCCTTCCTCACTCAATTATCTAGAACATCCACTCCTGGAACGGTACTCAGCTTATTTTAATGTTTCCCACCTGTGAATAATCAATCTGTAGAACAATGGACTCCAGATTGTTAAGAAATGACCTTTAACCCTTCCCAGATTGATAGGCAGCAACAGTTACTTCTCAAAGATCATTGCTGATGTTTTTCATCTTTGATGGTGTGTTAACAAGCACTTGACCAGAAAACTGCCAGAACCTTTACTTTTACAGAGGCTATTACTTAGTGGTAATTAGTTAATCAAGTGCCATTGATCAGCTGCTACTTACCCTCTTAAATTCTCTGTTAAGGGTGTACTTACCTTTTTTAAACACTACTTCTGCCTTTAACTTGTTCTTCTTAATTAAATAATGACAGGGTATCTGATTTGATTTTTTCGTGTGTGTAAAAACAGATTAATTTTTTTTTAGCATGACAAAAACAATTCCTTCTATAGGTCGCTGTCACTTTAATAGGTGTGGAATCAAATAAAATGTCATTTTAATTGTAGAATATGCTGACTTGGCAGCCATTAAAATGCATTCTTGTCATTTCACTGAGCTTACTGGTAAACTTTAAGTAACATTACATATAAACAACAGTTGATAGCCGATTTTGAAAATTTGAACAATTAAAAGTTGCTAAATTTCCTACAATAATTACATAAGTGACTGATGTACCCTTCATCTGATGTAGAATGGGACAGAAAATTGAGCCCTGTGATAGTTTTCATGTGGATCTCATCATACTGAAAACCAAAGAAACAACTCAGCATGTGTCTTTTGATCCTGCAACATGTTGCCAAGTGCAAAACAATTCAGCTTTTTTCTGCTGCTTCTTTTTCTTCTTAGGTTCAACAGGACGTGTGCAACAAAGCAAAGCTGCTTCACAATAATTCTCATGAATTAAAGCAAAACTGCTTCACAGGTGGATGGATGGAAAACAGGAAAAAAAAACACAAACTACAGATCTCTGACGCAAAGAACTTGCACATGGACCTACTTTTCACAGATAAGTGATGCATCGTATTTACCAAGAAATGTCTGAGATTTTCGCAGAAATAAGAAAAAACTTTTTCTAAAAACACAACCAAAACGGGGTTCCAGTTGAGTTGTCGTTGAGTGTTCGTAGCTGCTGTTTCTAAAGGTCAAAAATGAATGTTTAACTAAGTGTTTAAAAAAGAGATCTGACATTTTGAAAAATACAGGAAAAGTACCTTTATTCCCTTGGTTGACAAAAGACAGTTCGGCTACAAAGCATGTGTCCTTATTTTATAAATTTATGGGGCAGAAAATCTGGGAGCCCAGAATCTTTGCAGCATCTGACAGCTTAGAAGACAGGAATCACAATGATTTTTTGAAGGTTAAATCTTGACTTTAGGGCTGGAGGTCGAAATTAGATGATAAAAAGGTGAGTTTATAAGAATTGCAGGTGGGATAAGGGGCTAGGAGATGGATTATGTTAATGGAAAATCCTCAATTAGACTTTCAAACAAAGGAGTGTGTGTTAAATGAATAATTCATTCTCAAATGCCAAACTATTCCTTTGAGGGGTTAGAAATGGTCTCCAACGGTCAGTGCAACAAAGATGAAGAGGGACAGCAGCAGAGGTCAGTTTGAGCATTTGGCTCCAGCAGCATCAACGCCTGAAGCTACTGCTTCCTGCGCCAAGGCCACAACACAAGACCTCACCGTGACGATGGAACTCAGTCAGAGGTTTGGTTAAACAACTTAGATCAAGTTTATTTTTATCCAAACTGACACTTTTACACCAGTTTGAGAGAGAATTTTGCACTCTAAAATATAAACAGCAACAGTTGTGTAAAATAGTGTAATTACAAGTGGGTTTAGGAACCACATTCAAGAATGGCTGTCCATATCCCTAAGGTGCACCTCAGGGTCTATAAGTCGGGCTTTAAAAGGTTTAATTTTTTTTTTTCCAAATTCAGTCCTTTATTTTTTATTTTAATACCATGTTTTATAATGTAACCACATTTCTTCACCTAAGGTTGGGTTTAAACTGTAGATCTCAAACTAGATTACAAGTTTCATGAGAAACTCAAGTGCAGAACTCCTGGAAACTTCATGGTCAGCTGAAAAGCGGGAACGTCAACATTTTGATTTTTCTGAACCAAGCCCACTTTACATTTCTGATTGTTGAACACCTCACGAGAAAAACGTTCTGCCCAGAAGATGTCTTGAGAACTAGCTGCAAGAACTCAAACCAGGGCTGCCAGAAAAAAAATTAAAATAAAAATCACATTCTCTACTTGGTTCTTGCAGAGTTTGTAGCAGCAAGAAGGTCTTACACTGACTGAAGAGTGAGAAGTGGATTCACTCTTAACACTGTCCAGCATGAGGTCTGCCTCCACAAGAACAAGCCCAAGTCCAAGTAGCAACAACATCTAAACATCAGTTCTGCTTGCTATATTTATGCTCAAATATTAAAATAAAGTCACCCTGTGACTCCCCACAGTCTAAGAACCATTGGGTTTTTTTATGGTTGTAGTCTAAATGACCAAAATATGGTCCCTGGTTCATTTTAAATGTCACTGTAAACTGTGGAAGAAAAAACAAACCCAGATTCTGCAGGTCACATCCACATGTTCAATTCTAAAATATTCCATATTTCAAGGTTGGATTCCATTTTATTTTTCTAATTCTGTGATTTTGTTCCCAATAACTGCATTGCAGAAATCAGATGGTGCTATATAAGACCTCGATGACATTAAATTCAACCAACGACAAAATGACTCAGCCACAAATAAGATCACTTACAGGAACCCTTTAGTTCCTCACTTGTAAAGTTGTTTTGTTCAAAACTGCTGAAAGAAAAGGGTCTCCAGAACAAACCGGCTGCAGCTCAGAAGATTTCAATAAATCTTAATTGAGTTTGTCTGTACAACTTAATGCTAAAAGATTACATCTGAATAAAGCTTTTCATAACCACGCCATTAATTTGGTCAAGATTAATTTGAAGAAAAGCTTCCTACAAGGTCCTCTACAGTCGGAGTTTAGGTGCCCCTCTGTTTATCGGAGTTAATGAAGTCTCATATTAATCAATCTATAAGTCAACCAGCTGTGGAGAGAGAATAACTAGCAGCTAAATGGCTCAATTAATTCACTGGCCCACACATTCAGTCTTCACAACGGCTCACAGATAAACCTGCTGCAGGACATGCATGTTCCAAACACTGGAATCAACGCATCATGAGCTTTTCTTTATGCAAACTGCTCTAAAAACCGTTTACTCCTATTTTTGTCTGATGCCATTAACATGCAAATGAGTTCATAGCATAACTACACAAGAAAAAGAGGAGGTACACTTCTTACAGTGTATACTGGTAGTTGATAAAGCTCATCAGCTGCTCAATGCAGCTTTAAGAAATACTTTCATCCTAAATGTTAAAGTAGCAAGATGACAAAAAGTGCTCGTTAGCGGTTTAAGATTCCAGCCGAAATGCAATTCAAGAGAGCTGAGCGTTTTTGTTTTTAACATGGGTCAACTGTTTTTCTGATTTATCTTAAGTATTCTTCCTCAATAAAAGTCTAACCTAATGGATTCACTTCATATAAAAACCAAATATGGCTGTCCTTGAACATATTGTCAGATTTTTTTGTGCCTGAAATGACAGCTCAAATAGATATTTAGGAGAAAAGATCATGCAAGTATTTTTCTGTGTGCAGAAAGAGGGACAGCTCTAACTGATGGATTACGGCTTTAGATTGACAGGGATTATAGTCAGCAGGAAATTTGATGGAAGTTTCAGGCGGTTCTTATGAACAGCTGAAGGTCGCAGCACTCATTTCATGACATTGTACGTCGTGCTGAACTGAAAAACAATCTAAGGGCTCAAGGGATATGCAGACAGGAGCCAAGTTCTGACTCGCCTTTTTAATTTTTATGATGAAAGTGGTACTGTCAAAATGGAAGCTAAAGAAACAGATTACCTTTGATAAAAAAATGTGTTTCAACAAAAAACAGTAAAAGTTTCTTCTGAAGTGATGCTAATGGAGGATTTGTGACTAAATTTTACAGAACAAAAACCACGAAAGTGTTGAAAATTGAATCAAACTGATAAGATTATAGAATTGTAACCTAACAATTATCATAAACATGTTTTCTATAACATTTGATATCAAAATTGTCATGTTAAAACTGAGATTTTTTTCTATTTCCCCCAAATCTCAGAAGTGAACATTTTAAATCTTCAAGAGATCGGTCAGGTCTGTTGAAGTGAAAAGATTAAACAAATATTGTCTTATTTGTTGTAGAACAACTTCAGTTTAAAGAGAAAAAACATTAATCCTGACCGGATTGACAAGCTTTACTTCAAATCAAAACCTGTTTATATTACAGATCTAATATCCCCGCCTTCTCTCGTTGTTGGGAATTAAAACCAACAGGACCCGGTTTATGGGAGCTGCCATGTTGTATTTTTGGAACCAGGGTCTGCACACTCACGGTGTGGGGCTTTAAGTCCCGCCTACTACCTTGCAATTTAATTCCAGTTGAGCAGAAATGATCAGGCTGTTCTTATCATTACTCCTTTATGTATTTATCTACTTGTTTGTTGTTTTTTATTATTGGTTGTATTTTAAACTATGGACCTGTACAGCACTTCGGTCACTCTGGGTGTGTAAAGTAATCTATAAATAAAGGTTGATCAACCGATCAATTGATTGATTGATAAACCTTTCCATAATTATCAGTTTCACAATGATTCCAGTAGAAATATTGTGAAATTCCTGTTGAGAGAGAGAGAGCCCCATGCTGCATTGGAAGTGCTACAGCTAGCTGTTGCTGCCATTTGCACTTACAAATACTCAGATAATAAATTACTGTAAATTACTGTAATATCTGTAATATTTAGTACAAAATAAGCAAACTTCTACATTTTCCTCAACTGAATGAACCACAGAGCAACAAGATCCTTTGATAAAATCATAAACTCTGAACTTCAGTGGGATTTTTGGTTCATTTGTTCTTCACCCAAGAAAGAGTGCATCTGTCAGAAGCAGGTAACCTATGAAAGTTTAAAATGTTTTAAAGCATATTATGATGTTTTAAGAGCATTGTGTTTAAATCTACCTCATAATACATCAGCTCCTCTTGAATATTCATTTTCATTTCTTATTTCATATTTCAAGCCATTTAGCTGGTCAAGCGAAAAAAAATAATAACACCCAGTTTGAAAAACATGTAGAACTATTAGACTGGAGCTTTTCTCCAGACATGGTCAAAGGCATTGCACATAAATATTCCTCTCACACATGTCGGGTCTTAAGGGGTTAATACTGGACTCATTGCAGTTTTATCCGGAACAGTAAGATCTGATACTACAGCTGTGTGTTGAATTGCAAAACGATCTCAGTTCTTAAAATCTCTTCACCAATCTGCTGCACCCTGCAGAAAAGTCAAAAAGTCTTCATTTTTCTAAAACTGTTAAATCGAATTTAACGTCATTTATAGACGTCAACAGGATTCAGCTATTTGTTGTTGCTACTAAACAAGTCAAGTGTAGCAAAACCTAAGCAAATTTATTAAGATCTGTTTGTCTAACAGTCCAGTGAAGCCACCATTTCCATCCACGTTTGTGCACTGGAAGCTCTGGTGCATAAGATTACTTCCCAACATCGTATTAAAGGGGTAAATATTGTTGTGGCCGTTCAATTATAATCTGTTTCATGTTCTCTCAAATCAATACAGCCAAATCACATTACAGTACTTCATATTTGAGCTTTATAAAACAGTGACCTCAACCTACAAATCAAATGGTGACTATTTACCATTTATATTCATTTATACAAAGTTTATTATCAGAGACAAAACACAGCTGATGAATGCCTAAAATTCAAATTTGGGGTTGAAATACCCTCAAAACATCATGCTGTTATAATACATGACGTATCTTCATATTTTTAAATTTTCCTGTAAATCGCTGAGTAAACATTAAATTCAATCAGGATATATAATCGGGGTTGGGAATCTTTAGCCACCTCGTGATTCGATTCAGAGGGCTGCAAAAGCCCCTTTAATCACAGGCTGTTGACCAACAATTAGCACAGATGCTAACTTA
>JAOXNZ010000030.1:2488587-2498852 GCA_028566095.1 Kryptolebias brasiliensis | reverse complement strand
CAGTGACTGCTGGAGATAGGCACTGGCTGCCTGCGACCCGGAATGGAGAAGCGGTTAAAGAAAATGGATGGATGGATAACTTAACATTGAAAATCCCATTTTAAAAAAAGCTAACATCATTAGCATCATGTTTATGGCTGGAAAATTTATACAGACAAAGTCATTAAATACAGTCATGTTATAAGAACCTCTGGCATTAGGAGATGTGTATTCTTCAGGGTTTAGTTCAGAAAAGTTGAAACTGATGTGAAAACTCACAGCTTTACTGCAACATGTTTCTACCTCAGGAAGCTACGGTAACTGGATAAACAGCACCGCACAGCAACTACTCTGCTGACTTTTTTTAAAATGGCAGCACAGATTAACACAAAAAATCAAAATTATAAAAAATTTAAAAAAAGCATTTCAGAATCCTCCATATCCACGATGTGAAAGAAGGTTCCACCCCACACCCATGAGCATAACATGCACAAATGTGATTCTTATACTCTACGGCTGAATTGGTGTTTTTTTTTTTTCCATTTCTATGCAAAAGTAAAAAATTTGAACAAATTTGATGCTATAATTCACACTTTTATTGTTCATTGTTATTTAGTATATAAATACATCCATGGAAAAAAAAAAAAAATCCTACACTGATTATATAAATATTGCCTTAAAAAAAAACCCTGACACATTCATGACACCGAGTGGTAATTTATTCTTGGAGCTTTTGAAAATATTCCGAGCACCTTTTTGTAGCTTAAAAAGGATCTGTATCCCTTTTTTCTAAATTTGATAAGTGCGCTTCGAGTTTCCTTCAGTGTCTCTGTGAATGTTGACACCTCCAGGATACGATGCTTCATTTTAAGCTACTTAAGCATTCTCCCTCTCCTGCGGAGCTTCCTGCAGGGAGCACGGTGAAGATTCAAAGGCCACGCAGAATTTTCAAACATCTTCGGTGCACAGACTGGATTTGGAGCTGCAGCCAGAAAACTGATTCTGGGGAGGCGGCCCACCCAGGTTACCTGCCGAAGGCTCAAATTACTCTGGATTGACGTAGTTCACGCTATGATCCAGAGATAGAGCCCCACTTCAGCAGTTTATTAATAGAGAGAAAATTATAACAGTTATCTTCATGATGACTAAAGACAGGCAGTAATCCCAGTCCTCCTTTGCTTTCACCAAGGTCCTATCAAGCAAACAAAGCAGGAGCAGGTGAAGGTGCAGAGGTAAATGGGGCACCTTTGTCAGATCTAAATACTAAATTATCTCAACAGTCCTGAAAGGAGGAATTAAAGCTGCCTCTGTGGTTCCGAACAAAAGCTGGCAGAGGTTAAAACCTTCATTTTGTTTAGTTTTTGTTATCAGGTTGCCTGTAATGTCAGTTACTGAATGGTGGAAAACATTTCATTTCAGAGAAAATTTCTGAAAGATTATGGCAGGATCCACTCTTCGAGCTGTCCTTGAAACATTTTCTCCCTTGAGTCGTGCCACTGGACAACAGATTAAAAGTAAACAAGGTCAGAAAAAACATGACTGTTTTTAAATAAAGAAGCAAAGACTGCAGTTGATATTGTGAATTGTGCTCAGATGTGAAAGGAAAGCTGATTCCTCTTTAGAGGTTAGATTGTCTTTTGATCCTTCTTTTTAATTTTGTCTTGTCAAAAATACAGTGGGTGGTAAAAGTATTCACCCCCTTGGTAATTTTAATATTTTGTTGCCTTGACCTAGAATTTAAAGATTTGTAATATGCATTCCTTTAAGTACTGGTAGGCCATTAATTTGTTTAAAAGCATTTTTGTTTTGTTTTGTTTTTTGGGGGGGTTGCCTGTCACTCTTCCAAGATGCCCAGCTCTGGTCCCATAGGCAGATAACCACGTCTCTGCAGAAGAGCTGCACAGCTGCATCAGGGTTATTTTTGGCCTAGAGAAATTAACAAATGGGGTGAATACTTTTGCAACCCACCGTAAAAGGCTCTCACTGTTTTGAGCTGACAGTGCAGACTAAATCTAACCAGCAAAGACTAAAACATTTGCATGTATGGTGTTTTCTGAACTGACCGTGTGGAGCTGAAGTGACGATCGTGTTAAACATCAAAGTGGATTGTTGCACTCTGTGAATTCAAGTCACAACACAGCAGCATCCCTCAGACTCTCAGTGGTTGGTCTTGTTAGTGTGCATAATTCAGCCAGCAGCTCACCTTGTTGCCAAAACAGAGAACTTCTCTCATATTTTCACTTAAATTCATTTGAAATAAGCGGCCGAATCAACAGCTCCGAGCTCGGCTCAGACAGAAGAGCTGCAGAAGCAGAAGCTTCGCCGTCATGGAGCCAATTTCACCCCCTCTAGAGAAAAATGAGCTCAGGAATGCAGTGAAGGTCAAAGTAGAATCAGCAAAAGAAAGACTAAAATAATGATTGCATTAACATGCAGCTGGGGAGCCGTGTGCTCTTTAAAGAGATCCATGGAGGAGGCGGTACAATGGTCGCTCATTCTGTATGCTGCCATCACACTCGAGAGAGAGCAACACAAACACACACACACACCAAATATGAAAGTAAGTTCTTTCTGAGGCGTGCACGCTTGCAGCTTTGCACACTGAAGTGTAAGGTAACATACAGAGGGCAATATGCATGGGAATGGGTTTTGTGTCCTTTTTATTTTGGATTTATTATTTATTTTTACATTTTAATGACTTATTTCTGTCTGGGTGCGCTGATAATTTTTCTGCTTTCCATTTTGGTCCCTTTTGGTTTGACTTTTCTCTGACATTTTCATCTGAACACTGGTTCAGTCATGGAAGCTCATTATTTAGCTTCATGTTAAAAATCAGCTTTACAATAAAAACAGCTACACTTTAAGGGGATTTATTTGTGTGCAGCACAGAAAAAAAACAAACATTCTTCCAACAATCCATCCATCTGTTCTTTAACACATTTGAAGGTAGTGGAAGCAGCACACTCTCCACCAACTTCCTTCAGCTTCTCCCAGGTAAGATGGAAAACTCAGTCCCTCCAGGAAGTTGGGGGGTCAGTCCAGAAGTCTCTGTCCAGCTGCTGTGGCTGACAATCCTTTGAAGGAGGCGTGGCAGACATCTTGCATGGGATTGACTTAAAATAAATTAGTGATAAATCAGTCACCATTGGTACAGGTGAACCCAGTCATCAAAGCTCATGGCTTTTAGTGACTGAAGTACAAACTGTCTTCATTTCAAAGATCAAGTGACTCCATCCCTGCAGAAGATGCTCCAAACATACAGCTGATCTCAGTTCATTCCCTGTAAATTGTGAGTAAAACCCCAGGACGTTCAGACTCTTCCACCTGAAATGAACCCTCTTCACCGTGTTTACCCAACCTGTTCTTTTATAGAATAGATCTGTGGTTGAGTAACTAATATTTCTTTTACTAAAATCACAACCAACTATAAATGTTGTAAAAAGAATGTTTTGTGGGGGAAGTTCTTTGTAGTAAATGGAATAATTAATGTTGATCCTGCTTACTAGTTACTGTTTTTGTGCATGATCTATAACTTAAAGTTGGTTTCTTAATTAGAAATATATATTTGTGAAACTTTTACAACTTTTAACCTCATCTCTCAACACATTTTATTTTATTACATTTTTGTTGCTTTAGTCTTTTTATCTTTTTGCTTTTTAATTTTATTCTGCATAGTTTAGTTTAAGCTGTTCTGTATGTGCAGCTTTTTGTGCTTACATGTGGGTTAACTGATTCAGATTTTTCTTTGTTAGTGAAGTTGTACAGAATCAGTATCTTGTACATAAGATCATGAAGCAGGGAGAATTACTGATTGGTGACTGAAAAGACAGAAACATCATAAATTGACACTTTTCAAATACGGTCAGCTGACAGCAATAAAGTCACTTTGTTTCTGGAAATCCTAATTATATTTTTAAAGTCTGGCCCTGAAAATATTTGCCAGGATTCCTAAGAACGGGTTGTCACTGATTCATTATTTAGTATTTACAGAGCTGCAAATGGCACCCAAATAAAAACAAATATCACAACTCATCTGTGCAGAACAAAGGATCAAACTATTTCAGAGTCAGACAATAAAAACAACAAAAAAACAGTGTAATTAAATAAAATTTGGAGAAAAAGAACAAACAAACAGTCTCAAATCAAGGCAGCGAGTTACACAAAGTCAACGATAATCTCTGGAAAACTTCCGGAAAACCACAACTCTGAAAACTTTAATTAAAAAGGTTATTTCAGACAGTTTGACACTTATTTAAAACTTTACTTTGTTTTCAATTTTGGATTTCACAATCATTTCTGTAGAAATGACCCCAGGCTGCACTGGATATGCAACAGCTAGCTGCTGCTGCTGTTTGTTCTTGCAGCTAATCACAGTAAGGTGGGACAGATCTACCTTTAGAACAATCATATTTAAATTCTATATTCATTTTTAAGATAGTTTTTTTCTCATTTTTTCAATGGCTTTCATCAATTTCTTACGTTTTAATATAAAAAATCTGATCTGCTTTTTGTGAATTAAACATTCTATTTGTTTTTCTGTTTTCCATTTTTGAACCTCCATTGTTGGGGTGTCATAAATATCAGCCTGATGTTTCACAGTGAGGAGGCAGAAAACATCAAATTATGACATAGAAAAAAAAGAAACCTTGGTGCCACTTAGCTGTCTTTGGTTTATAATGACAGTAAAAAGAGCACGAGCAGCCGACACGCAGCTACATTAGTATTCGTTTCAAGTGTTGTTTGCGTGCATGTGACGAGCTTGAAGCCACACAGTCAGCCTCTTCTTGGCTCTGTTTTGTCTGCCCAACCTCTTGATCAAATATCTGCATTTCACACTCACATCCTCAGTCAGCGATCACTTTGAACAAACCGAACACCTAGTTAGTCAGCTCAGCAGCCCTTTCACAGCTCCTCCACACAATCATTAAAACTCCACCAGCTCCAACACGTGAGCGACTCTTCCTGCTCGCCTTGGCAACGTGAGGAAAACGTTTATTTTTTTTCTGTCAAGTTCTCATTCTTACTTCACATGAAATATTCATATGAATATATGTATTACATTTCTGCTTGGAATGGTTCAAGTTTATCATACGGAAAAATAAATAAAAGAAAATATATGGATTTTTAAAATTCTTTTAAAATGTGGATTTGGAAAAAAAAAATCAATAGCAGAAAAAAAAAACTTAAGTTAAATGAAACATTTGATCTTTATTTATCATCTCAGCTGGCTGTAGATTCAGAGAAAGGTAAAGTTGTGATGTGGTAGAAATATTTCTCTGTTTCCTGCACTCATCAAAAATATAAATTCAAGCCAAGCATCCCATAAAGGAATGCATATCACCCGCCACCTTTCATGCTCAGGGTTTAGACTAAAATCATCTTGCGCTCAGAAATGCTTATGCACAGAGTACCCAGAGACAACCCATGTGTGCACGGGAGAGAGCATGTAAACTCCACAAAAAGGCCTGAGGCAGGAGGGGCATCAACATGTGTTTAACATAATAAATTTAGTGCTCCTCAGTTTTAACACGGTATTGATATTGATCCAAAAAAGATTTACCCCCTTTTTATCCTATGGTTTATCATAAATAATCTTAACACGGATTAATTTGAACCCTTTACTGCGTGAATACATGAATATTTCAGGCTTTGCTGTGAAACATGAGCATGAAGCAGTTTTGTTTTTGCCTGAAACTCTCCGTGGATGAACATACAACTCTGATTTGGCACACTTGAACAAAAGGAGTGAAGAAAACAGCTCCTCTTCACAAAATCCTCAGCCAGTGGATAAAAAACATTGTTTTGGTTGTAGAGGATCTGCTTTTGTCAGTTTTGAATGTTGAGCAGATAATGGACGGCCCAATTAAAGCGTGACATTTCCATCCATTTACAGCTTTCTGGTTAGCAGAATGCTGCTTGGTGACCATGCAAAGGATAATGTTGAATAAGACTGAGCTCCATCTAACTTAAGGCTGAATTAATTAGTAATGGCCACAAGAATTACTTTTACAGAACAAACACATGTAAAACAAGATTAGCATTTATTAGAAACAGCAGGTTTGCTAGACTACCTGCATGGTTACATAATTCTGAGTTAATTCGACTGAACTCACACATATTAGGACTAATGATGTGAATGGCATAGAATGTCATTTCTTTATATTTATACTTTCTTAAAATACTATTTTGCTCAGTTTTTAAGATACGAGGGGCCTTGTACAAATGATGCGTACACAAACAAATGTGGCAGATGCCTTTTTCCTGGCAAAGTTCAGATGTATCCATAATGAAATGATTGTGGAATTGGGTACACCATCATGCCAACTTGTGTACACATGTTTCTACAGGTTTTGGTCCATTACTAACACTTAGAGGGTTTGTGGGGAAACTGTTAATGATGGGGAAAAAAGAAATATTGGACACACCTGTCAGTAAGAAGTGAAACTTGTTTGCTTAATATCTCAGGCAGAAAAATCAGACTGTCACAACGATTTTATTTCATCATAGTTCTGTCTGGTGCTGGAACATTTAAAATATCAAAAAGCCAACCTGTTTTTCCAATATTTTCTTGAAAAGATAAGTACATTTGCCATGTTTTTGAGATTTCTTCATGTTATTTTCCTTCCTCCAGTGCTTACAACATAGCATAAGCATGTTGTCTGACAACAACTGTCCACGTGAAACATGGTGGTCACCAACACGTAAGCAGTCATGCAGATTAAACATCGATTCAAAAACTTTTTGCAAAGATTTTTCTGTTGTAAATAAGTTAGTTACTTGAATTGTTTCAGCCCTATTCTGTAGTTGTACTACTGCAGACCCACATCACAACTAAGTCAGTAAGCTAGGTCAGATTCTTGTTGAAAGTGGTTGACTTCTTAATTCCCTACAAATTTCCCCTTCAATCTCTCTCCTTAACCTCTTAACCTTTTCCAATGAGGTCAAGGAAAACGGATTAAGACAATGGGATGTATTTTCTTTGATTGTTTGCCTTTAACTTAAAATCTGGCAGGCTAAGCTCTGATACAAACATAAGACAGTGGAGGAAATGAAACTGAAGTGAGGCAGAACCTTTTCATCACGATGGGCAGAGAGGTCAGAGACCAGACAGAGACATGACCCTGCCTCCTTAGCAGAGAGGGGAAATTCCTTCTCTATTGGATTTCACAGAACCGGCCCTCCAGAGAGCTGAATGTCAGTCAACATCACCCACTCTGCTTCACCAATCAGGAGCAGAACTTAGATCCAGTCCTTTTCCATAGTAGAACAAAAGAAGAAATGAGCCTGGATCAGACAGGCTGAAGGAAACGGTACAGAGTGTTTGTAACCCAGCCGGAGGTCGTGACAGTTCAGCTTATCCAGCTGCTCTTAAACACTAGTTCTGCAGCCAGTTCATTGAAGGAAACAGCATCTCTGTCCCCAAGAAGCCACAAGCAGTAACTATAAAAGATTTCAGGTTTGACACACTGACTTCTATACTTTCTAAAGCAGAGAGAGAGAGAGAGGTGATGTGGGAGTTTACAACTACAGGAGAAGATTTAGACCCACCCCAAAATAGACTGCTCAATGAACTTCTTCATGGGACAACACTAATAAAAATCTAAATTGTTTTTTTTTCACAAGCAAGTATGTTAACAATGGTAAAGCTAGAAAAAGCTAGTCATCAACTGTTCACAAATCAAGCAACAAAAGACAAAAGTATTTTAACTGTATTATAAAATGATAATGTTATTAGTGATAGATTCAAGTGGCTTACTGTGTCTATGTTTCAGGTCACTGTTCAACCAAAATGACCCAGTAGGAAAAAAATGGTTGTTCTACTTTGAAATAACAGTCTGAATAAAACCCAAGAAAATGGACTGACAGTGAAGCAGATTGTGTAAAAATGTGACTCCCCACCTTGAACCAATGACCAACAAAGACAGCAACAAACTTACTCATTGACAGAGATCAAACCCAAAGCTTAAGGGTAAAGTTAATATTGATCCAGACTGCGTCAGGTCACCAGAGACCATTCCAAATGAGAGGTAATAATGAGCTTATGTACAAATCTGGCAGCGCAAGTCTTCCAGCTGTCCAAATACACACTCTAAACTTTATAAAGTGTGTGTTTCTGGCTTGGTTTGTTGTTCCCTGGTGGATGAAGACAAAGTTTTAACACATAAATAGTGAAAGCGGAACAAACTGTGCCTCGGGCTATAAGCGTCTAAATCCACGGTGCTTTCGCTGCAAAGTTTCAGCATCCTGTTTCTGATGAAGCAGAAGCTGCCATCTCACCGAGGATGGAGGTAAATCATTTTTTACTGAACGCTGCAGTTATTTAACAAAACAAAATTCTATCATCTTCACAGATACAATGGCCACCTCAGAGCTTTCTTTATTGGTTATTGAGGGCACAAAGAACATTTCAGAACTATTATCATCATTCAAACAAACGGAGCAAACACAGAGCCAATTATACAGTAGCTCAGTTTTCTGCTTTCACATTATGACCTCCATTTTGTCTGCTTTTGTGGATATTTGAGGTGATTCAAGAAGGCAGAAGGAAAAAAAAAAAACACAATGACCATTAAATATTTCATTACGGAGGAAAAAAAGAAATCTGTATTCTTAGACAAAGCAATGAATCTTTAAAAATGACAAAGGCCCACCATACAAAATGATTCACGTATTTATGAGCCATTAAAGCTATGATCAACATAAACCTCAAATTATTTCTGTTTTCTTTTATTTTCCTCAACATTTACTATAAAAATGATTCATGCTACATTATTCTATATTTTCTAAGGTTTGTGTGGCCTCAATTCAAACTCCTTCAAACCGTTAAGCAAAAAACAAAAGCAGATTAGTGCTTTAAGTATATTTCTTTACTTTAACTTATCTAAATCATAGCTCCTTGAAGAAATGCACATTGCCCGCTGCCTTGCATGACAAAATTTTAAGTAAAAATGTTCCAACATCTATTAGTGCTCTCAGTATGTACTGAGGAAGACCATCAGCTACTACCACACCAGGTTTGAATTCAATATTGTAAAACAAATGACCGAGTTATACCCATTTTTGTGTTTGCAAAAATGTATGGAAGAAACTAGAAACAGGAAAACTGAATGCTATATCAGACTTTACACAATGAAATGGGACACTGATGGTTGTTCAGACTTTAACAACAACTTAAAAGGTACTTTTGTAGAATAAATGAACTAAATAATTGGATCTTTTTTATCTTTAAATCATTCGGTAAGTTTGAATTAGCTAAATAAATACCTATAAATAATACAAACAAGTTAGTTCAGCTGCTCCTTTTGCAGCTCCATCAATCACCAGCCCACCACTGGGAAGTCAGAATCAAAATGGTAATTATAATAAACTGAGAAAATTACAGGCTTTTCTGACTGACAATAATTGGTCTAGACAAGCGGGGCACTGAAAACAAAGCCGTTCCAAATATGGATCAAAGTAATGTTAGGAAACAAAATGGGGACCGACCCCAACACCTGACAACTGCAGCTGCAACAATCACGGTTGCTTTTAAAAAACCTATTAGCATCCATGCAGAGTCTGAGTTCAGTTTGCTCAGAGAAAATCCTGGATGTAAATCTGTCTGATCAGATCTGTGCAGGTTTATTACAGGTGGGAGGGAACCAGAAGCCCAAAGAAACTAAAACAGGCACTTATATGAACTCAAGCCTCAAACACATCATCAAGGTAAACACCACCTTCACTGCTCCTGCCAGTCTTATAGAAATCTCTCTCGTAGCTGCATCACGAGCCGATAAAAATACCAAAAGAAGCCAGATTGGTGCTTCTGCATCAGAAATCCTGTCCAATTAAAAGTCTTCTGAAGCTGAAGTGATCCAGCCATATATTTGTCCCGTCTGATGTGCAGCTTCGTTGCAACACGAACAGTTCATAAATCAAACAGGAAGCAGACTCCAGCGTCTGTTCTGTGGGGTTTAAATGAACAGAGCAACAAACACAAGTGTATTTGTATATTTCTGCAGTAGTGTGGATAAACCAGGGAACCAAATGAAAGAAGGGTGCATCCTCAGCAAAATCCGACCTGAATAAACATTAATAATGTGCTTGGGTCTTATCATTCTCCTGACTGCAGGAAAAGGGAATTTGTGGCAGCTCAGGGCAGCATTTTCCACTCTGCAGCAGCAAAACACAATTAAAATTGTTTTTATTTCCAATAATGTTAGGATTCAATGTTTAAAACTAAAAACAGGCTTTTGGGTTTTTTTTCTAGGTGTGTATTACATGAGCTTATATGAGCATCAAACTTG
>JAOXNZ010000030.1:2219796-2230603 GCA_028566095.1 Kryptolebias brasiliensis | reverse complement strand
TGTCCAGGGTGTCCCCCGCCTCTCGCACAGTGACTGCTGGAGATAGGCACCGGCTCCCCGCGACCCGGAATGGAGAATCGGCTAAAGAAAATGGATGGATGGATGGAATTTGTATAACTTTTACTTTGATAAATAGCAAAGAAAGACCAGAAACTGTAAATTTTCAGCGTAAAGCATTGAAAACCAAAAAAAGACCCTATCACACATACAGTATTGTTGCCAAAGGACCATCCTCGGCTCACTTCCGGTCCTTTTACCCCAGCGGAGGGACAACTCAGACAATTTACCCTTTAAGGATGACGCTACAAAATAACTAAAGTTTAACTATTTATTCTAATAAGACAGAGAATTAGTGCAAGAACCAGCACTTGGACTTCTGCTGACAACATCTTAAGGATGAAGCCGGAAGCAGAAGACCCCGAACAACGGAAGTGTCCACTAATATAGGTCCTAGTCTCCGTCCATTCCAGAGGGCCGGAGCACTTCCCTCACGTGATGTCAGTAGTTTTCTATGTGTAGCTGGAGATGGCTTTAATTGTTTCAAGCAAGTGTTTCACTTAATCTGTGAGCATGCAGCAATAATAAACTATTCACGATATGGCAAGGGCTTGATACAGCTGATAAAGGCGGTTGAACAACTCGTTTTCCTCTATTTCTCTTTAGTACTTACCTTTATTTTAGGAATAATGACCCAAAACACAGCTAAAAACACCCAGATATAGCTCAGAACCAAACATTGGACTGTTCTGAAGTGGCCTTCTGAGCCCTGGTCTAAGTCCTGTTAAACATCTGCGGAAGGAGCTGAAACATCTGGAGAAGGAACCCTTCGAACCTGAGACAGCTGGAGCATGTTTTCATGAGGAGTGGGACAAAATACCTGTGGACAGGTGCAGAAGTTTCAGAGAGAAACACCTTGATGTCCTTGTTGTCAAGGCCAGTTTCATTAGTTTGGTTTTTAAAATAATTCTGCTGAACCAGAATTCAAAGCAACGACTGATTTTCTTTAGGTGGTTTTTAGTATTTTTTTTCTCTTTATTACTTTTGTCAGGCGCAAACAAATTTATTCACAATTGTATCTGACATGTTATAAACATGTTGAAACATTTGTGTCAAGTTATTCTGAGATTAACAGAAACCCTTTATGTCCAGCTTTACGTTTTTTGATGGTTTCATTTGAAGCAACTGATGATTCTCTTGATAAAAAGTTTTCTAAAAGGAAATGGACAGAAAATTCAGCCGGGGCGTGTGTTTCTTCTTCTTCTGAGTATGTGTGTGCGTTTGCGTTCTCTCTGCTTTGGCACTCCCTGGTTGCTCGCTCTGCGTGTGTGTTCGTCTCCAGCTCGGCTTCCAGAAAAGGGTGTGTCCGCCTGCCTGCCACTGAAAGGGAGGGAGGGGTCAGTTCACGGCTACTCCTCCCTGCTCTCCCTGTTATTTCTCTTTCGTTCTCATTCCCTCAGTGGCAGCCTCAGGATTTAGGCCTTTGTCTCTCTCTGCCTCTTCTGTCTGTTTCTTTGCTTTTCATTTTCTGTCTCTTTTCCACTCAGGGGGGTGTTTCTCAGTGTTTCTCAGTGTCTCACCCCCTTTCTTCTGGCAAATTTTAGAGAGGAGCTTTTGTTTAGCAGGAATTTTAAATTCAAGGTAAAGTTCAAATGTGCAGCTTCCTTTTCTACCTCCCTTGTCTTACTTTATTTCTTTTCCAACTTTTTCTACCCCTTCCTCCGGCCTGAAACTTGTTCCCTACCTTGCTCTGACCCCTCCCTCCTCCTCCCATGTTTTTCACTGCCCTTTCTTCCCACCCCCTCCCCCCTGCTTTTTCCTCTCCTCTACTACCCCCTTATCACCTCCTCTCAACCCAAACCCCCCTTTCCTGTCTACCTCTTCCATTTGTACTCACCTACCTTCCTCTGATCTAACCTTCTGCCTCTCCTCCTCCTCAGTGCCAGTCGACTCCAAAGCAGAAGAAGAGTGCTGTCAGTGCCCGGAAGAAACAGAGGAGCCCGGCCAGGCAGAGCGCCCCGACCCGTCAGCCGTCGGCACCGCCGCCTGCAGTCATAAAAGAGGAGGAGAAAGAGCCAGCAACCGGGCCTCGGCCGCCCCACAGGGAGAAGGAGGAAGTGGGCGAGGAGACGCTAGAGGAGGTGGCGACGCAGTCTGTGAGGGTGAAGAAGGAGGAACCGGAAGAGGGCGAGGGAGACATGCCCTCAATACAGATCAAACCAGAGCCAGAGGAGATGGAGTGCACGGTGAGGAGTGGGAGTGGGAGAGGGAGGTGGGGGTGGATGGAGGCGATTGATTGGAAGGGATGGGGCAGGTGGTTTGATGGAATGGATTCAGGTGGGTGGAGGCAGGCGTGGCTGAGACGGGCACCCCTCATGGTTAGATATGTTGGAAACAAAAGAGGAACCGTTTGGATTTAACTCCTCATCAGGCACCAGAGGATGATCCTTCTCACCAGAGCAGCAGTTTGTTCAATTTTTCAGGAATTAAAGGCCTAGTATTCCTTGAAGGGCGATATGCATTCCACCGCCTTTCATGCCAGAGTTTTGGAATAAGATCATCTTATGTTGAGAAATGACAGAGTTGTGGGAGTTTTGGACAAACCTTGAAAATAATGTTAAAATTATATGGCGGCCAACTTGAATTGGGTTGAGTCCAAAAGTTAATCAGTTTTAGATGTAGATCCAAAAATTACTTTCAGAAAGTTTCATTCAGATCAGTCCAGTGATTCGTGAACACACAAACGTGCGTTAAAACATTGCTTCTCCTACAGCGGCAGGCGATAATGATCAGCAAAACAAACTGCAAACACAGAAACTATTCATGTCTCTGACTTCAGTTCTAAGAACTATGTAACGGTGTCTCTGATCCAAAAGTACCTTTTCTGGACCTGAAGGCTGAAGTTTAGAAATAGAACTCAGAGATCAGATAAGATTTGAACAAACCCTGAAGATAGCCAACGTTTTTTTCTTTTTTAAGAAGAGAAGACAAAGTCTGATTGTAAAGGTTTCATTCATCAAAGATGACTGACCTTTGACCTATCATACTCATTGTTATTGTTCAGTGTTTTCTGGGTTGAACATGTGTCTAACAAGCCTTTTCTGTCATTGCGGGGGTGAAAAGGGGTCGAGCAGTCAGCACTGGTGACCATGTTCTACTAAAAACTACTGACTTTGTTTTAGAAGAATCAGTGACAGAACCTGCTGTTGGTTTGCTGTTGGATGAAAGAGGAACTTAACTGATGGGATTGTGCTGTCTTTGGATCTGGTGGAAATCAAGATCAGCCTGAAAACAAATCAGACTTCTAAACATTAGACAAAAGTTTGTGATGCCACACACTCTGAAATGTTGCTGTGGCAACAATAAAAATAGTAAATACCTGCAGAGTTAGACTGTAAATATTAATCACTGGACTTCTCTGTCTTCATTTCTTGTGTAGTGTTTACTGTCAAACATGAGTCTAACAGAGATCGATTTCTTTAGGTTTTTTTTTGTTTTACAATAATGTTTTTTTAAACAGATATATTAATGTTTTTTCTGAGCAGAAGCTGATTTGATTTGTCTTGCTTTGGGCTTACTAGGTTTTTAGCAGCAGTGACAGTGGAAAATGGTGGAAAATGGCTTTTGTGGTGTTTTTATGTGATCATTTTCAGAAGATGCATGAAGGAAAATTGCTCAAATCACTGAATGGAATGAGCTGGATTTATATTAAATCTTTAAATGAAAACATGTATATTTTTTTCTGGAAACTGTTTTTAAGAGATGCAGACAAGACAAGATGTTCTGCAAAACCTCACTGAGGTGTTGAGACCTGAGGTCTCCTCTAAATATATTCCATAAGATTCTAAAGGGTTAAAACACTTTGGGAAGTTTGGTGTTGTCACCTAATCAGTAAAATGTTTTAAACACTCAGAGAAATTTTAAATCTTACTCTAATTTGTGACACTTAATCCAACCTAAAACAGTAACTTTTGTTTAATTTTCAAAACTGAGAAAATTGTTGTTTCTGGATTTAGATGATAGTTGGATGGGTCACATGTTGGGTCTCCAAAAGTCAAGTCAAATGTATTTATATAGCACTTTTCAGCAACAAGGCGGTTCATATAAAAACACTTCATAAAAAAATATTTTATTGTTCTTGTATGGTAACAAGTTTTATGGTATAACTTTCAGATATTGAGATAACATTTGGAGTGCTGGTAGCTGAGTTTCATCCTGACTGTGAGCACTAACAGATCGCATGAGGTCTTAACAGGTCTTTGTTAAAAACAGGGTGGTGTGTGATATGGATTTTTCAATGAGTGCAAGTTTCAATATTTATTTTTTTATTGGGTTTTTGCAATGAATCCTAAAATTATTCCCACAGAATTCTGTTTTGATAAATGTATAATATCCTTTTCAGAATATAACAGTAAAATTGTGACAAAACAAAACGATTGTGATAAGCAGCAGTTTACTTGCTTTTGTCCACTTGTGGTGGGTGTCACTTTGGTCGACGTTATTTAAAAGGTTTGACATTAAACTGTTTTTTGGAAACGATGTAAAGCCATTTAAATAACCTTATGTTGCTTTGATTATGAACTATGCTGCAGCGGTCAAGTGTTTCTTGACCTCTGTTTTACAATATATACAGCAAGTGTGTCAAAGAAAATGCTGAGAATCAGTTTTAAAACAGATTGATGGAACATTTCTTGTCTTTTTAAATGTACCTATATTTTTATTTAGGTTCTCTGTTGGCTGATTATCATTTTGTCCCGTCATTATGGAGGCAGTGATTATTGGTGGCTTCACCTCTGCGTGTTAATCAAATATAATCAAATAAAATATCTATATGTCTTCCTGAATGAGCTCACTGGTTGGCAGTGCAGGCACAGTATTCTAGCTGTACAGGCTCCATACCCTGTTATAATCAGAGACGTGGGAGGATATACAATAAGGGGTGTGAGGGGTAATGATAAGGTGAGGTTTGGACGAGTCGCAGGCATCGCTACAGCAGCCATTACCTCAGCCTGCATGCAGAGAAAGGATGCTTACAGAGAGGGTGGAGTCGGCAGGATGGGTGCAGTATGAAGAGAATGAGCTGGAGGAAGTGGAACAGAGGAGACAGATGGGAATAGGGTTCAGATGGAGGGAGGAGATACGGTGGAGGTGGAGACGGTGTGGACATTCAGATAACAGCAGACTGCACTGCAGGATGTGTTGGTTTTTTTATATAATGTTGACTTGCATGCAGTGAGATGCAGACTGAGGATGACTTTGGGTTTTCAACAGGAAAGCTAGCGAAGCTGGCAGTTCTTTATAAGAAACTGCAGGTTTGCTTGACTGATCTTCCAAGAAATTTGTCAAAACCTGGAGATGTGAGTGAACTTTGGAGGTTGCTGCACCAAAATACGAAACAATCATAACTCATATCGACATGAGTGAATGACCTGGAATCAGTTATTCAAACTTCATATTGTACATGGCTTTTATGAATAAATGTGATATATTTTACAATAATCTTGGGAAACATTTCAGGTTTATTCATCCTATTGAACAAGTTGAGTCATCTGAGCAGTTGTTTCAGCCTGTCTTGCACAAATTGATTTTTGTAACTTGTTGCACTCTGTGCGAGTGGCTTCTTATAAACAGGAAGGTCAGCAGAATCTGCGCGTAGGTTTGTTTCTACAGGCATCTATAAGCCATGAAATCTCTAATCATTGCAGATGTTTAATAAACTGCTTAGTTAAGACAAAACCTTTTAGTTGCACTTTTGTATAAAGACTGCGTACCCATCGACTTTAATAAAAATAGAAAAAGGAGCTCTGCCTTCTCTTGTTGCTCAGAATTGAAGCCAAAATGTTTTTCTGGGTGCAGCCATGTTGTATTTTTAAAGCCAGAACCTGCACACTCAGGATGTGGGATTGTACACTTGTTACAATATTACAATATTTCCATGAAAAGGCGGGGCTTAAAAATTGTACTAGAACCAGCCACTCTTATCAAACCTGCAGTTAGCTGGACAAACAAAAAGATCTATTATTATTTTATTTTTTATTTTTTTTACTTCAAATGATTCTTGAAGTGCTGAGCGTGTTCTAAAGGCACCAACTAAAGGTTGTTCAGAACAAAACCATCCAGATTTGAGAAAAAGGTGTTGGAAAATGTACGGTTTGGAGCAGAGATGGAAAATATACTAAAGAGGAAGGTCATGTTCAGGGTCGGAAACATGCCTGCTTCTCATTCTCAGCTTAAAGTTTGAACTTGTAGAAAATCCCGAAGCTGTGTTTCCAGAAATGGGATTTTAGGTCAGAATTCAGCAGCGTCAGGTAGAAAAAGTTCTCCCAAGTCAGATGTTCACTGTTTGAATATGAGCTTTAACAAACTGAATCAATGTAAAGAAAACTGCCAATAGAAAATGACAAACTTTACTGACAAACCCTAAAATGGATGTTTTAGGATTCCTTATTATTTTTACGTGTGATAAAGTTTGGCTTCATTTCAGTTTGATTGGATTTAAATCTGGATTTACGCACGGTTGGTTTGGTTAAGCCTTCAAAGCTTGGATGTATGCAGTTAAATCAGTTTAGACAGATTTTTCTGACACTGGATAAATGATGTTTAACAACTTTTGATGTTAGTAACTAGTCTGTGATTCTGATTTAAAGCTGCAGTGTGCAGTTCATTCCCAAACCCAAGAGAAAGGTTTGTTTTTGAATCCTAACAGACCAACATCTCCAACCCACTCACCTCGGAGCTCCTTCCTTTAAGACCTGTGAACGCTCAGCTGGATGACGATGCTGTTGAGCAGTCGTAGTAATACAGTCATGTAGCTCATTTACAGCAATCATAGCTATGCAATGAAACAAACATATTACCTACAAAATAAAACAAACATTACCTGTCCAACAGAAAAACATCAACCGTGGAGTTAGTTTTCCAGTCCCTGTGATTCTTTGAGTTGTCACCATCTTGGAAATGCTAACCCGATGTTGAATCTTATTTGTTCATTTGTTCCAATGTCATCATTCTTTTGTTGCCTCTGGTTTCATTACCTTTATTTAACCAGATCAAGAAAACCTACTGAGATCCAAATCTTGTTTACAAAGGCAGTTGTGCTTGAAGTTCAAGGAACAGAAACAAACAACTGCTGTTCTTTTCCATCTTTCTATATCCTACTAGCACCTCTTAGTCCGGCAGAGTTCTGTAGTGGAATCTGGTGTTTGTGCAATGAGTGCACAGTAAGAGTGCATGCAGATGTGGAGTGATGCATGAAGACAGACAGGCTGACTGTTCAATCATTAAATTTGGCACGAAACTTGATATTGGATGAGGCTTTTAGCCAACTGTTACTGAAATACAATTTTTCCCCCTCCTTTTTGGACACACCAAGTTAATTAATACCTATCAGGATTTGTTCAGTTAGAATCCCTATTTATTGTGTTATAAGTTTTTATGTTCTGTTTAAATGTGCAATGAGGGATTTCTAAACATGCAATAATTTGCACATAATTCCTAAAAAACTGGGTGTTACGTATTTTTGTATAGTTTCTTTCCACTAGTCTGAAATAAACCTGAAGTGTTTTGCCTTGAGAAGCATGCATATATTTCCAGTGAGTAGCACTGCTTTAATCCTCGTTTCCTTTGCTTTAGAAGCTCTTATTCTTTGAACATTTCAGAGGGAAGAGACACAAAGCTGCATCGTATCTGCTAACAACTGTACCAGAGGTCAGGCTCGGTCAACATCTTTCTATAACTACGGCCAGCAAGATTTCTAAGCAGGTTATAAATCTAATCCTATTACCAGTTTTCACCAGTTAAATCTCTAAAATGACCAGAATCACAGAGGAAACACAAGTTTGGTCTGGTTCTGTTTTCCAGTTGGATAAAAAGAGCAAGTTTTTCTTAAATCCAACGTCCTAAGACTGTTACTTTTTGTTTAGTCTCTGTTTTCTTTTGCTAATTCTCTCTAGAGATATTTTGATAATGTGTGGATCTCCCTGAGGTGCAAAACCTGAGCTTCTTTTACTTAATTTACATAATATCATGCAATAAAACTGCTATTATTCCACCAACTTCAAACCCATCCATACATCAACCCTGAAACTTGACATTTATTATTGATACAAGTAATCTAAAAAGAGTTGTATAGTAAGAATATTTAATCTTAAAATGGAAAAAAACCCCATTAAAGTTTGATACATTTTCTTGACTTTTTTTGTTTGACTAAATTTCCTGCAGGATAATAATGAGCAGAAATAAAGTAAAGAGGGTGTGAAGAAAGAACCCCAACCCTTAAAAACTTCTCATACTTCAGAGAATTACGTTCACATGGTTCTAACGGTGTTGGGCGATGGGGGGAGGGTCCGGTCGAGACTCATATGTGTGTGTTGTGGCGTGGTGTGTTTTGGGTTAGTGATGGGTGGGGGCTGGGTGGAGTTGTATTGCGTAAGGGATCATTAGGGAAAGGTTGTGTGTGGGTGTGTGCGTGTGTGTTGGTGTGTGTGTGTGTGTTGACCACACCTCTGCGGCTGTCTCTAACAGAGGGGAGTGGACCTTCCTGACTGAAGATAAAGTCCCCAGGAAGCCGACCCTCTTGGTATTCACTCAGCTCAGAGTCTAAAACATCCAAATAATGCTTTGTGTTTAAATTGTACCCAAAACTATCAAGCATCAAAAATAACACTTCTTTCCTCTCAAATCTTTAAATTTAAATCACTCTAAATGACTAATTTATAATCTAGACTGAAGCATAAACATCTTCTGAAGCAAAAGTGCAACAAAGTGAACAAATTTGTTCAAGTTGCTTCAAATTCAAACAACATTTCGCTCCTGCAGCTACATGCAGTTCGTTTCTCACTGGTTTCTGGTCTCGAAGGGCGACATGTAAGAGAAACACCAAGAATAACCTTTTGTTCAGCTCTTCATACTTCCTTGTTTGCTTCT
The DNA here is from genome assembly GCA_028566095.1 of Kryptolebias brasiliensis. Lineage (NCBI taxonomy): Eukaryota > Metazoa > Chordata > Actinopteri > Cyprinodontiformes > Rivulidae > Kryptolebias > Kryptolebias brasiliensis. The sequence goes on along the minus strand of JAOXNZ010000030.1, from coordinate 2,221,681 downwards.
CAGTTGGAGACAATGTGAGGTCCGTGTCAGAAAATATCTAAAGCAAACAGAACAATAATAAGTTTAACTGACAATCCCTTTCTGTACAAATGATTGATGATTATTTTTATTCTGCTGATCTGTAGAGTGGAAGCTTGGTTAATTAGTTAATCTAAAAATGCCCGAAGTTCCTTGATCTCAAAACAAGATCTACAAATGCTGTAATTTGTCCAGATGACTGCAAGACATCTGCTAATGTTTAGTTAGTTATTACCTAAGACATAAAACATCCCTGAGCAGGTTTAACCTTTAAACTATTTCACTACTAACAAGTTGGAAGATTACAAAAACTTCCACCATATATGTGGAAAAAAACAAAAAAACAGACACAACCTTTTAGCTTGATTTAAAATAAATCCACATTGTTATCAAATATTATGCCTTATTACACACTAAAAATTGTTGGGTTAAAACAAGCCAAATTGTAACCCAGCACTGGATCAAATTTGGACTGATCCACCCCTGGGTAGTTTTAACTCAGCAGGTTTGGGTTATCAGTTACGTTACTGTAAAAAGTCTGAGTTTAACAAGTTCAAACAGGCAGAATTTGAATAATTTAATAGCTCTTTATGCAACCATGGCAGCTTTTTAAAAGGTAATATGAATTGTCATGACAACCTGACATGTTGTAGAGAAACTCTGACCTTATCCATTATGCCTCACTTTATTTACCATCCAGTCTGTGGCTCTCTCCATCACTGTCGTGGTTCTGTGTTTGAACGTCTGGGTGTTGTCACTTCAACAGATTGATGAATGTAACACATTAGACACCTGAAAAAAGAAAAGGGACACAGGCTGAAGTTATGTTGGCAAACAGAATAAGGAGTCTTGAAATTAGGATGAGAGGAGGTGAAGCCCTGCTGGGGAGCAGTTTGTCATCAGGAGTTAAAGAGACGGTGAAGAGAGATGATTAAACAATGTAGGTTAATGTAGGAACTCCTTGCAATGTCATGAAGATCAGTCAAAAAATAATTCATAAAGTAAAAGACAAAATCCGCACAGTTTTTGCTCATATCAAAGGTTTATGTGTCCTTGAATTAAAAATTTCAAAGCAAAATTTATAGCTGTCAGCTAACGGACACGTTTGTCTTCGGAAACAGCTGAAGTGCAACCTCTTATCTCAGTTTTTCATATTCTTGATTTTAGATTTGCGTCTTTGTGAAGCACTTTGTGATTTTATTGTCTGTGATAGTTGCTATACAAATAAATTTTATTTACTTAAGTGACTGAAAATAGGTCAAAAACGGCGACGTCCACAGAAGACCTGAATGAGATGGAGAAGTCTGACAACTTTGATGTGTTTGTACCTATTTCATGAGTAAAGTATGCAGATATAAGTGCGTTGTTTACATTGAGTGCATACCTGCATTACAGAATTGCATATTTTATATCTGTAAAACTACAGGAGTAAACTCTTTTAAGCTGCACCGTTTGATAAAGTTCATGTTTTATAGTTCATAGAATGAGTACCTTTAACAAGTGTTTCTGTGACACAAAATGGGGTCAGAGGTCAGCCGGCAGATTTACTGTGGCTCTCCAGTGAAAAATTTGGAGAAATTTCTGTTTCTGTATATCCTGTATTATCTCATTGCTCTTTTCCCGCCATTGTTCTTCTTCTACACTTTCTCCTCCAAACTTTCACACATGAATCTTCTTCTCTCCCTCTTCTCTTCTCCACACTCAGTTGGCCTCGCTACCTCACCCTAATAGGATATGTCGGGGGAGGCTCTGCTTCTTCCGCTCGCCCAGTCGCCATGGCAACCACGGCTCTGGCGGGAGTTGCCGAAAAGACTGTATAGCCTGACCCCCCCTTACCTCCCACCCCCACCCCACCAGGTCTCACTGT
>JAOXNZ010000030.1:2155998-2174125 GCA_028566095.1 Kryptolebias brasiliensis | reverse complement strand
GAACAAAAACTATTAAAAACTACTATTATGCTTTCTCTCCTTCTCCTTCCCTCTGTTATGGCAGTTGGTAATAAAACAAAACAAAAAAAGCGTGAGCGCGCTCCTCAGGATGCTTGAGGTGACCAACTGGCTGTGACCAGCGTATATGTTGTCTGGTCACTGTCTGCATTTATAACATCTGTAATGTGATGGTTCTGTATGAATACATGTACTGTTACATCCCTATCTGATATTCTTGACCAGCACCGGCAGACTGCTCACCTGTGTAGTTACAGAAGTGGATCCTCCTCTTCTCCAGCTCCGGGTTATTCCGCCTGTTATATTTTGGCCCAGTCAGGACCCCCTGGCCATGTGTCATCAGGAGGGCATGAGGAGACAATCCGGTCACTTTCATCCCTTCCAGACGCTGCTGGTACGGAGGTGGAGGCTGTGGCTGCGACGCGAGGTTGAGCAGCTTTGCCTGGCCGTCTGGGCTCCCAGGCTGGGAGTTTGGCGGTGATGGCGGCAGGCTGTGGGGCGCTGTGTGATGTGACGCATTGTTTGGTGGGGCTTGGTAGTAGCTGTTGTGCTGCTGCGGCTGCAGCTGGTGCTCCACCATCATGTAGCTGCAGTTGGTTGTTGGCAGAGTGCCGCTGCCGAGGTTCAGCATGGTTCTGCCAGTGGTGGAGCCCTGCGCTGATGGGCTGGTGTGTGACATGGTCATTGTGAGGTCAGAGCTGGTGATGGGCATGTGGTAGACCTGCGGCTGAGGAGGTGGAGGTCCAATGTGGAGCTCTGTGTCCAAACTTGGCTGCTGCTGCTGCGCTTCCGCACAGATGCTTCGTTCTTCAGCGCTCATGTCTGGTTTTATAAAAACATTGTTCACCACAGGCGGCACGCTGAAGACTGAGGTGAAGTCTGGCAGGGTCTGGGTGGTGGCGGGGATGGAGCAGGGCACCTCCAGTCCAGGTTCTGTCTTGATCTGCTGTGGCGTGAGGGTCTGGGTGGTGTTGGGCCTGTAGAGGCCTGTGCGGAGGTGAGTTGTGTTGGGAAGGATGAGGTTGATGTTGAAAGTGTAAGGAGCAACTGGTTTTTCCTCGGAGAAGTACTCGTCGACAACAGAAGCGCTCTCTCGCCTGCACTTCTTGTCAGTGTTTATGGAGGGGGTTAAGAGGGGGCTGTTGACCTGGGGGAGGTATTTGTCCAGCTCTAGATGAGCCTGAAAAAAAAATGAGATAAAGTTTAACTCACCTAAAATGATGAAAGTCAAAGAAACAAAACAAAAAAACATTAGGATGCACTGTCTCTATGGGTTGGAGTTCCAACCTATTCTTTGGTGCACATCAATGCGGGCGTGAATGATTCTGAAAGGATTAAAAATGTCCAAAATTGATTACAGTAGTACATTTAAAAGCAAAAACTCCATAAGTAAAGCAATGACTGAAATATTAGATTTATTAGGTGTCAAATGTTTATTACTGCATTATGAAGTGTCCACAGATTTTAAACTTTAAACTGCCCTGGAGGACTGAGAATCTACAACTGCATATCTTTTGATGTTATGTCACCATTTAAGATATTAGAAACTTTTAGTACACCAAATTTTGGGACTAAAACACAATCAGTCAAAGCAGCAGCAACTGTTCGGTGTTAAGGACGATGCTCACAGTTGGTGAATAAGAAGCTGTAACAAAATTTAAAACATTAAAAAAAAAGGGGCAAATGTTGTACAGAATTTGAAGCAAGAGCTTCCTCTTACATCCTCTCCATCATCATCATCATCATCATCACCACCCTCCACATTCCTGTTTCCCAATTGAGCCTGCTTTCCTGACAAACAGCCAAGAGGAGGATTAAGAGCAGGCAGGCGAGGAGAGAATTCACCTGCAGTTAACTTTTCGGTTTCCTCCGGAGGGGGAACTGCCATGTGTTTCACATATGCTGTGTTTCAGAAGCATTCATCTGTGAACTGCTGCAGACAATTCATGGTGAGGAACTCTTAACTCTCATTTGTCAGAAGGACAATTATTCAAATTAAGTAATAATTTTTGATGGACACACTTGAGTTTTACAGGTAATCTCATCTCTGTGCACCTGAAAATATTTTGCTTTTCCCGTTTATCGAACTAAAAGTGTTTCCCTGGAAAAATCCACTGAGAGGCAGGAAGAGACATGTTGGAAAATCTTTTTTTTTTTTAATTTATTTATTCTTTTAGGAAAAACAAAGATGAAGTAAAGCTACAGCTACTGCAAAGCTTTGTGAAGAACCTTCATAATTCATGTGATGTCGCTAAGCTTCTAATTTCTGGCAAACAAATGATTTACTCATCACATTTTTTACCATAAACTATAAATTTAGATCCATGCAAATCATTTCCCATGACTTGTTTTCTGTATTTGTTTTTATTCTCAACTCTTCTCTTTAACCTAACACAGGAATACACTGGGTTGTTCAAGTGGAACTGAGCAGCTGGATCTGTGTTGAATACAAAGAAACATTTCCAAGCTGCAGGACTGGACACGCACGGCGCAGAGGAACATGAACGGCAGGTATTTTCCTGTGTTTAAATTGGAGGCATTATCTGATCTTCATCCCTAATTAACTCATGTGTGCATCAGTGTGTTTGTGTGTGTGTGTATGTGTGTGTCATTCAGAGTCTATGAAGCAGGAAGGGACTCCTTCAGAGGTGCACAAGCTGTTAAGTAAAGAGTATGTGCAGCAAATACCCCCCACACAAAGAATGCATGAATCAATACGCTGCATATCCATGCTGTTCACGCACAATAACGTACTCCATGACACCTGAGCTGCAAACATACTCAGACAGGTGGTACAATCCCTCCATGGGTGTGGCTGACTTGATGCTTAAAGACAAATGGTGAGAAAAAAGAAAAAGGCCTCAGCCAAACCAAAACAAAGGCTGAAGGCAAGAGAAAGACGTGGAGGAACCTGAACACTGGCGGGTAAAAATAGACCTGCCAAACAAATCTGATCCTTGCAATGACAAACACAGAAAGGACGGCGAGAGAGAGGGGAGGCCAGAGATAAGTGCAATAAAAAAAGCATGTGAAAGACAACTGTGTGCGCTTCATTAGGAAACTGATACTGACTGAATGAGGGCATCACAAATCTGCACAGAATATCTGTAAACTTGACTGAATTACAGCAATTTGTGTGTTTGCTAAGTTTGATTAGTTGTGGTGGCCATCTTGAATTGGATTGACTTTAAAAGTAATTATTTGTAGATGTATATTCAATGACTACTTTCAGAGAGTTTCATTGAAATTTGTCCAGTGGTTTGTAAAATATTTTGTTAACAGACAAATGCACAGGCAATTACATGATTTACTGGCTTTCATGGTGTCGGGAAAAAAATACTTTATCAAGTGGTCGAGAGCATGCCAATTCTTCTAAAAGCAACCTTTAAGCACTGCTTTGTAAATTTTCCTGCCTTCCATATCTGATTTCTGCAGTTCATATCCAGTGCTGAATTATCAGTGAACTTTATGAACTTCACCTCCAGAAAGGAAATTGAGAATTTTAGCTCGTAACTGAGCCGTTTGGGACAAATGAGTATAATGAGGTGCTGATGTGTTTGAGTCCAGCAGTTACATATTCAGCACAAATGAGCAGAGAGAGCTTGTTTTATTGCAGTTATTCACTCTCTCTCTCTCTCTCTCTCACTCACACACAGTGTTGATAAGCTGCAGATAGATTTTCATACACAAACCTCAGAGAGTTGATGCTTTGTTGTCTAACCTGGAAGAAAGGTGTGTTTACTGAAAACTATTTGCCTTTCAACCACTTTTCTCTGACATTCTTCACCAAACATCTCAATAAAAACCTATTTATCTGCAAACAAAGACACTACATCTGGCACATGGTCTTGTTTGGCCAGAAAAGCCTGCGCTAAAGAAAGAAGCAAGTTGGTGTGCACGTCGAGCACCCTTTTTGCATATTTCCGTACACACGTTTACCTGTTTTTACATTTGTCCACATGTGAATCCTTTAGTATCTGGCCTGCAGGCTCAGAGTAGATGTGTATCATTCGTCACAGGTGAACTCACACTGGCAGTGCAATCTGAGTGCCCAGTGAGAAGAAAGCCTCCAGTATTTACTGAGTGGGGATAAAAAAAATGAAAACAAAAACAGTCTCTCTGTCTCTGTCCAACTGAGAGTGTCTGTCTTTAAGGATGAGACAGGACCAGGTTCTGTAGCTCTGAGGGTGCTGGCAGCAGCAACCTTTGGGTGTCCTTGGTCATGCCCCATTCTGTTCTTTTCTGCCAATATTTACACAATGATTTAACTGCATCTTTTTTAAGAGCCATCACATAAGCACTGACTTGCTCTTAACCATTTGTTTAAAACAAAAAAAAAAAACTGGTCTAAACCAAACCAATGAGGTCATTTTGAATTTTTAAGTCACTAACTTTTGACACTTGCTTTGCAAGCTCCTCATTTACAAAAACATCTTTCTTAAAAACACATAAATCATTTAAAATGAGTCTCTCCAGAACATAAACACCTTCTGTTTCTCTTTTTTCTCCTGCAGGTATTAAAACATCAAGTCTTTACCTTCTCAAGCCCATAAATGTTCAACAGAAACTTCAATAAATGCTTAAGGGAAATCCTTTCTCTTGCATAGTACAGTTTTCTCAGATATTTTCTTGTTGAAGTGTCTTGTTAGCACGAGTCTGATTCATTAAACAAGCAGCACGGCAACCTGAAAGGAAGCTGGTTGATGAACGACAAGCTAGAACGTTTCTATTGTTTCATGTGGTGAATATGGAGAATATCTTTGGGCACTAAGTCAGTTAATAATTAGAGAAATGTACAACAGCCCTGCTACGACTCTTTCTTCCTGATAACAGTCTCTTATCGGCTGTGCTCAGGTTTATGGGATAGAGTGGGAGTTTCCACACTTCCGCCGGATTTCACAGCCATCCTTAGAGAATCTCTGCAGAGAAATGCTATGAAATTAAAACGCCAACGATTACTTTCTCAAAATGTAAAAATTTTTTGTCTGAAATAATCCCTCATAGATTTCCAGTGACGGCATGAAAACCAGCTTGTGGAAACTCCAATCCACTAGGACCATTTATTTTACTTTTGGTTACTAATTTCCACTGAACTCGCTGCTATTTATTACTGTGAAAACTGCAACAGGCTCTACAGCCCCTCAAACTAGCATCACAGAGAAAAATGTGGCATTTATCCAAAAGTATAAAACTGATCAAATATGTTTTTGTTACAATCTTTATCAAACTGCAAATCTGTCTTCACGCCATTTTCCTTTATGGATTTTAGGAATGCAGAGGAGCTGTGGCTGTTTGCCTTCAGATCTCCATAAACATAAGAAAGAAACTCTAAAAAGGACCATTTCTGTGCTGGGGTCACCTGGTCTGCTCGGAGCAGAAATTATGTCAGGGTCATCAGAGCTAAAACAAAACCTTTGAGACTTTGCTGCACTTTTATGGCCCCTGATGAGAAGAGCGATAGGAAAACCTGTTTTGTTTCCAAGGAATGTGACAAAGACAAACTTTTACCTGGCTTGAAACTGAAAAAATGTTGCAAACAGAAAAGATTTAAAAGATTTCATTACAAAAACAAAAGTTAACTGATGTCTGTGTGATTAATTATAAAACTGATAAAAATGGCTGAAACAAGCAATCAGTCAGAAATTTGTCTGAATCAAATTAAACTTTTAACTCAGTTGAAATGAAGACTTTAAACGGCCAGATTTATGTACACAAATTCTACAAACAATTACGTGTATTTAATATAGGTAATTGTTCAGAGTTGCAACTGTAAGGACACAAACGTTCAGTGGCATTTTGAATTCATACAAAGCTGTAATCACAGATTAATTAACATCTAACCTTTTATTTTTTCTTTTAATCGCACAAACTCTGTATCTAATAATATCTAACCCTAACACTATTCTTTTTTTGATCAACTCCAGCCAAGTGTAACTACAGAGCTCTTGGACTTGATTGCATCGGATGTGGCTTGAAACTAACTCGTAACATCTTTCTGAGCATTTCTGAACATGTTATAGCAGTCTTATCATTTTTATAGCAGCAAATGTTGATCGTTCACAATTAAAAATGAGGAATGTGGATATATCGTATTTGGGAGGCTTAAAAAGCACACATATTCTCTTCCTTTTATTCTTAATTACTGTCTGAAGTGATATTTAAAGAGATTATTTAATAAAATAAACTGCAGTGTGTTTACAGTCCAATTGCAAAAGACAAAAACAAAAAGCCATTAAATATAAATTATAAAAAGGTCCTTATTAGTAGAATTTGGCAGTGAGGGTTACAGTGTGAGAAAACTGCACAGATCTGTTATCTGTAATTACATGTTTGGAGACAGTTAAGGCTCCGAGCCTCACCACAAAATAATTTCACCTTTTGTTTTTGCACTGAGAGCAGTTCTGACCATATTTCCAGACAAGTGAAGGGTAAACAGGCAGTCAGAGATCTGAGCTGCTGCAGGAGATGAGTTTGCACACCTAAGCCATTAGGAAACAGAGGGACTGTCTGCGGGCAGAATCTGTTGTCTGGTGGAGAGAAACACGACTGAGAACGACAAGAACAGACCAAATGCATGAACCACACGATAAGACTCCACTGGTCTCCTAGTCAAATAACACGGGAACACTAATTTGATTCATAATAGATTAAAAACTAGCATTTCTTAAGGAATATAACGCCTGACTCCTTACATGCCAAACAAAAGAATTGTTTAAAACAAAACCAGGAGGTGCCATTTATACCATCCATATATCAATAATAAACAATAGTTTCAATGACTTTCCTTGATAACTGAAAAAACAAAATGTTTCCTCACACACACACACACACACACACACACTTCCCCCTCAGACTTCACTGTGGGGACACCATCGAGCTGATACTCAGCAGACAATTGCTCAGATGCAAAGCAGCTGCATGTGTTGTCCTGAAAGTCAAATCATTAGTCAAACCACAGCCATCATGTCAAACCTCACCTCCACGAGAAAAAAAGAAACAAAAAAAAACATGTCTGTTGGCAGCAAGCTGCCTGGAAAACAGGTCTGAACAGAACGTTAATACACACAAATGGATGACTGAATGGAAGAAAACAGCAGTTTGGTTACATCCATGACAACGGAAGAATCAACTCAAACATGGCAAATGTCCAGCACAATCCCAAGTAGTAAAATAAAAAAGGTGGAAGCATATCTTAAATATTGATCTCCAGAAGGCATGACCGGAGACGGGTTCTTGATCTGAGCACTGTAAAGTTATTCTGTAACTTATCCTGTCGCCTACACTCAGTCTTACAAGAACCCCCCCCCCCGTGATTTATCGACAACAATCTGCGTTCCGTTAGCTTTAACAACTCAGTTTTAGATTTTTCAGCAGTCATTCAGTACTCACACCCCATTTTCACAGAAAATGCAATTTCTCTAGTTTTGTTTTTGAAAACTGCTGTCATTTCAAATAAAAAAATTTGCCCAATTTGACCAAAAAAAGAAGCTTTAACAACAACTTTCTCGGTAGCTTCAATTAACCAAAGTATATTTCTGTGTTCAACATCTTTCCCTGCAGAAAATAAACACGATCCTTCAGTTAGACAAAATCACAGTTTTGCCTGTTTTCATTTATAACCTATAAACAGATTTGCACTGACAGGACAGTGGTTCAGTGGTCAGTGCTGCGGTCTCGTAATCCTGAGGATGCAAGTTCAAACCCAGGTTGTGTCAGTAAGGGCATCTGGAGTTAAACACTTGGCAAATCTATCATACGAGTTTGCTCGCTGACCCTGCAGAAGGGAGCAGCCGAAAAAGGAAAAACAGTTGTGTTGGCTTGTTAATACAAGGAACCATTGGCACCCCTGCTTCAGCTGCATTTAAGTCACAGAAAAACCCCAAAATTAAAATCAAAGACATTTGAATAGAAAACAGCACTAAATACAGTCATTTAAGCAAGAACTGAATGTATTTAAAGGAATAGTTTATTAATTTTTAAAGTGATGTAATCAATAATCAGTAGTTTATCAGCTGTAAAATCAGTCAGAGCACGGAGTACACAGAAGGAAGCAAAAGTCTTCATCCAGGTTAGGCTAACGGATAGCTAAACGAGGACACATTTTTTGTTGTTAAAGTTGTTTTTCAGGTTTATAAAATAACTCAAAAACATGCTGGTATGAAAGACATTAGCTTATATTAAACCTCTACAGTTTTGCATGAAACTGTTCTGTTTGTAGAAGTTTGAGAACCGACAAAAAACTGGCACTCGTTTGGCAAGTTATTAGTCTAACCAGAACAGAGACTTTTGACCTTTTCTCCAAATTCTGTGTTCCAAGTCTGATAAGGAACTAACTACTGATAACGTTGCTTAAAAATGACTCAACTATCCCTTTAAGGTATGTGGAGTAGACTCATATTAGCAGTGATATGCAGACTTGCATACATTGATGACACTAATGAATTCAACCAGATTCTTCACAACATCTGGTGACGCATACAGCTGCTACTGGCTCCAGAGTCCACATGTTTAAAAGAAGCCTATTGCCCGTTTTTAGATCATTTTTTCTGTCACAGGACCTGGCAACAACAGCAAGCAGGCTTTGCCTCCATTTTTATTATTCTCATTCTGCACTTTCAGGAGATGAAAAAAAAAAAAAGAGACAGATTATCTATGATTTGAGGAACATGAATATTAAGTATTTGGAGGAGTCCAAAAATGGCAGCAGCAGCATACATGGTCATAACATCACTCCTCTTTGCAACATGTCAATGGAAATACAAAACAATATTCTGCCTGAAAACTCATGGGAATGATGAATTAACATCGACAGAACCGGTGTTACAGAATGTTCTCTACATGGATGGACAGAAATGTTCAGCAGAATTACTGAAATTTCTCAAGTAAAAAGGTTACAAAAGGAATTTTTTTAAAAGTTTATGAACATTCCTGGGTGTTTTTGTTTAGTGTTGCTGCATTCTTGCAATAACTCAGAAGTTTGAAAAGAAAAATCAACTATGACTTTAAAAAAGGCATCATATTTTTATATTTAGTATCAGAAAGTTGTGTGTATTTATGGTGTCAATTAAAAGTGGTCACTTGTTGGGCTGTGATTATTCAATTTTACATGAAGATTATTATTCACTTTATTTTAAGTCATGCCATTATATTACAAGCCTTAATGAGACACCTATAATCTGAGAAACTAATAATTTGGAAAATTATATTTTAAAAACGTCATGTCTGGTTTTAGCTTGTGCAAGGAATAAAAAGCATGAATCGTGACTTGGAGCTCTGGCTTTGTCTTTCTTTTCAAGGTTACCAAATTGGGTGGGGTTGAAAAATTGTAAAGATATTTTTTGGGGAGTTTTAACGGCTCCAACTGACAACTTCTGGTTTCAAATCCAACAAACTGCCTCCTGAGCTACGAGGTCTCCCCTCCATGGTTTTGGCTTGAAACCAAAAGTGCCCCCAGCAATGCTGTGCTGTTCAGCTTTACGGTTAAACCCGTTATTGTTGACAGATGCTCAGAGAAAAATAAGTTAGGTGACCTAAAATACAGCAAATAGACAGTGACATTGATTTTCCCATTGAGAGCTAATGGGCAAAACCAGAAGAGAAAATTGGGGCATTTTCACAGAAAGAAAAAAAAAAAAGGCAAATCGAGCTACTTCCACATATTTTGTGCTAATTTACCCAATCATATAGCAAAACATTCAGCTCCATCTGGTACAGTGTGCCATTAGACTTTTTCAATTTAATTTTGTTTACATGAAAATTACTCATAAAAAAATCAAATCTATTCAGTTCCTTTAAAAACATTGTGCTGAAACACATTTACTCTTTTTATTTTTGGTCCTTTTAATTTTTGGCTAAAATTTAGCCAGTTATAGTTTTGCTAATTTTAGCTTTTAGCTACTGTTTTGATCATTTTATTTGTAGCTAATGTTTTGATAATTTTAGCTTTTGGCTACTATTTTTCCAGTTTCAGCTTCTAGTTATGATTTTTCTGGTTTTAGGTTTCAGCTATTATTTTGCCAATTTTAGCTTCATTTTGCTTTTTTGTTAAACTTAAGTTATTTCATTCTTCAACAAATTTCAGCGCAGTCTTTCAGCATTCACACTGGATTTCTTTTTTGAAGTTTGGGTTGTTTTTAAGATTTCTCTGCAAGTGATTAGAAATAACTATTATTTAAGTATTTAATTAAGTAAAAAAGGGATTTAATTGTAAAAATTTTGACAAACCTTTATGTGTCGCTGCAAATCTGAAGAGTGTCCTGCAGATTTTAAGGTTTCATTCTGATCCGTTTTATTTTTAGTGCACTCAGTCGATGTTTTTCATAACAGCAGCTGAAATGAATTCCATGAACTCATTGGCGCTAACTAAATATTTGCTGTAGAAAAGGACAGAAACCACAACAGAGCTGAGATGGGTTTCCTTTCAGCAGATGACTTCTCCATTCCATGATGTCAAACTGTACACTGAAAATAAACCATATGTGAAAACTATAACTTCAGTTTTATGTAAAAGTGGAGGATTGATTTTCACTTCACTGTCTGAAACTATGAAAATACATCTGTTTGTGTAACAAGATGAACTAAAACATCTATGATTTAAATGTATTTTTTACAAGACTTCCTCTAAGAAATGTAAAGCTGCTCAATAAGACAGCACCTTCAGTGCTGAGCTGACTGGCTTGTTCGCCGTGGCTCCAACTTTCTCATGATCTGGGCCTTCGTGGCTCCGTCTTGCCTCAGGGAGGCTTAGAGCGATGCGGGCCCTGCTCAGACAGGTTGAGCAACATGTGGCTGTCACGACACCGCTGAGTTAAGCACTCTTTAAAAACACCAACACAATTACACAAAGACCTGTCTGAGAGGAGAAAAGAAAGTGGAAAAAAAAAACAAGACGGAGGAGAGCTTTTGTTTTCTTTTCTTGAACTTTCTGTTCAGTCCTGAATCAGACAAAGAAAAAAGAAGTTTAAATCATGTTTTTGTTTCTTTCACCTGAACAGAAAATGATCTGAGTTTGAGGAACAGACTGCATGAATAAAGAGCACACAAGGTGAACCTTCTGAAGCTGCCGCTCACAAAAATTTGCCTGAGGGGTTACTATTTCACTTAACCAGACTTCTCCGTACTTGACGTAATGCTTTGCATAAAACTGAGTGTTGCATGTTGCTGCAGTAAGAAACAAGCAAAGACAAAAATGGATTTTAGTTATTTCCCCTCCAGCAAAACTTTAGTGACCAAAAATCGTCTCAAAGTTAGCATCCACAGCTGGACACGTAAACTGTTTTGTAACAAACTTTACGAGGTCCAGATTCTGTCTTATGATGTCTGAGTGAATAATTGACGGGAAAAAAACTGCATTGCTCTGCGTGGGTTCAGGTATTCGTTGTGATTCAAGGAATCCTATAATCACACAAACCAGTTAAGGCTATAAAACTGTTCCTGTTTATGACCGTCACAGAGTCACACGTTCATCTGCACAGAGATAACCAGAGAGGGGCGTTTTTAAGTCGAGAAGATAACCGAATCCACATTTTAACATTAAGGCTTAGACTTTTTCTTGGACTGAAAACTTAATTAGTCACCATTTTTGCAGTTAGTAAACACTGAGTGAGTTTTTAGAGTTAAAGGAAAAAAGGAAAATACTTAAAAATTGTTTCGTATTGTGAAAGATTTGCTTGAAAAGGAAGAAAACTGAACAGAATTAAAGAATAAACATCACCTGCTGTTCATGGCAGAGTTTTGAGCTAAGATAATCTTTTGAAAAATGAAAGTTGTAATTGTTTCTTTAAACCTTCAAAATAATACGCCCTAGAGCACATGATATTGTGAAATCTGCTCACCCTTGAAGTATGTGTTGGGGATGACTCTCAGCTACCACCACACAGAATTTTAGCTCAACATCAGAAAACTGACTAAGTTGTAGACAAAAGTTAAGGTCAATTGGCTCAGGCAGCCATCTTTAAGACTTCCAAAGGTTAATCAGTTGTCGATGTACATCCAATGATTACTTTGCGTTTCACCAAAATCTGTCCAGTAATTGATGAAATACTTTCCTAACAGATAGACAAACGAACAGACACAGGTGTTATTGAGGACTATGACTGCCCGTGTTAATAAAATGAAATTCCAGCCATTAACAGGTCACTTAGAGACATTTTCTGCTTTACAATGACTACCATTCAAATAGATAAATCTAAACACGTTGGTCTGCTTCTTCACACAAAATGCTCTACAAACAAAAAGTTGGATCAAAACATCTCCAGGCTGTGACTTCATCCAGACCTGTCCATTAACAACACTTAAAGAGCTGCATGTAGGTTAAACATGTCACAACGAGGATTATAAACATAATAAAAACCACCAACAATCTGCACATCTTTAAACGTGTCAAAGAAGCTGCCGGTTCTGCATGGCTGCTCACCTGGGACCACTTTTAGCATTAGGTGTCTGGATTTGCCACCTGCTCACCAAATACCTGGCAGGAGACCAAAGTCAGCAACACAAAGAGGTTCGGTTTCAGTTTGCAGCATGTTGTGATCACGCAGAGCCTTTGTGCAGCCATGTAACTTTAATAAAGCTGCGTGTCTCTGCTGTCATCAGTTGTTTATGTTTACGACTGAAGCCAAAATGCTTCCAATCCCATCTGTATTATCTGTCTGTTCACAGTCCCCTGCCGCAACCAACCATGAGTTCTACTTCCTGAAATGTTCACCCATCAGGCACTTTGACAGACAGCTGGAAAAATACTGATCCAGAATTCAATCCCGCTTCCAAGAGGTGATCAAACTCAGTGACTAGTCTTCAAGAGTGCAGGAATAAGGAGGGTGCTAGCCCCTGGGATAGACCTACTTTTGGGCTAATTTAACGCATAAAAAAGGTTTTTAATCACACAGAACAGAGTTGCTCTTAGCTTTAATGTAATATCTAAAGTCTGAAGAACAAAAAAACTAAAAACATACTATCTGAAAATATGAGAGAGTCTGATCTGCCACAGTTTACTTTTTATTAGCCATTTCTGCACAGACCACAAGTGGATCTGAACTGTTTCTCTATTCAAACTGTTTGTATGAAAAATAGGTTGTCTGATAAAATTTACAAACATAAAAATTTGGCTGCATGGATCTTAAGATGAAGGTGAACTTACAGAAAACAGCAACACTGCATCAGTCTTCTACATGGGAATACTTACAAAACAATTATGGCTCAAAACTTTGCAGACTAAAGTCATTTAGTGAAAATAGTAGTACTTTAAAACCGTAAGAAATCTTAAGTAAATTAAACAGAAACTCAACAAAAAAAAAGTTAAGCAGTTGTTATTCAACATCAATGAATTAAAACTGTTTCCAGTGATGTGGATTTCACTCCATTGGAAATAAGTAAAATTAGGCAATTGGGAAACATCAATTTATTAAAACCAATACTACTACTTTGGGGGCCCTTTAAACCTTGGGGCCTGGGGTTAATGCCCCTGTAAGCCTTTTGGAAAAGTCTGGCTTTGGTCTTTAGGTTGGTGATCAAACATCAAGGAAACAACCTTCAAAGTGCATGACGTGTGGTTATAGCTTCTCTCTGAGCAAGCTGTGTGTAGTCTGCACAACAGTTAGGCTGAGTAAAAATAAATTCTTGTTAAGATTAATTATCTTTATCACTTCCTGAAAAAACTGTTTGAGCAATGATTTGCTGCATGGCCTTTTCTGTACCCATAAATGATTGTATGAATTGTTGCAAAGCCATTTATGCACCAATAAATATCCTCTAACTCAGCAGTCCTTTTTTGCATCACAGTCCAGTTTTGTAGAAACTAGAAAAATTTGTTCTCTGGCAAAATTTGTTTTTTACTCATTTTTTGCTAGTGTTTGCTTGTAGGTTTGTTAGCACACCTAGCTGTGGGAATGTATTTCAGTTGTGGGGTGCTGTGAGCATCATAACCTAATGCTAATCTGATCACCTTTTTGGTATTAAGTTAAAAAAAACCCTCAGATAAACAATAACTGGTGCTGGTTTATATCCCAGAATAATTAAACTCAATAATATCACAGCATTACTGGTATTTAAACATGTGCAGCACTAATGAAATTTGTTTGTATTTCTTTTCTGCATCATTTTTTTAAATTATGTATTTGGTTCATCGGGGTGTGCTGCAGCACCCTTCACACCCATACTTCCCATGGCCTTGCTATTAGCTATAACTCAATGAAAAGCAGGAAAAAGGCGAAACTGGCCATTTTTCAGAATAAAATACCCTGCAGACCAGTGTATAAAAAATAGAATTAAAAAAATATAGATTTTATTTTAGCAAAACTATCATTTCTGTGTGGCCTGGTACGAAATCATCTATGGACCAGCATAGGTCCTTGGACCAGTGATTGGGGACCTTTTGGTCTAATTATTAAAATCTTAATTGAAGAACTCAGTTGCAATCCTTTCTTTTTTTTTATTACGTGACAAAAAAGCAAGTTCATGTCATTTGTTTTGCACTAGTTTCAGCTTACAGATGAACTTTACCTGTGCTTTCTAACCTGGCAGGTGTCAGTTTAGGACTTTAACCTGCCTTTACAGGTGAGCTGCACAGGTAATTAAGCTCAGACTGACTTGCGTTCCAACCTGAACCAAATAAACATGTAAAAAGTCAAAAAGAAAGTCATTAAAGGGCCCAGAAGGGCCCGGAGTTCACCTGAAGCCCGGCCGCAGTCAGCGTGTTGGCGGAGATCCGCACCCCAGGTTTGACGTCCTCAAACACGGACGTGTCCTCAGCTCCGTCCGCCGCCGACATCCTGACAGGTTTGAGCTGCGTGAAAACCGCCCTTTCTTCTGTCACATGCGGCGGATTCATGGCCAGTCCTACACCCGCTGCCATTAGGATCAAATTTAAACTTTTGTCTTCCTGAGAATCTGTGTTTTATCTGCACAGGCCTGAATAATTACTGACTTTAAGTGAGTTCTGAGGCAGCTGAAAGCGTCGGTGTAATCCACAACCCTCCTGATAATTCTAACCTCTCAGGTGAGGTTTACCTGAGCGTTACCTGGAGGACAGGGCTTACACACAGCCAATCAGAGCGCGGCAACACGGTCCAATCACCTGTAGGAAGGCGGGGACAGAGAAGAAATCCTCAAATCATGCACTTGACATTTAAAATATATAAATCTGACATGAATGAAATTGTGATGTTTTTATTGACTCCTTTTATACTTTTTATGTTTTTAAATTTTGCATAATTATTAAGAATCCTCATGAAACAAAAGGTTTTGTTTAATAAGATCACATAAAGTTTAACTTGTAATCTAATCAAACATAAAGGCCTAGCAGTCTTTAAATTAATGCATATCACCTGCTGCCTCTTTTGCCAGAGTTTTAGATTAAGATCATCTTATGTTAAGAAATGTTCTGCACAATCTGATGGTGAGCTGTTTACAGAGCGCATGTGTTGAAGATGACCCTCAGCGACTACCACATCCTAATTTTAGCAGACTATCAGTAAAATTGACTGTTGGAAATTGCTGCACTACATGTGCAACAGCAAACACCAGACTGAATCATTGCCAGTGATATGTACAACGCTGAGATTGTTAGTTCATTACAAAACACTGAATAAACAACATGGTGGAAGAAAAGAAGATTTTAGTTCCAATCATAAAGACAAAGCTGGATGTTGATTTCTATGCAAAGAAGTTTTTTAATTTTTATGTTTGACTGGATCTGCATTGAACTCATGCACTTGGAAAAACAGAAAACATTATTTTAGCTTGCAGTTAAAAAGTAAAGTATCCAGTTTTGTGTTTTTTCCTGGGATGACCACTTGACATTGCCAAAAACACAAAAGTAGGAAGCTTAAAGGAAAAAGCCTGCATTTAATGGTGGTTTTAAAGTTTTATCTTCTAACAAGGATAATTTACTCAAAACCCTTTAAAATTACCTTTATTATTATTATTTGAATTACTGTTGATTTATTATAAACTGATGCATCCTGTTACAATGAAAAAAAATGAAATTAAAGGCCTAACATTTCTTGAAGGAATGCATATCGCCTGCCGCCTTTTATGCTAAAGTTTAAAAACTAAGATCATTTTATACTGAGATATTAAGAAGATGTAGAGCTTAGGGTCAAACACTGAAATGAACATTACGCACAATCTCATGCACGCTCAGAGTATGTGTTATGAATGACTCTTAGCTACTACAACACAGATTTTGGCACAATATCTGTAAAATTAACTGAGTTGTAACCATTTTCGTGTTTGCTAATGTCAATTAGCAAAACCTTTTGAGAGTTTCATTAAAATCTGTTCCCTGGTTCATGAAATGATTTGCGAAGTCTAAACAAACAAACACACAGACACACACACACACACACACACACACACACACTAACAAAAACTATGTCGCCTCTCACCTTTGGCGGAGAGTGATAATTTTGCAAAAAAACACGACAAAATAAAGTAAAAAAAAGAAAAGGATGTACAGAAGGTCCTTTTTAAAAACAAAAAACAAAACTATAACTGTTTAAAGAGACATAACCAGAAAACTGTTCATATTTTTGACCTGTGATTATAAACTCTTGCAGCATTCATCTGATCAAATAACAGTTCTTGTGATTTTTGGTCATTGTAAAACACGTTCTTGACATCAAGTTATGAAAATGTTCAGACAGTTTTACCGTCTGATCTGTTCCTAATCGTATGTTTAATTAAATGTCTCTCTTCCTGACTGACCTGCTGTTCAGGAAACCCTGACTTTATCTTTGTCTGATCTGATCTGAATCTCATTACAGAAAATTAATATTAAAGTGCTTTGATAAGATGAATAATTTTCCACTTACACCGAACAACAACAGGCAAAATGAAAACTAAAAGCACATTTGGATAAAATCAAACTGACACTTTGCTGCTTTACAGATGGACTGTAAGATATATTCACATATGTTTTCAATCTTCATTATCACCCAACAAACCTCCAGATGATAACAAACTGGATGTCCCACATTCTGTCTGGTTTTCTTTTGTCTCTGAGGCAGCAGGGTGTCCTAACAGGCTGAGGCCAAATGAGGACGTGGATGGGTAACTCCCACATAAGTTCAGTACGATCTAATTACTTAAATACATCTTTATGTTCTTTTCAAGTCACTGCATGCTTCTCACCCATCCAGTAAAATGTTGCAGTTTTGACTTCTTGTTTGATCATTTGTTAAACCATTAAAAGGAAGATATGGAGCGCAAACAGAAATATGAAGATATGTTAGTTTGAGCTCTGATGGCAGATTTATCTTTGTCTTATATGCAGATCTTTCTAATAGAGTAGATCTCATACCTCAGTGAGAATACCTGTAAAACGAACAGCAAAAGAAATGTAAAAAAGTGAATTTACTCACATGCCAGCTCTTATACATCACTGTGCAAAAGTCTTTATCCAGGCCTCATTTCTTTATTTTTCATCCAATTAGCCAGATTTGTAATATTTAAGTAATCGTGACCAATTATTCTTCAGACTTTTTTTTAAACATTTCTTTCCCTGTGAATTTTTTTTTTGCATAAATAAACCATTTTAAAGGGGCCCTTATTAGGAAATGGTATTGACTTAACTTGATCTACGAACCATTCAGTCATAAAAACGTTCCTAAACTCAAAAGATGAGATTTGTTGTGACTCATATCATATCATATCGACAACTCAGCAAAGAACCAATCTGAAATTGGATCTTTAGACTCCGTTACCAGCAGCCTGTCACAGAGACACAACTTGCTAACATTTCTTTTGTTTAATCTAAATCAAAGACATCACAGTTAAAAAGAAAATAGGAATATATCACCTACAAGGTGATTCTCAAAGACTCGTTAGCTGCATCCCTCAGGTCCTGTTTCAGGTCTTTGATGGATTTTTCCATTTCTTACACATGACTTTCATCTGCTGTAGATACTGACTTCACACTTCCTCTTTTGCCCTGCATGTGTCCAGTTTCCTCTTTTTTTTTTAAATACACAGGCCCAGATACAAGACTAGACAGAAAATGAGTGAAAAAGCAAGTCTACAAAAAATCATTGAAATCTTTTCTGAAAACATGGAAAACCATTAATTGAGAATCATAAATAATTATAAAAAGATATATAAAAAAACCCTGATT
>JAOXNZ010000030.1:2141196-2151218 GCA_028566095.1 Kryptolebias brasiliensis | reverse complement strand
AGAAACATCTTTAGAACAGAAGAAAACAAACTCTATTATCATTAAAATCAGTAAAATTATTTATTAAGTTGTTAATAATTAACTTTAAGTTAAGATTTTAAGTCTGTCTTTTGAAAACCAAACCATAATGTAGGTTCTCCTTTAGAAACCGACCATTTTGTCTGTTGCTGCTTATGTTGGAAGAATGGAAGAAAGGTGGGTGAGTTTGGTCACATTGTGAAACAGTTACCATGAAAGTTACAGGTTTTGGGTTCTGGAAGCTTTCTCCTAAAGGAGCTGAATGGAAAAAAAGTATTTTAAACTACTTGTTTGGCCAGTCTGTACTCTTTCTCACAACAATATTTCTTTGACAATAAATTAACCTAAAATAACTCATTATCACAGCTCTTTAATTCAGTGCAGTGATGCTCATGATTCATTAAAGAAGTATGCTTTAGCATCCATGAATCAAGAATTTACTTCCTCCCTCAGCGTATTTATGTGCTGAGTAAACTGGCATGTGAATCAGTGCACATCAGGGTACATTAGCTCGTAAAGATCCTCGCAACAAACTGTTCTTTTAGTCTATTTTGTGCTTGAAGAGCATTTTTGTGATGCAAGATGTTTGATTCACAATCCTGCATTCACGTCAGCAAGATATCCCAGTGATTCAATGAATTCTAGCCTGGTGTCCTCACCAAAGACCACAAGAGGTGTGGAAAGTTTTCACTTAACAGAGGATGTTGAAATTATCAAGACTATGTTAGTAGGAGCATATGTAACACTGCCCTAATTTCTCAAATGAGAAATTAGCTTTTGCTTATCAAAATTAAACAACTATTTTGTTTTGTTTTTGGTTCATTTTTTCATCCTTTTGTTTAACATTGACACATAATAAAACATAAATTTGTGAATCAAGTCCAGCAATGTGCCACATTTTCAGCTCCTAGTTCTTTGAAACTCACCTTGTTGGAGCTAAAGTCCTATTTTCTGTATGTCAAACTGTTTTCTTTGATATTTATTTATAGATTCAACTGAAGAAATGTGAACAAATAAGCATAAAGTATTCTTGTGACAGGCTGTTGGTAACAAAAAGCCTAAAGATCCAGCTTGATATTGGTTCTTTGTTAAGTTGTTATCTGTTACACAACCAATGTTACACAACACTGGTTTACCCTTTGAGTTTAGGAGTATTTAAATGCCTGAATGATTCACTGGTCAGAGTTTAGCCTCACAAACAAAAAACCTTTTCTATGAAAATAGTCAGGTACTGAAAATGAATAAAAAGTCAGCCAAAGTCTAAAGAAAAAATACTTTTTGAAAGCCTGAAGAGCTACCGATCAAGAACACTTTAAACGATTACAAAAAAGGCTTGGTCCTTAGAAGCAATGTTAAAAGAATTTAGGGATGACTCAAGATTTTTGCACAATACTGTACCAATTCTTCTGCTCCTCCTCCACTAAAGGGGCAACTAATGGTATGAAGCCCTCAGCTATCTGTATTTTGTCACTATTGCTGATTTATTCTGCTCTCTGTTTAAACACGAACACTTCTGTAATAAAGTTGTTAAGTCTTAAATGCCTAATGTCCTGAATTAAATACATTTTTTTTAGATTTAATCTCTGTTACGACATATTTGTTATGCAGAGACCCAGATTTTTGTTTTAACCTATATTTAACCAGACAAATTCTATTGAGATCACAGATATCATTTTCCCTTGGAAGAAGGTGTTTTTGGTCTCTGAGAGGAAACTGGAGTACCTGGAAAAAACCCACATGTGCACGGGGAGAACGTGCTAACTCCACACAAGAAGGCCAGGAGGCAAACCTGCAACCTTTGCGTTGTAAGGTGATAGCTCCAACCACTGCGTCGACATTCTGCCCAGCTGGCACCATATGCAGCAAAATGATGTGCCTTTCAATAGCTTTTTGTTACCTTTTCTGGTATAATCACCCATTTTGTCCAGAACAGTAGTCCTTATGGTGACCGAAGCATGGTCTTTATACAGTAAAATCAGATTTTTGTGTTAGGGCTAAGATATGAATTGAGTTTAGGTAAATTTGCCAAACAAAGTTACAAAAAAGAAAAACGTGGTGGTTGACTTGAATGTAGATGGCGAGACTGAAAATAGAAACAAGATCAGGGTAGCTGAGGACAACCAGGAAAAATGACCTCTAGAGAATATAAAAAACACAAACAAAACAAAATTCCCACAAGACAAGAAATCAAACAGAAATCAACTTAACTTAGATAAAAATGTGCTTTTAACAATCATGTCTGATGTAGAAGAAATGGAAATAAAATCTGTCACCTCTAAAAAAGAAAAAGAAAAAGAAACAATAAACACTGTTTTACTGATTCAAAAATGTATTCAGATTTGATGTTTGTTCCCAGATAAACAAAACTGTTTTATATGAAACTAGCTTTTCTCGAAAGAATGCATATTGCCTGCTGCCTTACATCCCAAAGTTTTAAACAAAAAGCTTATCTTTCTGTTAGGTTGGTATCTGGAGTGTGAGTAGTGTGCTCAACTTCCTCACATGAGTGGCAGAGATGAACAGACTTGTCACTTAACCCTCCTGCAGTCCTCAAAATCGAGAGAGATGAAGAGAGGTACAGAAGCCCCTTGTAACTTTGGGTCAAGTTGACACAAAGGCCATGGGAGGGTTATGTTTCGAACTTGCTCAAAAAACAAGTGCAACAACTTTTCTCTCAAAGTAGTCACAGTTGTAGCAGGCGTCTCTAGCCTGTCTCCAACTGTCCTGAATTGTGTCGTGAGCATCTCCAACTTGTCTCAAGAGCTCTAGAGCTGTATTTTGACACCTGCATAGGAGGTCTCTTCTGAGAGAAAACAATATATAATGATTGAAAAACTGCTTTAAATCTGCTTATCTTCATTCCTAAAGTGACTTCCAGCAGATTAAATCATTAATGTGGGGACAGCAAAACAAGACGAGGTGGACAGCAAAATAATGTGAACGGCCAAGAATACAGTTTTGCAAGCTGTGCACATTAAAATAAGTTGCTATTTTTAAAATTTGGCTTCTCAAAATGTGGCCACACCACTTGAAGGTCACTTGGTTTTTTAACACTTAGAATTCAGTAAAAGGGAAACTGAAAATTTATGTATTTTCTCACAAATCTACTGCAATTTTGAGGGATTTTTTAACCAGGCGGCCTTCAAAAGTTAATTAGCTGTAGATTTACATCCAGGGATTACTTTCTGAGAGTAATCCTTGGCTGTACATTTAAACCAAAACCCTAAACTGTGGACGTCATAGTCATGTTTGAACGAGTCTTGAAAGAAAAGGATGATAATTCTTTGATCCCACCATTAGCAGCAAAGCAATGTTCTTCATATTTCATCATGAACATGATTCCAGACTTCACAGAATCCTGATTGGTTGAATCATTTAAAAACTTGTTTTACAGTTTTCGCAACACATAACTGAGTAAAAAAATTAAATGGCCTTGGGGTAGTAAGTCAGTTTCAGTGAAACTTTGTTTAGATGGAAAATACAAGACCTGTTTTCAAAGGTCAAGGACAAGAAACCGGGTTTGGAGGATGTTGAGCTGTCTGATTATTCTTTAAAAGGAAGATTTTATGGATTTGGTTGAAAAAGAAAAACATATTTTCAGACTATTTTTTGATCCAAGCATGCAGGAATTATGCACAGATTTGTTTAGCTGCTTTAATGTTTGCATTTTGTTCCCACAGAGAAGAATTTCAGCATATCTGCTGGACCGGAAACATTTCAATGATTTACACTTTGCTCCAAACCAGATTTTCCTTTTATGGCTGTGACTTCCTTCAGATTGGAAGCCTCCATGAAAAAGAGCATTTGAAACTGCTTGATGCATGACAAACAATAAGATAGCAGATGACATAAACTGTTCTTATTTCCAGTTTAAATTAAAGTGAATGAGATCTGATCTGGATTGGATGGCTGAAGAATTTTCCAAAAGATTGTTTCATTGTTCCATTTGTGCTTTGAAGCATTTATCAGTTTTATTTGATGGTTTTTGACTTCACACACGTTGTAACTTGTTGCACCAGCAGATGTTTGCAGGCTAAACATTAGGACAGATCATTTCAAAATGGAGATTATAGAAAATTACACCATCATCAGGCAGATTGTTAAGTTTGTGTATATTCTTTAGGCTAAATGAGTTTCAGAGGGCTACTACTTTATTTTATTTTAACTGAGTGAAGTTTATTTGCTGTAAAAAATATAAAAGAACAAACTTTCCAAACTGTACAGTTCAGTCATTTTTTTTTTAACTCTTGAAGGCAGACATCCTCGAGGTCCTCCCTCTTCCATTTTGTCACAGTTGAGCAGAAACCTTGTTTGTCTAAAAAATTTACTTTGAAGAAATGAAAAAAAATATATCAAAATGTTTCTTTTAAAATACATATAGTCTGAATTAAGCAGGTAAACTAAAGCCCTGTCCACAATGGAACAGTTTTTGTGACTGTGTAAAGGTTTTTTTTTTTTATCATTTTAGCTTTGTGTCCTCACAGAAACAGCATTTTAGGAAACCCTAAATATTATTTTTTTAAACTGAATTCCAGATTGAAGTGAAAAAGTCTTTAAACGCCCCACTGCATTCTTATGCAACCTTTTGAAAAATATGGTATCATAGTCACAAGTTCTGCCTAACCTTCAACCTCAAGCGTGGCAAACAACAATAATGACAGATTACATGCTTGCGTTGGTGTTGCAGACGTCAGTTGCTCAACTACACCAAAACCTTCATATCCTGTATTTTTTCAGCAAACAGACAAGACTGCTGAACATTAACATTACCCTAAAGGAGAGCAAAAACCTCTTATTACACCAAATCATTTACAGCCAAAAAGGTTCCTATCAATTTATTGAGCATCCATTACGTCCACGTATTTGAACCGACACGACTCCCAATCAAAAATGTTTTCCACACTAGAAGTTGAACCTCTGAGGTTTCAGTTTTTGTTCTTTTCTTTTTCATCCTTGTCCTTTTCTTCTTGAGTTTACAGGTTTGGAGCATCTGCTCCATGTCTTGTTTCCTGTTTCTGGTGTATTTTCATGGCAGCATTACAGCGCCACACACAGACCTGGCATAGGATTTAAGTCGTTTTCTGTGTTCGTGTGTGGATGAAATGCTGTGTTTACAATGAAAAAGACCGTTTTGCAAAGACAATGTTTCTCTGTGGATGAGGCCCAAATGATTGAGTGAAGTCTGAATGTGGCTGGATTGACAAACAGAAATTGAATTTGAATGTTAATAATATAAAACACTGAGACTAAAACAGGCAATCGAATAAAAATCAAACTTTTTAAAGCACCTTTTACACATTGGCATGTAACACGAAGAGCTTTAAAGCAGAAAACAAAATAAACATAAACAAACAAGCAGACAAAAACCACATACAAGATCATTTAAAGCAGCAATAAATTGTAAAATAATTAAACATTAATGGTTGTAACATGAAGGGACTGAGGGAAAATGCAGTTCTTTAACCATATGAAACCATGTGTTTATTCTAATGTGTATTTTTTATTTTTAATTGTTTAAAAAGTGTAATAACAGAGTCATTTATTCACATTGCATTTAATAAACTTAAATTAATAAGATAAAACCAATAAGTCTTTTTTTCTCTCTCTGAAGTTTATGATCCTTAAAAGCTTTGTCATATTTTTCAATATTGTAAAGAAAAAAAAAATCCAAGTAATTTAATTTTTCCAAGTAGTTTTGCAGTTGTTAAACTTTACCTCAACATATCCTCTCAGGTGATGATGTTTTATTTTATCGGTAACAATGAGCTTCAACCTACAACTCAACAGTTTTTATAGAGTTTATAGGAGCTGTGTGGAAAAGGTCAAGTTGTTCTCAGCTCTCAAAGATCAGGAAGCGGCAGATACAGTCTGTAGAGCACAGGGGGAGTACTCATATTCAGGCTGTCAATCAAAGCTGCTGTGCAACCAGAGGTTACTGTCTGCCAGGAGGAGTTTTCCACTCTGTCCTGATGTCTGGCTCAAGAAACAGTTTTCTGCATCCGGTAGGTTGTTGCAGTGACATCATCATTGACGTGCGCTCGCTTCCGTGACTCATGCTCAAGCCTTGTGTTCACACATGCCTCCACACAAAGCACTTTTCAAACATGTATATTGATTACACATGTAAAGAAAATAAAAAAATCAGCTCAAACAGACAGAGAGGTGTGGGATCATTTGGAGCTGATGCTTAAAAACAGGTGAAACCAGTTCATTTAAATATTAACTGAATCAGTCATCCAGCCTACATTAACACGCTATAATTATTGTTGATAATTTGGAACATTATAGGTGCAACTTGTTTGTTGCCGTTACCAAGCAGAACAATGTCATTGTAAAAAAAGACTACATGTTCAGTTACAATTCTTTGTGCTTTTTGGCTCGGGCCCAACTGCAACATTTAGCAGGTTTAATCTGATAAATAAACTGAGTATCAAGATCACTACAGACATAAAGCCAGATGTCAGCAATAAGCAGGAATGCATTAAAATACTTTTTCTCCATTTCCAACTAGTTTAGACAAATAACCAATGCAGATATTTTTATATTCAAGCCTTTTATATTCTAGTAGAACTGGGACATCGGCAAAAAATTAATTCACAGTTAGGACATATTGAGTTCATCCAACTTTCCCAGATATAATCTTTAAATTAGCAACAACCAGACCAAGTTTGGACTTCTCTGCATGCCTTGGCTGATGACGTTCACCTTTTCTTTTAAAGCTTGTATCCTTTTGGACCACTGACGTGCCAGTAATGTTGTGCATCCAACAGCAAACTGTCCATCCCTGGCTGTAAGTACTACAAGTAGACCAACAAACAGCTACAATCACATATCTCTATGTATCTAAAACTGCATCAGCATTAAAAAACTACTTTGTAGAGGTAGAAAGGGACCAAGAAATTTCACAATGAAGCTGTGTGAAGTTTCTGCAGGTACGGGAAAAATGACTGAAATTCGCAGCTCTTGATCTTGGCCATTCAGTAGTGGATCATGGCATGAAAACAGATTTTGTTTGTTTTTAAAGCTGCAGTCACGTTTTACTTGTTGCTGTTGAAGTGAATGAAAAATGAAGGGTTGGAATGATTCACTCAGGTGTTTACAGACTTCTGCTGCGTTAATCCCCCCACACAAAGAAAAGCTCAAAAAGAAATGTCAGAACACCAAGCGACTGCATACCTCCAACAAACCTCCACTGAACAAAAAATAAAAAAATAAATCCAAATGCAGATAAACATCACAAGTTAACCACTTCTAGGTTTGTCACACCCAACCTGTTATAAGACTTAAAGGCAAATCTGTCCATCAGTTTTGAGTGATCCAACAAACATATCCAATCACATTTCATTTATGTAATCACAACCAACACAACTATTACCTTTAGGTGTTTGAGAAAGATTGCATTCCTTTTATCCTTATTTTCAACTCATATCTTTAATTGTACAAAACTGTTTTAACTTGAAATGACAACAGAAACAGTATATCAACATTCCTGTTCTCAATTTGGATCATTTGCATTTTGTTTTTTTAACTTAGCAATTTCTGTAATTATTTTTTCACACACTGTTGCACAGTCCAGAAAAAAAAAGTTTCCACTTAAAATAATGCTTCTGTTGACAGTTTGACGGTTGTCATTGTTTGCTGGTGACCTGAAAGCATTTAAAAATGCAGATAATGAGCTGGTTAACAGTGAGTAAGCGTGAGAAATACTTTGGCTTTTCTTTTTACTGTATTATAAGTAATGCAGTGAAAGACACTAAGAAGGGTGTGTAACTGTTTAGTTTGTCTTACCTAAGTTTAGCTTGTTTTCTCTGAGATCATAGCAACAAAACCCACGATTCACTGCAACCTTTGACCACGTTCTTTCTGACAGCTAAAATATTAGATGGCGACGGATGAACGTTTTAGTCAAACACTGATATTCAGAATGATGCAGGATCCGTCGAGGCAGGAAAAAAACACTTTTGTCCACCGTAAGAACACTGCATTAGAACTTTCTTTTACTTCTACACAACCAAATTTTTAATTTTCATAAAATTCTAACAGAAATAAGAAAAAGTCATGAACAAATCATTAGGAAAGATTCTAAGTCATATATTTTAGCAGGATATATTTAGTCTGTGTGTACAAGCCATTTGGACCTTGAGAATATGCTTGTATTCATATTTATTTCAGGTCAATTGCACCACAGCATTAGACTCAAACTGCAGTTTTAAAGTCCAGTCTAATGGTTCTTTGGTTTAACAACTTCTTTATAAAAAAAAAAGCAGAAGATGATTTAGAGTGATTTCTTTTCAGGAATTTAGTCGTTGTGGTGCCTGAGTGCTAAATTATCCAACTGTTAATAACAGTATTTCTTCAAAACAAGAGTTCTTGTTGCTTTTTGTTGTCTGCTCATGGTTTGACTCAGTTTTCCTTGTTTGTTGTGTTTTTAGGGACACCTTTTGTCCAGCAGTTAGTTGCTCTCAGAGCATTCAGTCCGCAGGGACACAAAAATTTGGGCAGCACAGCATCTTCCACAGAAGGACCAAACAGACCTGTGTGGACAGGTTAATATGACAAAAACGGTGAAGCAGGCTTTCTGAATCCTCTCAAACGCAACTCATTTACTCAACAGGATCTGATGATCATGTATTACCAACAATTTCCAACATAATAAAGCAAAATTCTGCAAAAAAAAGTAACTAAATACGACAATCCTATGCACACCAAAAATGATGTTTGGATTACAGGCCTCCTATTCAACATTTCTTGTGTAGTCAGTTGAATCTGTAGCTCAAAAATATGTTTTTAAAGATAAATGTGTAAAAATGGTGTTAGAGTGGATTCTACCTGTAAGTCAGAGTAATTTCTCATGTAGCTTCTGTAACTGTTGGTCGATGGGAGCAGACTGACGAAAGAGTTTGCTGGATTTAAGGGATTTGTGGTTTTTCATCATCACTTGGTTTTGTAAGGGAAGTCAAAGACATTCATGCCAGATCTTGTCCACTATTGTGCAGTTGTTGAAAACTGCTTTGGAGCATGTGAATTCACAGGTCTCTGCAGATCGATATTCTGACTCACTTCAGACTTTCACAGCTGTTAAACAAAATATCAGGATGGCTGAGTTGATTTTCATACAAACACATTCTGATCTGGTGAACATGTTTCTAGAAACACTAAAACTGATATGTGCAAAAACACATAAACATGGCGTAGGGAAGGATATACTGAGGTCGTCCCATTTAGTTAGAACCAAGATAAGAGAAGAAACAGTAAAGATAGTATATACAAGTAAAGTAAGTAAACATAATTAACAATATTTTGTAAATCAATTACAATAACTTGAAAATGTTGGGTTGAAAATTCACATTTGTGCTTCTTAATTCCACAATAATGTATAAATGTTTGAATAATTGTATTTATGTGCCAATATTTCCCTAAACTGATGCAAAAAGATTAGTCCTAGTATAAATGATCAAAGCAGGTTGAATTTGATTTAAAAATTCAACCTTAAATCTTAGCAGAATTGTAAGTAATGAAATTAGGATTCTTTGATGGAATGCATATCACCTGCTGTGTTGCACCCCAAAGTTTTAAACAAAGACCTTGTGTGATCTATTAGCGCTCAGAGTTTGTGTTGGGGATGACTCTAAACTACTACCAAACCAAATTTTAGCTCAATATCTGTAAGATTGACAGAGGTATACCCAATTTGTGTTTGTTAAAGTTGATTAGCTAGGGTGGCCATCTTGTTTTGGATTGACTTCAAAAGTTAATCAGTTGTAGACATACATCCACTGATTACTTTCTGAGAGTTTCATTCAAATCCGTCTAATGGTTCCTGAGATGTTTTGCTAACAGATACAAACAAGCACACACTCGGGCATTGGTATTTAGCTGATTGACCTCTTTTCATGGAGGTGGTGCAGGTTTGACTGCAGTCTTGTTGCTCAATCATCTTCTAAGAAGGGGGCAACATCCCCCCCTGCTGGACAACTTACAGCATTGTAGTTAAAGGAATAACC
>JAOXNZ010000030.1:2066852-2078750 GCA_028566095.1 Kryptolebias brasiliensis | reverse complement strand
AAGTATAAAGAATAAATCAAACAAATATGTAAAACAAAACGACCAGAAAAAAAAGAGCAGTTTTTCTTTTGTTTCTTTAAGTGGTGCATATTTGACTTTACTGAAATGACAAACTTTTTATAAATATTTAGAACAAAAAGAGGAATAATATGTTTACTTCTTGGATTTGGTGTGAACTTTCACATATTAGTCTTATAATTTAATTTCAAATGTGAGGGGGGAAAAAGGCAGACTGTGGCTGGCATGTTGGTCTATAACAAAGAATGTAGTACATGGCTTCATCAAAGTTTAATGTCTGCGCGGCTCTCCAGTTGAGGCCTATAAATTATATATAATTGACCGTGTAATCAATGTGAACAGTGGATCCAGTTTTCATGAAACAAACTGACGGAATGCAAATATGCACGAAGCAACAATTAGGATAGGATTGAAAAAAAAATGTTGCTTAAGGTCAATTACTTTGATCTTTTTTTCTTTTTTATATATTTAAATTTTTTTCTATAATGCTTTTCATCTTAATTTTAATGTTAAACACCTCTAGAGTGAATTAGTTTTTCTTAAACATGACTAAAACAAAGCCCAGAGTTTCTTAACGTTAATTTCCTGTCTTTAGTTTAATTTTCCTGCCAACAATGAGGACTCTGTGGTGTTTTTGAGGTCCTGGTCAGAGCATCTGAGCTGCAGAGCACCTGTTCAGTCTAAAATAGTTGTTTTAATAATTAAAAACGACTGAAAATGACTGTGTTTTCCTATATTGGCTGGTGTTCTCCATGCAATGTCTTCCTCCTGACTCCACCCTGCATGCTGCTGTTGTTTTGGATGAGTGGATAAAGGAGCTTTTCCCAGGGCAGCTGCAGATAATTGTTTGATTTAAATAATTAAGGAAGGAGGCCTCATTTTTTTCCTCCTCTGTGTTTTCTTGTGTCACATCCAAACAAGAGCCAATCAAACTGCAAACTTCCTGCAGTGAGAAGCACAGAAGAGCTGAATGTGGCTGCACACAAACACAGACAACAACCTTTAAACTTCAGATTGTTTGGTTACAACGGGGGAAATGACATCATGTACAGCTTCCTCTGAGCCATCAAAGGTAAACCTCTAAGCGTACTTCATTTGTTAGGCTTAAACATGTATTTTCTTTAAGATTTATGTCTGCCTGTCTGAGAGCCACTGGAGTCACTCAAGCATTTCCTTTTAGGTTGTTGTCTGCCAATTCTGGAGTCACTCAGCGTTATTTAAGTCAGCAAAACAATCCAAAGCTACTCATAAATCTACCGGTACAGGGAAAATTTTAGTTTATTTATTATAAGAAAGTAGAGTTGTGTGGATGAGTTATTGTCTTACCTGCAGTAGATAGCAGTCAGGGCAGTCTCAATTTGGAGAATCAAGAAGAAGACCCCACAGAGTTAAGCTGACCCCTACTCAGAGCAGGAACCCTGTATGGGTTTGTCGACATGGGAACATTTTTTTGTCACCAGCGGTTTTCCACCACTCGTTTTCCACTAATAGGGGGTGCAGCTGTTTCAAAGAGAAAGAGGTGGCGTGATGTTGCTTCACTTTATAGCAACACAGATGTTGTTCTGTTAAGAAAAATGCAAAAATTTTAAAATATCTTATGCAAAAGAGAGAAGGTGCAAAAATACATAAAGTAGAGTTTGACTGAGCTGCAAAGACATTTATTGTTTGAGTTATTTTAGATCTTACGTTTGAATAATTGTTAGCTTCAGATCTCCAGGAGAATTTCTCCCTGATTCACCAAACTAAAATTTCTCTGCCTATTGTCGACTGCAGGTGGGATACTGACCATTTATCCACAAAATCCCACTTTTAAACAGCTATTCCAATAATGTTTCATCACATTCAGGCTGCCTAATGACTACTAGAAAAGACCTAGGATAGGACTCTTTTTGTGGTCTTCAGTGTTTACAGCAGGTCTTCTGTGTGTCCAACCGTCCACTCTGACGTCCCACCTCAGAGATTCTGTCACCATAACTGCAGCAGTCAGCATTAATACAAACCTCTGGTTAGGAGGAAACAAAACACATGGATTACTTTCAAGGCCATTAGCAAATTCAGTGTCAGCGAACAGAAGCTCAGAAAATATATTTACATTAATGAAGCTGTACTTTTAAAACACTGTTATTTTCTAGATTCCAGCTTTAGCAGAGACTCTGATGGTGCATTGTCTGGATCACAGACTGAACCAGATAGTAGTTTAATATGTCTGCATCGACTATAAGGCTGATTTGTTCTCATACAAGACAAAAGATCAAGGAGGCAGTTATGTTTGGCCAGCTGCACAGCAGAAATCTAATTTCATGGTCTTCATAAAGTTATATTTATTTGTAAACATAGAAACCAAACTTGACTGTGGACCTCTGAAAAAGACAAAAATAATCAACACTCTAAGATATTTTCTTTACAAGAATTAGATTTGAACAGTTGATTCTACATTTTGTTTCTTCAGAACTAGTTATTTAACACAAAGTCAGGGATTATTAAAGTGTGTATAATCTGGTGCAGTCATACAGTTTAGTTGAGTCTTTCAGTTTGTTGACCTAAAGCTGCTTTTCCCTGCAGTGACCCAGGTTTGACCCTTTGCTACATGTCATCTCTCTTTACTCTCAAATGTATCTTTACCAGTTATAAATGACATGTTAAGTTATGTTGTGTGCTATTTCTGCACTTTATTTTGCATATTGCATGTTATTTCACACCACATATTCTCAAAGAATGACACTTATCCTGAATTTTTAACCTGAGTGTCATCATTTTGTCTGTAATGTACAATCATTAAAAACACATGAAAAAGTTCAGATGCAGAGACATAACAGTGGCCGTTTAATGTTTAGTAAAGCTTGTGTGTCTAAAAAAACACAATCATACAACTTTATTTTTTCTGCACCTTTTTTGAAACTACAGCATTTTCCAGTTTTACAATCCCAATTCCAAATAAATTGTGATGTGTGAAATGTAAATATAAACAAAATGCAATGATTTGCAAATTTGATAACTCATGTTTTATTCACAATAGAACATAGTAAACATATAAAATGTTTAAACTAAGAAAACATCCATTTTCTGAGGGGAAAATGTAATTTTGAATTTTATGGTAGCAACACATTTCAAAAATGGGAACAGGGGCAACAAAATGCTATAAAAGTAAGTGGTACCAATAAGAAACAGCTAGAGGAAAACTTTGGAACTAATTAAGTTAATTGACAGCAGGTTAGTAAGAGCACTGGGTATAAGAAAAGCATTTTAGAAGTAAAGATGGGCAGGGGTTCACCAGTCTGAGAAAGGCTGTGTCTAAAAATAATGGAACAATTTCAGAATAATGTTCTTCATCGGAAAATTGTGAAGACTTTGAATATCCCATTATCTACAGTTCATAAAATCATCTAAAGATTGCAAGTATTTGGAGAAATCTCTGAGGTCAAAGATCAAGGCTGAAAGTCAGTATTGGATGTTGGTGATCTTGGGGACCTCAGGGGTCACTGCATTAAAACCAGGTCTGGTTCTGTTCTGGACATCACTACATGGGCTCAGGAAGATTATTGTCTGTAAACACAGTTCACCGTGCCGTCCACAAATGCTGCTTAAAGCTCTATCAGGCAAAGAAGAAGCCAGATATGAACACCGTCCAGAAACACTGCCATCTTCTCTAGACCAAAGCTAATTTAAAATGGACTGAGACAAAGAGAAGAACTGTTCTGAGATCAAATGGATCAAAATCTGAAATTCTTTTTGGAAACCATGGGCACCACGTCCTCTGTATTAAAGAGGAGAGCACACAGTTAAAAAGCCTGCCTTTCTGATGGTATGGGGGTGCATTAGTGCCCCTGGAATGGGCAGCTTACATATCTTGAAAGGCACCATCAATGCAGAAAGTCTATACTGCTTTTAGAACAACATACTGTAGCACATATGTACATATTGTTGTAATCCTGCGGTTTGTACTCATTCACACTCATCCCTCAATAAAACTCAATAAGGATGTCAAACTTTCTGGATTGGAGGAAAAATAGAGTGGGAACATACATGACAGAGAATTATAAGGTGGTTCATTTCTAAGTTGTGATTCTTGTTCTTTTATTTTTGAATTTGTCTCCTCATTCAGAGATCCCCTGGTGCCTGCAACTCTCTGTAAAACTTTATTTAGACAAACAGACTGAATTTGCTTCGCCTCGTCTCTGTTGCATGCTCTCTGGGTGCATTTTTGTGGAAAAACATTTGCTTCAGAAACTGAACACATCAGCTGAGCCTCAGTACAACACTCAAAACCTTCCACTACCTCTCATGCACAAACTATTCTGGCTTGAAAACATGCAAGCCAGTCTCACTCAGCACCGAGGGAAGAAATAAACAAGTCAGCTGGAAAGTGGTCTGTAAGGTTCTTTTAGTCCCTGCAGAACTAGCAGGGCCTTATGATAGCACACAAGCCACTCAGCGGGGAGCAGAATCAATATGAATAAGCAGGAGATGCTGTTAATTTCACTCTTTTTCAGATTACTCCATCCACTCCTCTCTGGCATGTGTTTTCCATGAAGCGAGGAAGCGCATTTTCATAAATAGACCTTGGCCGAGCGCTGCAGAGATGAATTTTTAATGAAGCTCAGAGTCTTGAGTGCAGCGCTGGGGCCTTGGAGAATCAGCCCTCTGTTACATTACTATGGCTTTCTTTCTCAGACACACACACACTAATGCAAACACAACCCCCCACTGCTGCACACACACACACAGCCCTGCTGCAGTGGTGCATGGGCCAGCAAGCTGCATATTGACAGGGTGGCTGGAATGGGACCAGACTGAGGGGCGGGTGATGTGTGTGTGTGTGTGTGTAGTGGGGGGTGTTTTAAAGAAAACAGCAGAGCTCTAATTTGTGTGTTCTCTATCTTTTTGGAACTTTTATGAGACTGACCCCTGTTTTGTTCTGTCATAAAGATGAAAACTGTTTTTTTTTCTGCACACAAACACAAGCAGCCTTTTGCCTGCAGACACACTGGAAGTCTTCAATTCTGTTGATGCAATATTTATCAGCGATGTTAGAAGATTAATCCTTGGTTGCAGCCATTTGAAAGGTTCTTCAATTTAGAGCAGGAAGCACATACAAAGAGATACTCACATGCAAGGCGCAGGTTTGGGAGCTCAGAAGTGCAAAATCAGCCAGATAAGCTTTTATTTATTTCAGTTATTTTACTCACAAAGAAAACATTCTGATTCAGAACAATTTGAAGGATATGATTTAATTTTTTTTTATCAATTATAAAATTGTAACAATATTTAATTAAACTGTTAATATTAGTAAATAACTAAACATATTGTCTTAGCACTACACCACAATGTAGTTTAAAAAATGTATTCACAGAGAGAATAAAGTATATTTTGATTTGATTACATGTTTGATTGAGTAACTGTTTGATCAGAAGTTGTACTCAGTTCAGGATGCAGCATATTAGTTGAAAAGCAGAGCGACTGAAGACAAATAAAACATGTTACAGTCAAAGTAGCATTCCTTATAGGCGTGCATACTGCCTACTGCTTTACATGCCAAAGATTTAAACCAAGGTGTCATGTAATTACTTAGTGCTCACAGTCTCTGATAGGGATGACTCTCAGCTACTACTACACCAAATTTTACCACAATATGTATGAAATTGGCTGAGTTAGAGGCATTATTGTGTTTGCTATGGTGGCAATCTTGAATCAGATTGACACCAATAGTTAATTAATTGCAGATGCACATCCAAAAGATTCATTAGAATTTATCAAGTGGTTCACAAGATATTTTGCTAACAGACAGACAAATTAGCACAGGCATTTACTTGGCTTTCATGGCAGTGAGCAATAACAACAACTTGTCATTTTGCCTCAGTTTTTCATTCTTTAGAAGGACAAAGATCAAATTTGCACAGCTCAGGTACACATGCAGCTTCCTGCACAAAAATCACTGAAGAGATCCTCTCAAATCAACTAAATTTAGAGGGTTTCCCAACCTTTTCAGCTTCTGAACTACAGAAAAGCAGTGGTGGACTGTGGCTGGTTATAATGTACAAACGCTGAATAAATTAAACAAGAGTTTAATGTGAACACAAACATTAGTTTTATAGTAGTTCTATTCATACATGATTACTGTTTTACCTCTCTTTATCTGGAAAATTGAAATAAGCTATTAGAAATTAATCATTTAGAATATGATTTAATTTCTGAAAATCACCTTAAGACCCCCTACTTGGTGTTTCACGACCCACAACAGGGTCCTGACCGACACTTTGGGAACCACTGAACAAGAAAACAAGGTCATGAATAGAAAAAGACTTTCAGCAAGGGTCTAGATGTGATGGGGATGTGTGCACGCGCGCGCTTCCAGTGTAAGGCGCGATGATGATGACGACATTATGCATGTGACGCGGTAATTAAAACACGGCGGCCGTAATTAGGAACATTGTATAACTAATCAGGCCTAATGAGCTCCGGGGGCGGGAAAGGCGGTGATCAAACGGCCGAGTTATGAGACTTAATGGGCAAAAAGCAGAACGACAGACCCACCGTTGGTGCCGCAGACACACAACCATCAGAACCGCTGATTGTTCAGACAATAACGAGAAAAAAACACCATGAATAAAAAATAAACAAAATCAAGGTTGTCTCTGGGCAAAAATATGGGGAAAAGGAGCAGAGCTTTACTACTACTACTACTGTTATAGGTATGGTTGGTTATATGTGCTGTTTGATCCTGTGTGTGTATAAAACTGTTGCTCTGTGTAGAGAATAAATTCCAACAGCGATGAAAAATGCAATGACGGCATGAATTATGAAAAGCGCAACAATATCGCAGCACAGATATCAATATTTACACAACAGGAATCCCAGATGTTGGGAAACCCTTTGTTAAGCCCTCTGAAGTGGAGGAAAAACTGCGAATAATCGGTCTGTGAAATAAAAAAAAAGAATAAAAAAAAACAAAAACGGCCTCTTCTCTTCTCACCTCAGCGTTGATCGAATAAATGAATAATTTGACAGTAAATCTGAAAATAGATGCGAAAATTCCAGCACCTTATGTTTGGCTTCTTTAATTTGCGTCATGAGATCAGTTTTAACTTCTATTCTGACCAGACTGAGTCAAAACTGACTTTATCTACAGGATTTTAATGTATATTAATAATGCAAACACATCCGGCATCTAAATATTCATTCCTCGTTTAGCCTCAGTTTCCACAGACAGAATGTTTTAACACGATTCTGTTTAAATTAAAACCTAAATCTGCTGCTGCAGCGTTCAGCTCCTCCTCTCCAAACCTGAAGCTGCATCCTTTTTTAATGTACGTGAGAGGCGCGGGCCTCCCTGCGCTGAGCGTGCGCGCGGACTGCAGCACAAACACACACCTGGATACAAAAAAAAGGAGAAAAAACCACACACAGAAGCTGTCATTTGAGCCAAGATATTAAACCTGTTGTGCTGGTTTTAATTTTAATTAGAAATTTGTCCATTTATTTTTCAAATCAGATGTACTGTTTTAAGAATTTGTTTATTACAGACTGCAAATAATAATAATAATAATAATAAACAACTAAAGACAAACGTGCAAATATTAACATATAGCTATAAGTGAAATGATTCTGCACGTTACAAGAACCAAAAACACAAATAGTTAAATGAGGTAAAACACAAGAAATGCACATATTGACACAATAAACAACTGATTGTTGGCCTTTCTAAAATTATTTATTACAACTGTGTGATTGTTTTCATTGATTACACCCTTGTAAAGGACTAATAAATAATTAAACCAGTGTTTAATTAAGCTGTAAACACTTTAACTGTATTAATTGATTATAGAGTGCATTAAATGAAAAGGGTAATAGGCTTGCTGTTCTGTGCTGCTCAATGTCTTCTTCATCTTTAAAGATCTAACATGTTAAGTACAAACAGGTAAAATTAAGTTAAGGAATAAGCAAAATGGTGTTTAATCATTCCAAAAACTGAACCTGAACCAAGAGAAAGTCTTAAAACATTTTAAGTGCTTGTGAATAATTTAGAAAGGGTTTACAACCAAAATAATAACCCTATTAGAAATTATTCATCTGAAGTTATACTTTTATTTTCAGATTTATTACAGCTGGAATGCTAAATATCTTCTCTCTCCTGCTCCTTTTCTTATTTCTCAGCAGTCCTCTGCAGCTGATGGACTCTGAGTCGATACAGTAAATCAGATTCGGCAGTGAGAGAAGATCCCAGCCTGCAGGCCTGAGCAGGTCGGAACCATCAGTCAAAGAGAGGATGTATTCTCATGATAAAACAGCGCGCAGCTGGGATCATTTCTGCACCAGATTCAACAGCTTATTTGGTTATGCACAATGTTTTAGTTTTTTTTTGTTTTGTTTTGTTTTTTTGAGTAAAGCCAAGTCATTTTAATCCGCTGTCATTTTCCCTGCAAAAAAGAAAAAACTGTGGTTTAAAACTGTTTCCTCCTGCAGTTTTTAAAGAAAAAACATTCAACAGAGCCAATCTAACATGCTTTTATACAGAAACGGCTGTAGAAAACAATTTTATTCCCTAAAGCTAAACTAAAAAGCCATAAAATAAAATGTTCTTCTTAAATCATGAAGAGTCTTTAATTTCAAAATGGAGACACGGCTGTTTTTTATGGTAAACCAGCATATTTTCCCAGAATGCATCGTAAATATACAGTAACAGTTTATACAGTTCAGTCATTTTACAGTAAAAACCAACAACTCTATAATAACTTACAGTACATTGCTTTAACAGCAAAGAAACTGTTGACAAAACGGTAAATTTACTATTAAAACAGCAAAAATCGTTTACAGCGTGGAAGAAACAAGATATAATCCGAAGGTTGAGTTAATTCGGAGGAATATGTTCAAAGAGACGCGCTCCTCTCGTCATGTCTCATCAATAATGCATTTCATAAAACTGACAGGATGCCCGAACAGAGGAGCTGCTGCAACATGAAGCCCCGCTTCACGGACGGACACCGGCTAAACTTCAGCGTTTAGTTCCAGTACAAATTTAATGAAATTAAATATATTGACGGAGGGGAGGAGAGTCGTGTTTTCAGCCGGATGAGATGCAAGAAAAATAAAAATGCTGCAAAAGCATCCCAGCTTCTTGTTGCTGCAGCATTAAAGGTCAATGAAGAGCTGGTTCACTTTAATCTAAAATAACGAGACTTATATGTTTGCCTACACATCATTTATTAAAATCATATAAATGGACCAGACTCTGAGAATAACTTCATAATTTCTAAAATGCTGCAATATGTCAAGAAATTACACCAAGACCTTCACATATTTGCTTTAAAAGATTAAGACAGCTTTAATGTGCAGTATGGTTTATACTTTTTACTTATGAGGCACAATGGAACCTTTTAAAGATTTTTACAAGTAAATAAGGTCATAAATGCAATGTTATATATCTACAGAAAGCATTAATCATCATATGTGTCTGTAAGTGTGTTTTGCCCTTATTTCAGTCCGTCCATCCTCTGTGACTCTAGAGTATCTCTGGACTTATTCATTTTCACATTAATGCCCCTCTTCCTCCTCATCTACCTCCTCTTTCTCCTCCTCCTCCCAAACACTGGAAAAAATGCTAAACAGGCAGGATGAAGAGCTGAGAACTGGGCTGTTTTGCCAATTTGATTAAAAAAATAGCAACTTCTCTCCCCAGCAGTTCCTCTCAAAAGCAACAAACTGACAGAGCAACCAATAATTGGTATGTGAGTGTGTGTGTGTGTGTGTGGGTGGGTGGGGGAGTAGGCTAGATGGATGTGTGAATATGTGGTTTGGGGATTCACTCCTTGTGGACTGACTTGCTTTATTTCTCTGCCCTATATATCTGTCCGCCTTCACTCTCCCTGTTTCCCTCTCCGCTCTAGAGGCTGCTGCTGCTGCTGCTGCTGTAGGGATGTATGAGGCGCTACTTTCTTGTCTCGGTGATGAATAATGCAGGGCTCAGAGGCCAGCAAGTTTCCAGTTAAATACCAATTTGCTTAACCAGTGTTTCCAGCCTGTGCCAGCTCCACTCAGTGAAGCAGGGAGCCACACTGGCCTTTTGGAATTGAATGAAAAGATTCATATAATAAGGAGCAGAATAATCCTTCCATGCTGCATGTGGTCAGCAATGGATGTTTCATTGTAAATTCATTATCATTCATTACTATAGTTTTTCCTGCTTTTTTAATTTCTCAATACTTTTTTTTTTCAATCTAACTACTTCTACATACTTTGCGCTATGTTAGCTCATATATATCAAATCATTCAGCTCATTTTGGAGATGTGTGCTGTAACTTTTGATTTTTGTAACTTTTACACTTAAACTTTATCTACAAATAGATAATAAAAATACATTGAGATCTTCTCAATTGCTTCCAAAACATTGCTGTCTTTGAAATCTGCTACAGTGTTTTTACTCCATTTAGGTTTTCTTTTGCTACTTTTAACTTTTAGCTAAAGTTCTGCTACTTTCAGCTTATTACAGTTTACTATTTTGACTAACCTTTTACTACATTTAGCTTTAAGCTAGCAATTTGCTGCTTGTAGTTTTTAGCAAGCGTTTTGCTTCTTTTAGCTTTTAGCTAGTGTTTGGCTTTTTTAGCTTTGAGCTAGTTTTTTGTTTGTTTGAACAACTCAGATTCAGCTGCTTCGGCAAATTTTAAGTCAAGTCAAATTTATTTATATAGCACTTTTCAGCAACAAGGCAGTTCAAAGTGCTTTAACAAAGTCATTCAGCACAGAGACTGCGTTTTTACAGAAAATGCAGCTTCTTTAGTTTTATTTATTTATTTAAGATTTAAATGGAAATTTTTTTTTCGGCAGGTGGAAAAAAAACTTAAGTTTGAAATTCAGTATCTTAGCTTTCAATATCGTCATTGATGCATGGAATATAATGGCATAGTTTACTCACTGCATGGCCCCTTTTAGCAAAGCTTTAATTAGGCAGCAAAACTCAAAACTCAAAACACGGGAATATTGCACATGCAGCAGAAACAGCAGGATTCTGAATTTTCACCTTTTAACCAACAGATATCATAGGATGTAAAGTAATGTATTCATGCTTGAACTTTCTGTTGGAGCAATGTGAAGATGTAATGATGCAGCAGTTTTAACCATGAGCACAAATTTCCCTAACTATTGTCAAGTCAGCTAAATGTGATTACGATGAGTGAAAATTCAGCAGCTGCAATTTAAATTGCATCAAAACATGCTGAGTCAAATTATAAACTCGTCACAAAGTGTTATTATTTAAGCTTCAATCAGCTTGAATTGCTAGTGTTAGTTAGCTTGGTTCCTGAACACAATTATAACTGATCTTTTGACAATGAGAAGTTGGATGTGACGTCATTCCCAGGTTTGAGTTCCAACTTCTGAGGTGAGTGAAGACAGCAGATGTCACAAGGGCATCTAAGTTAAACAAAAGCTGAATCTATAAAATGCTTTTTGCCTCTAGACAGCACTAGAAGACTCAATAATTGTCAGCTAAGTTTAAAAATGCTGTGGTGTTTGAATAACTGTCGTAAATGTGAGTTGAAAAAGGACACAATATACAGATTCAGAAAAGTATTTAGGGAGTTTTATATCCAGACTGCAAATAAAATAAATACAACAAGGCAGGGAGACCAGAAAAACAACAAGGTCTATGAGACATGAGAATCTAACAATAAAACTGGGATGGATAATTAGTGAATGAGAACCAGGTGAGATTGATGAGCAGATGGAACTGGGGTGTGAAGAGCTGAGGGAAACAGAATCTGAGGAAAACAATGGCTAGGGACTCAAGGAAAAACCTAATCCATTGTGATGAAATGTGTATTTTGAGCAATCTACTTGTGAGAACAGCTTTTATTTCAACTTCAACCACTTAACATGTTAATAAAC
>JAOXNZ010000030.1:2037476-2066839 GCA_028566095.1 Kryptolebias brasiliensis | reverse complement strand
ATCTGTAGAAATGTTCCAAAATGATTTTGGAATGATGCAATGATTTGTGCAATTTTTACAGATAATGTCATCAGAGTTGTGTTTATTGATTTGTTTACTTTTATTGTAAATGTGTTGAAAGGTTGAGTCTGTGTGGTTGAAGTTCTCACATCAGATCTGGGTGAACTGTAATGAAACATTAGGCCAATGTGGGTTTTCTTGCTGTAGAAACATTCCAAAATACGGCTGACATTATATAAAAGTGTTTCTGGTGCCCTCCGTGTGAGCTCGGGTCACGTGACTCCAGATATGAATCCATTTGAGGCCATTACAGTGATCTGAGTGAGTTCAGCTTAGCCGTGACTTCTGGTTCACAAACAAGCAGCAGGGTTTGGAGCAACAGGTCAGACATCATGTGGAGACCCTGCTGAGTCCTGAACTCCTGAATTCCTTCTGGGTGAGAGTTAGAACTCAGTGCACAACAATCACCTGCTGTCCCAGATTGTCTTGTCAACCCTTCACCAATCGCCCCTCTCTGCAAATCAGCTCACTGAGGCGGGATACAGAACAGACTCCATCTTCCTCCCCACCAGCCCTGAAAAAGTAAACACTCCCTCTCCCATCCCTCGTCAATTGTTATTCATAGGGCAGATAAATATTTAATTCCATCTAAGGATACCTTTTGTTAACAGAATTACCGTACAAGCCTGGCAGCCTATAAATCCCTCAATGAATTCAAATTCTGTCGTGTGGTTTTGGATGTTGGGAGAGCGTGCACGAATGTGGTGGTATAAGAAAAAAGATGAGAAGAATGAGGTAGAGTGGGACGAGGAAAAGAGAACAAAATGGAAGAAGAAGAAGCACACAATGCAATGTCAACCTAATCGCACATAAATATGAAAATATGTGAAATGATGCCTTAATTTCTTACAAAGTGAGTTGCAATATATTAAAATATTTGCCAAAATCACAAAAAGTAACAAGCACCCTTCCATCTTCTCAATCCTTCAGCTAAAACTAACAAAGTGTTTGTTGTCATTTTTGCCCAAATATTGATCTAACATCAAGTAAAAATCAAGGCTCTGTCCACAGTAACAAATATTTTACAAAATAAAAGTGATGATTTTTTTTTTAACTTTGTCAAAAAATACAGATATGAGTAAAATCAAAACAATTCTTTCTAGGTAGCTGGGAAGACGAGGTCCAGGAGCCCAAAGAGGAGAGGAGGAGGCAACACAGAGGAGAGAGGTGGCGAGTGGGCAGGCAGGTGAGGCATACGCAAACCTACATTGCACATGCCTACTATTGCTTTGCAAACTAAATGTAGTTTCCTGCTTTGGATTTAATTTCTCTTGTGTTTCTCTAGTTTTATTTTGGTAAGTCTTTTGTCTTTCCTCTGTTGTGTAGTCTGCTTCCTGTACTCTTTGTGTATCCTGTCATCATTCACTTGTCCTCAGCCAATCTCTTGTTTGCCTGCCACGCCCATCTAGACCTGCCTGAAGTTAGTAATCAGCCACGTGTGTTCATTTAGCAATCACCCTCTGCTTTTAAAACCTGGTCATTTTCCACATTTACTCACTGTCTCGTTGTCATTTCCACATGCTGTCTGGTTGTCTGGTACCCTCGGTCCTCCTGTGGCAGCAGCACTTCCGGTGTTCCCGGTCTCTTGGCGACGTGGTTGCTGAAGGAGGAGGGACTTTGCGGACTGTGGTCCCCTCGCCCCTGCTGGTGGCGAGGGGAGAATGCGATTGGCCCTCAAACCTCCATCGTCCAGAGGGTGTGTCCCCAGACGGACTCCCCTTCAGCCTCTAGTGGCAGTCCCGCAGACCCTTCAGCCTTCCTTTGTCTCCGTAGGGGTAGGCGACGACGCAGCTCCACGACGCTTCATACTTCGTTTTTATGGGGTTCTATAAAGACCTTGTCCCCATGTCTGGTTCCGAGCCTCTAGGGTCCCACGCTATCGAGCCTCCAGGGTCCCACTTTCCCGAGCCCTCAGGTTCCCCAGGATATCCACCTCCAGGGTTTTCAGGCCCTCCAGGATGTCCGCCCCAAGGGTTTTTAGGGCCTTCAGGGTTCCTAGCTCCTCTGTCTCCCAGAGGGTCCAGTAGGACGCCTCTTTTTCACCTGCCTCGAAGAGAGTCCAGGAGGATGCTTCTCTCTTGTTGGCAGCACCTAGGGCAGTTCCCGGGCTGTCCACCTGAACTCTGGCTCCTACGTGGGTGGTTCCCGGGCCGTCCGACTGATCTTTGGCTTTGCTGTGGACGGTTCCCAGGCTGTCCTCCTAAACTTTGGCTCTTCCGTGTTTTTTTTTTTTGTGTTTTTTTGTTGGGTCGGTTTTTTGTTCAGTTTCGGGTCCAACCATCCACCATCCACCAACCTTGACACTTAAAGAAAAAAGGCT
This sequence comes from Kryptolebias brasiliensis, assembly GCA_028566095.1. NCBI lineage: Eukaryota > Metazoa > Chordata > Actinopteri > Cyprinodontiformes > Rivulidae > Kryptolebias > Kryptolebias brasiliensis. The sequence continues at coordinate 2,064,459 of JAOXNZ010000030.1, read as the reverse complement.
GTGGAGAAAAATACCATGTAGAGGGGATTAGGTGTAGGTGTAAACCAGTAAAAAAGGAGGCAAAGTGAGGAAGAAACACGTTATAGTGAAGGTAGTGAAAAGGTAAACAAGATAGAGTTGCATTAGTTGTTTAAAAGGCAAATAAAATAAATGTTTTTTTCAGCTGCTCCGTTCTTCAGGGGTTGCCATAGCAAGCAAACTCGTACAAAAGATTTGGCAATTGCTTTACACCGGATAGCTTTCCTGATGCAACCTGGACTTGAACCTGCAGCCTCAGGATTACAAGACTGACCACCAAGCTACCATAGCCCCACAAGAGAAATAAAATAAATAAAGCAACAAAAAGAAGGCAATACAAAATGAAAAGAAAAACAAGAAATAAAAACTGAAAAAAGGTAACGACAGAAAGGATATGATGAGACAAAGTTTGATAAAGCAGAGGAAAGAAAATAATGATGAAATACAAAAAAAAAAAAAAAAGAAAAGGAGCTTCTGGGGTGGACATAGACACAGGCATCGGAGGCTCAATTGATCTACAGCTTTAAAATCCAGTCGGCTTTGCACTTTTGTATTCCTTTTGAGCCATAAATAATGGATTGATGAGTTCTGATGAGAACATTAACACTGGCTTAATGAGCAGACCGACTGGGTACGATCAGTCAGAGTGATGCTGTAATTACCCCTCGAATCGCCATGATTCCAAAGATAAAGAAAGCTACACTATTGATTCCAAACAAAGTCAGCAGCTTTGATATCCACAGACGGGCTATGGAAGGAGTCAATAATTCCTCTCCTCTCTTCACCTGTGTCATTTCAGCCGAGGCGTTTGTTTGGTCAGCCACTGGGGATTAAGACCTGTTGAAACCACTTTTCAGGAGAGGCTGAACACTGTTGGCTGAGGATTAAAGTTTAATCAGCCTCACTTTGTGTTAATAATATTCTAAACCCCCATCTTTTTTAATGAAATCCATTTTTTTCCCAGCAATTCCCCCAAGCATGCCTGAACAGATGGTGAGAAGAGGGTTTCTCATGGAGCAAAAAGGTTTCAATTGGGACTCTTTGATATGTCCTAATAATATCCCAATGGTTGATGGATGAAATCAAATGGAATGATAAGTCTTTGATTTATATTCTGAACATCAAACTGGCATGTGTGCATAAAGCTGAATGAGTCAGTTCAACTTGTTCCTTCGGTAAAATATAATGTCCTTTTGCCTGATTCAGGAGCTTTTAAATTAGTGAAATCTCATCCAGTTTCACATGTGGTGCAACGGTCTGCCTGACTTCTGATGATCTTTTTAATTTACTACAACATTTATCTTACAGTGAGGTTTTGTTACCATTTCTTGAATTTCATTTTATGACTGTCCCATTGTTTTCTCCTATGAGGTTGTAGAGTCTTTATGCTCAGATAAACAATTTGTTCTTTTTGGGATGTGATGAGCATATGAGCAATAGATGGCGGTGGTAATCATGAGTATCTGGGAGGGGTAAAGTTGTTGCTGTCGAGTGGTGAAAGTGATGGGAGGATCTACTCTCGCTGCTGCAGAGTCAGAGTGGGACAAGTGTCCTCTTTGATTAGCGAGCCCATCTGTGAGTGCACTAATGCACCTCGCTATTAGCATGTTTCTCCTGGTTGCCACGGGCAGCGCCGCGCCGCCTCCCTGTTAGACATGTCAGGATGTATATCAGTCAGAGAGGGCTGTGGCCCGTGGGCTTCACTTCAGTGAGAGGGGGGATAAGAGCAGTAAGTGCATCAGAGAGCATGTTCATGTCTTTGGTTAAGTTTTATCTTGGAGAGATGAAGACATTTTAATGGGGTGAGCAGTTTCAGTTTTCACTTCTTCCAGAGGTTAGAATGGGGTTAGAGACTGGGTTTAAAGACTAAAACCACAAGGAAGATGGTTTCAATCCAGGAAAATCTGAAGTTTTAAATGTGTGGAAGTGCATCAAAATAAAGAGGAACCCAAACAAACAAAATGACAAGAAAATTAGCATGAGACTAACTAGATTTGGGAAGCTAGTATTTTACAATATGACAGCAGAACTCAGTTTTTGCCCAAAACTTAATGCAATTTGAAATGTCCCAACTTTTAATAAAACCATCCTCTGTTTGGTCCAAAAAAGAAAAAGAGTCTTTTTTTTTGACAAAGTTACTTTATTTTAAAACATTATCCAAGTAATGTTAATGAAACATGTTTTGTTGTTGTTATATACAGTTTTAATTATTTCACAGCAGATCAGACAGTTTCATAAAGTTTGTGTAGGAACTATTTTATGCTTATCTTGAAAATGCACTGAGGCGGACTGATACGCAGCCACGAGGGAAATATGATGTCCCTGTTTTACATGATGAAAAGGAGACAGAAAATATAACAAAAACTTTCATGTTGTGCCACTAAGCTGTCCTTGTTTTTCTTTTTTGTTTAACCACATTCAATCAGTTTTAACACTAAAAATGCACCTATATTGTTACACTCTTTTACTATTACTGCTTATTGTTTTTATCTCCTCTGAAAGTCCAAATATCACTCATTCAGTATTGTTTTTTGATGCTTTAGTTTGAATAAAAACAGTGACAAATCTTTTTTGGACTTTTATCATCTCTTTATCAATTTTTCTGAATCATGTTACTGCAACAGATAAAAATGCATGAACGCACGCAAAATAACTCAATACTTTTGTCTCAGTTATTTACAACCATAATTAAGCAAATCATTACATTCTGCTTTTATTTCTAGTTTACACAGGATTTGAACTTTATGATAAATATGGGTGATTTCAATTGTTTTAAAAGAGCAGATGACAGAGACCTCTGTCTATAATTAGAAAACTGTACGCAGGTCAGTAGAGAGCAGAGAAAAGTAAAATTAAACTTTGCCTGTAGAGGGGAGGGAGCCTTTCTCCAGTCGAAGGAGCAATCTGTCTGCCTAAAGAGCTTTGCTACCATCTTAACTGACCTCTCCACATGGTCTTGTTGAAGAAAGAAAAACCTGGGCTGAACATGGGAGGACTGACAGGAAAATAAAAAGAACAGGGGAGAAAGACCCTGGAGGAGAACAGTGAAAGCATGAAGAACCTCAGAAAAAGCACAGGGCAGAGGAGACTCTGAGGCAGACATAAGCAAGTCAAGAAAACAAGAGAGTAAAAATCCCCTTAACTTTTCCTAACAACAGCTCCACAACCCTCAGCATGTCTCCTCTGTGTAAACCCATCTCCTATTATTTCTCTCCCAGGTTACTTTCTTCTGAAAATCGCCCCGAGGCTGGCAGCTCTCCTGGGTGGCTCCCCCTGAAGCAAAGCTCTTGTTCCTCGCGTGCTGGTAATAATTTGCGCTTGCTGCAAGAACCCAGGCTTTTATGGAGATCAACCTGCAGACCTTATCCTTCACCGCTTTCTCCTGGCTGTCTGCATCCATGGTATGAGGCCTTCTCCCACGGTGCTGCTGCTCATCACGCCTCCACGTGCCGGCTTCCCTCCAGGAGCTGAACCTTCCCCAGCCCGCCTCCCTCCTGACCTGCTCTGCACCTCTTGCTCCCACGGACTGCAGCTGCCTGACATGCATCGCTCCAGAGGATGAGCAGAGAAAAGACAAGACTAGACAAAGAGAATGAGAGAATTGTTTGTGGAGTTGTGGAGTGTGATGAGGAAAGCTGTTGAAGAAGAAAACAAAAGCAGAAGATGGAAAAGAAGAAGAGACAAAAGACAAAAATCAACAATGGACAGCTCTGGACTCTACTGTGAGGTCATGTATTTTGTACAGCTGCTGTACTGACCACCCAGTTTATCACTTTGTCATTTTCTAACTCCCACCACTTACCTTTAGTTTTTACTTTTTAATCTCTTACAATAAACCTTCATTTGTTACAACATTAACTATCAGCAGTCAGCTGGAATCAAAACAAAACTATACTCAAACACAAGGTGAGCGTTTTCAAATTATTTACACCAGTATCAGATGTTCTCCAGGCTTTCTGAAAGTCTCTCATTGAGAAACAAGGTGTTAGAAAAACCTAACCTAAACAGGTTTTAATGTTTGTGATTATTTGTTAGGCAAAAATAATCCCTGTTGAGACCAACAACCCTTATTTTAAAATATTTACTTTTTTAGTTAGCCCATTTTGAAGTAGATTTTTGTATAGAAGCTATGAATAAATTATATCTCACCTGTTGTAGATAGCTTATTAAACTGCATCAACTTTAAAAAAAAAAGTGTTTGTCTGTCAGGACTGATGAGCTGACAGCTAGACTGAACACAGCTGAAATCAATGTGGATTGCTGACATCTTAAAACAGCTCCAATCTCCAAAGTTTCACATGCAAATTCTATTTTACCCCCATCAGTTATAAAATTAGTTTCAAAGAATTCTGTGATTATATATGAACATAAATAGCAGCAGAAGCAACATGTGGCACTTTTGAAACATCCAGGTGTCACATTAAGCATTAATTTAATAAGATTTCTGCCAAAATCATTATATAACCCTATAATACAAAACTGACCACAGTATAAAGGTGGAAATAATATGGTTTACAACAAATGTTGATGCTGTTGGAGCTGTTTTTAGACCATAACGATTGACCAATTTGAAAGTGGGTCCATTTAGACTGTAATGATAACCTAATAATGATCAGTCCCAGTGGTACAACTTCCAAAGTAAACCTCTGCTGTTTTAAAACAGCACAAATCCTCAATACTTCACAGTGAACACTTTAATATTAACCGTTACATCTCATTGTTTTTATAATAAGTTGAATTTTATCTTTTTACCAGAAGAAGCAGTGTGGTAAAAAAAAGAGTGATATGTCAAGGTGTCTTGTCATCAGTGGTAGAAGAGAAATGTTGATGTAAAGAAAGCTGATTTACTGAAAGAAAATGCTGTGCAGGATGGCTTTTTTATCTGATCATCTTTGTTTTTAGCTCAAAGCTTTTAGTCAGTGGTGTTGTGACTCTTTTTCATTCTTTCAAACTAAAATCACAGCTGTGTTGAAAATGTGAACCCTGCTCATGTGAAGATATGCAGACTCCTTTCAGGCAGAGGAGAAGATGTGGGCAAAGGAAATTGAGATAGAAGGGTTGATAAAAAAAGATGACAGAACATCACATGATCCCATCCTGAAGCTGCATGAGCACATTTACTGTGACACAACAGGATCTTTAATGCACAGATCAGGCACCACTCAACCACTGTGCAACTGTGTGGAATGTGAGTGTGCATGAAGAATGCACACCTCTGTGTCTGTCATACAGTCCTGTATTGATCTTACCTCAGGGGTTGCAAGAAAAACATAGAAAAAACACAATCCCATCCCAAACAGACACACCTGCATTTCCACACAGGTGGCAGGGCAGGAACAGTGAGCTGCTCCGTCCTGCCATCCACTGCTGGCAGATCTTTTATTTAGCTGTTGCAGCAGGCAGCTCCTCCTCATGAATTATGCAGCCATTGGCCCCAGTAACAAGCTCCAGGCTGACTCTACACCTTGTGTGTGGCTTAAAATATAGATAAAAGCCGAACAGCCAGCTACAAACATAGTCTCTTTTCCAAGACAGAAGCCGGCTGGTGAGAGGAGAGTCCACAGCAATTAAGAGAGGCTTTGGTGCTGCAGAGAAGGGCTGGTACTGATCCGCAGAGAAAAGTCCAGCTGTTGATTGTATGGGGTCAGAAACAGAACCTAGCAGAATGCAAGAGAAAAAAAAAGGCACAGAAAAGCCAAACACTGAACTAAACTCAACTTATTAAAACAAAAGCGAGCAAAGGAGAGCAGAAAGATTCTCACACAGAGTGATAAAAACAACAATCGAGAGTTTTATGAGTGTTAGCATTTCAAGATAAAGGGCTGAATATGTCTATTTAGATTTTTGTGCGAGTCTATGCTCTTTGAGCGTCATGAGTAATGGGAGCTCTTTGTGTTAGTGAGATGAGCTTGATGTTTGCTCCTACTGCTGATTTCATAACAAAGCTTATGCAACTTTTGAGAACAGAACACTGAGTGCTGCTATTTTAGGAGCAAACATGAAAAAGTATTTTCAATTCTTTTCATAAAACTTACTGACAAGAGAATGATAATAAGAAAATCTATTTTGTTTTATATGAGCTTCACCATCCAGATTAGGGATATATAAAAAGTGATTTGTTAAAACTTAAGCCAAATTCCTTTGCTTTACTCTATAGCCATGAGGCATATGTTTGATGCATTTTGAGGGGCTTTGTGACTTTCTGAGTCAAGGGGTAGGGGTATCACTAGGAAATGGGGTTTAGTTCTAGTCCATTCATTCATCCATTCTCTTCCTCTTATGGTTTGATTGCAGAGGTAACAGGTCCAAGAGGGAAACCCGACATCCCTCTCCCCAGCAGAGGAGAAGTGACTCTACTCCAAGCTCCCCCTAGATGATGGAGGTCCTCACCTTATCCTTATCTCTAATCAATCATCTATCAATGTCTCATGTTACTTTTGAACATGAGACATTGATACTAAAAACGACAGACATGTAGCACAAATGTCACAAGAAGTAAAGGGCGAACAGGAAATATATTTCATCTTATTTAAGCAGTCTTTGAAATTTCTGAAATATCTGCAGTGATTGAACCTTCTTGGCTTTGGTTCAGTTGTATAAATGTCTGTAGAAACAAACTTGCTCTCAAAATCTGACCTGATGCTGTTTCCCGTTTACAGTTTGCCACTTGTGCAGCAAGTTACAAAAATTGAGACGTGCATGACAGGCCAAAAATCAAATTTATTCATGATAGTCTCTGAAGATTTCATTCGTACCTCTTATTCTGCCATACTTCCAACTTTCCAACAACTGTGAGCATATTTTCTTTTTGCTTTTAAATTGATTTACAGTATTTATCTTTTTGAAATATTTATCCTGCAACAATAGAATTTCATTTTTGGGATTTCAAAGTTTTGTTAAGTTTAGTTTATTCATCCAGAACATCAAAAACTGAACCTCACACACACTTTATACTTTAGTTTTAATGTACCTTATAATAAACGTAACGTTTGCTTAAGTTCCTTCTGATTAACATAAAATAAGGTTGTAATAAAATTCTTGTAATTACCATTTTAAATATGTGGAAAAAACCTTGACACCAAATAAAAACACATCATATAAAACACCAATAGCTCAGCAGTGAGCTTATAAATAGTTTAAAGATCTCTATAATTCTTTCATATACTGTTTGTAATATATCCTGATTCTTTGAGCAGGAAAATATGCGAATGTCACTGTGAATTCAGTAGTAAGTATGATATCACACAAGAGTGAGTTATGTATTCATGGCTCCATTAATGAATCATAGCCTCCCTAGACTTTATACTCCAGACATGCCCTCTTTGAATATGTCATAAGCCCGTACTCTTTTTTTAATGGGACAGCAAATCACAGCCAAAAACAAACAGGTAAACTCAGATAAACTCTAGTGCAAACACCAGAGAACAAGTGTGGAGGTGCTCACGGAAGGTTTCTATAGCTCAGTTCAGCAGGAAATAGTTTGAGTAAAAATACTAAAGGGAATTGTGCAAAATACCCAGTTTCTCCCTCTCTTAAGTTTTATTATTTATACTTTGTACCCAGAAGGCTCTTTAAGCAAGTCAAAGCTTCTGTTTGTATCACTTTGCCCGTCAGCACCTTGGGAAACATTACTGCAGAGAGGGAGTAAAGTGTCAGACCAAACTTAGGTAAAGGTCAGAGATCAAACTAAATTACCCACTTTGTGCTGTGACTTTTTCAGGAAAAAGTGTAACTCATTCAGCTTCACTGGCCTCTAATCAGATTTCAGTTTTATTCAGTCTGTAAAAAAGAAAAAGTTGACAATTCTTAGTGGGGTCAGTGTTCATTTGGAGCAACATTCTTCCTCGTGTCCTGACTGTGTGTGTAGAGCTGCTTTATGTCAGGCATCGGCTTTTCAAACAGACCACTCTCTTATTCACTGTGATCAGTCTTTAGCTCAGTAATCAACACTTGGAATTGGTTCACAGCTCGCTCACTTCAGACAGATAAATAATGCACTGCTCAGCAATTAAACACACAGATCTGACGCCGTGTCACTAATTTATTGATTACTCCTCTTCGCTTAAAACTTTGACAGGGTTAAATGTCAATCACATGATCTGAGTCACACTTCAGTTGGAGTTATTCATTCCTTCAACTGGGAGGAAGAATACAATTTCCCCCTTGCTGACTCGATGTTTTATTAACTGTTATGCTAAGTTGTGTTGAAGCGCTTTAGGAGACGCAGAGGTCATTCTTGATAAGTGGGTGCCTTGGAGAAAACTTTAAAGTGAATGAGGAAGTGAAGCTTGACTCTTCTGTCACCAGAACAAAGTCTCAAGAGGATAACAAACTGTCTTCGTACTCGTCTGAAGGGTTCTACTGTTAGTTTAGTCTGATCTGATGTTTAGGATGTGCTATAAATCCTCTGTAGCTAAACGTGCAAAAAAAAAAAACTAAACCTTTGAGAAAACTGCCTGTTAAGACAGGAATAAAATAACAATCAAAACAGAACAGCATACAAAGAGAACTGATGGCACAGATAACCAGGATACAGAACACAGAATGTGAAACTAAACTGCTGTGCCTTAGATGTGTATTTGCTGTGAGGGGTGATTAGTGGAATGAAAACCAGGTGAGCTGATTAACAAATGAGGGACAGGTGTGTAAGCAGCTGTAATAAGAAGCACAGAGAAACAATGGGGGATAAACAACATGATTGAATAAACACTAATTGATAGAAGACAAAAATACAAACAGAACTTAACTGGAAACTAACTCACTTTACAAAACCTACAACAAAATAAATGGCACAGACAGTAACAGATTAACCTAAACTTGGTTGAAGTGTTTGCAGACTGTCATTGAACACAGCCTTTATAACACTTGTATATATGTATATGTATGAACTTGTAATTTTACTTAAACTTTAAAATATATGTGTTGAATTTTTTTTCTTTCCTGACCATGCTTTTGATTGGTCCTTTGTTGTAAGCTCCACCTCTTTTTTAAAAACATTCACATATTTATGTTAAAAAAACAAGTTGATAACCAGCTTTGTAGTACCGTTAAGCATGAACTGCATTGTTTAGGTAAGTTAAGTCAGATATTAGTTAGTATCTCACTCAACAGCAAATGGAGTCTCCAGAATGTCTCAAGATGAGGGTTTTCAATTTCCTCACTTGAGTCACAGAAGCTCACAGTCCTGTCACTTGAATTTTGAACCTGTTAAAAAAATTGTGCAACAAATTTTCTCTCAAAATAGTCAGTTGTTGCAGGTGTCTCAAACCCAAGTTGACACCTTTCAATTTTATAATAGGCTCTTGAGACGGGATTTTCACACCTGCTCAAAAGCTCTCCTCTGATAGAAAACAAGTTTATGTCTAAAAACCACCTCATTGATAAATATTTATTTAAAGGAAATTATTCACATTTGCCTTTATTCATTTCAAAAGTGTCCTCCAGAAGATAAAATCATAAATGTGGGGCAGCTGCCAAGGAGGTTACAATGTAGCCGAGGCAGAAATAATGGAGCCAGAAGTGAGCATTGAAATAATGTGCATGACCTAGAATACAATTTTGCAAGCTGTGCACAAACAAATAAGCTGTAATTTTCCAAAACTAGCTACTCAAAATGCTCGCTGAATGTAAATACTCAGAAATCAGTGAGATGCCAGCCAAGTAAAATAAACCTATAATTGTGAGAAGACTTTTTGATCAATATTAAAACTGGATTAGAACTTTTTTCTTTATTTCTGCTACTGAAACCATGAGCATTTTCTCACAATATTAAGTCGCCAACTAGTCTCCAACAGTTGCAGCCCAGTGAGATACCTTTACCATACCTGTGGTAAGCAAACTTTACTGGGAAGAGATTGCAAAGTCAAACAATAGAATTAATAAGGTGATCATCTATCAGCTGTTTTTGTCAGTGAGGATGATTATATCTGCTGTATTGTGTAGCCTGCATGCTTCTTCTTTACATTCATCTCACACCAAGTACACACTTGATGAAAAGGAGCAATTTTCAATCTGTCTTTCTGATTTCTGACCTGTGATAATTGGCAAACTGGCTACCTGATGGCTGTCAGAGCGCAGGCCTTCTGTCACCTGCAGCGACGCAGACCCAGAGCTAAATTATTAATACCTAATATCATTATGTAGGCACAGCTTGTCATAACAATCTAGCTTGGTGGAGAGAAACTCAATCTGCCCCCCCTGCCCCTGTGCAGACAATGCTTTTTAATTATTGATACGGACTAATTGGCAACAGGATTCGCAGGGCACAGTTACTTTGTTCTCTTCACAGCTCACTCTGCTTCTTCAAGAAACTATCTTATTGGGAGGCCAAACCTCCCTGATGCCCCGTGTCAGCAAATTAGCAGGGAGGATGACCCCGCTCATAATGCTCTTCCTCCTGTTTTTATCCATCGTCCTTCCCTTCACTTAGTGATTAAAATTCTCCCCTTCGTCCTCTCCTCACCTCGACATTGGACATTGGTTAATTAAGAACGGACAAAGACGCTAACTCGACAAAGCTGCACATTAATATTCCCAGCACAGCTCTATGATACCACAGGTTCATCTCAGAAAGACTGCCTGCTAATGTACAGAGGAAGCAGAGAGAATACAGAGGTGTGAGAGACGAGGAGAGGTTAATAGAGTTTATTATCAGAGTCAATCTGATGGTCCGAGACTGTGGTCTGCTCTGAGTTACCATTCATTATTATAACACTTAAGACCTCTCTCCTTCCTAGACTGACAATAGTTTACTTTACCTGACCTGAAATCCCTTGGTTTAGATTTACGTTATCACTTCCCCAATTGAAAGGGGTAATAAGTTACATAATATAAAAAGCAAAATACAAGTCAAGTCAAACTTTATTTAAAAAGTAATCATTATGCCCAAAGCAGCCCAATGTACAGAAGCGCATTGCATTCACCAAAGAAAAAAAAATAGGCACCTTATCTCATAATTACCAGATCCAGATCTGGTAATTACGAGAAAAGATCTCATAATTACGAGAAAAGATTTTGTAATTATGAGAAATGCTGTGATTGCTGTGGCTTTGATAGGACTAGTTATTGTGCAACTCTGTCCTGACAGCCCCAGTTGAATTGACCTGTCACCGGCCCTCTGTATTGACAGCGTGTCTCTGCTGCCCAGTCGTTTGCCAGACTGGGGGAGTCACGGGATCAATGACAGCCGCGAGGACGTAGGGACTGCAGGGGACAACCTGGAGGGATTTTAATGCCTGTGGATTTTTATGACTTTTTATTAGACCTTCTGATTTATCTGATGTGATCACAGAAAGAAAGACATTTGCCATTTTTCAATTTAACAACTGCATGTTGATTTTATAGTGTGCTCTCCAAGTAGGGCTTGTTTATTGTTGTCACGGGCTTCCCTCTGTGACATATACGTGAAAGGAGGAAACGCGGTGCAGAGATCAGCTACTTGGTGAGAATCCATCAATTTTCTTTACCCGCTTTTTCCATTCCTGGTCACAGGTAGCCGTGGGGAAGGGAAGAAATATTACCACTGATTTCTTCATGTCTTTAAAATTGGCTACCACCTTATGGGTCAGGAAGACCAGCCTTGTGAGTACTTTCGGGAAAACGAAGCGAGAGTTGCCGCACTCCCCCAAACAGCAGGTGGAACTGTTCTCAACAAGGGTGCTGAAATGCAGAGATGCAACGTTAACCCCCAAAAATGCTTGTATTCTTAGCACTGTGCTCACGGGTCTGGGCATCATTGATGGGCCAAAGGCAAAGCCGGATTCTGTGCATTAATACAAAGAAACGAAATACGGTGTGGATGTTCTGGATCAGATTTAATAAAGGGTGGTACTTGGAGATGGCCTGTTGCTGTGTTTTATATCAGTTGTTCCCAAATCTGGTCATAAAGTACCTCTGCCCTGCATGTTTTAGATGTGTCTCTGTTCCAGCACACCTGATTCAGGATTATTGTATGACCTCCTCTACACCCACCAAATGCCTGTCAATCGCCCATTCATTTAATTCAGGTGTTTGGAACCAAGGTGACACCTAAAACATGCAGGGCAGGGGTACTTGAGGATCAGATTTGGGAACCACTGTTTTATATCATACTGGATCTTGGAGGTATTAATGTTCTCTTCCTGAGGTGCACTGGGACCCATATCCCGTGGCGCAAACTTCTGCAGCAGCTGGGAGAGGAGCTTCGCGCTGTGTTTATGGAAGGGAGACAGTCATCAAAGGAGGTGGAACAAGGTGAACTTCTAATCCATCAGGAATCCAAAGTGTAGCGTGCTCCAGAAAAGGAGACAGTGCCAGATGTGGAGGTGCTGGAGGCTATTTTATTAGCCTCATTGTAAATAGTTGCAAAAGTATTATTGCTTTCATAGCTCTTCATACTGACTTTTGACATCTATTTTATGTTTATTTCATACTTCATGATTACTGTTTACTACATATATTTGGGGGATTTAAAAAATTGATGTTTAGAAATTTGTTTAATTAGGTAAAGGGAACTTGTTATTGATTTATATAAAAATATTTCTGTTGGATTTATCGGACGAAATGATTGACAAAATCTGCTCTTATATGTTATAATAGTTTGAGGATTTCCCATACAGATAAAAGTTTGATACATAATTTAACTTAGTCTCTTAAATTAAAAATACGTTGTTTTGGTATTGTTTAATATGTTTAGCTAATTAAAGTTTTATTGTAATTATAAGCTTGCAAGGAGAATCGAGGTTTAAATGCAGCGGTCAAAACAAATAAATGTGCATTTTAGACAAAAACGCTCTCCAAATTTGTTTAGTAATTATTTGACTTTTTTTAAAAAAAATACTCTTCTAATTCTGCTTTAAAAACAAACTTAGCCCAATTTCTTTGAGATGCTGGGCTGTGTATTCAGGAGCATTTGAGATTCAAGGCTGAAAACAGAATAAGTTCTGCGAGGCTTGGTGAGGTCTGAGAAGAACAAAAGCTGTTCTGTATTGTGTGCAGAATACTTATTTTTTATTGAGGCAAACACCACACAGGTCTTTGAAGTTCAATGCTTTACACACTTCTGCTGTGTTAGTGTGATCTAGCTGTAAATCAGTGTGTAAAAAGTGATGTGTTGTGTCATGGATTTAAGTATTTTGAGTTTATTTTGCATTAGGTTCATTGTTTTGTGTTTCTGTAATTCTGTTCTATTTCTTGTTCAGTTAAGTTCTTGTGTAGTTTTGGTTTCTGTGTCTCTTGTCACTCTGGTGTTCTGGTTGTCTTGGTGATTCTGTTTTGTTTCAGTCTTCTCATGTGTTTCCTGTGTCACTTTTCACCTGCCCTCAGCTATGTAATTCTCTGGTCTGCCTGCCATGCCCACCTCACCTGTTCCTCATCATCTCCCAGCTGTAACTCATTTTCCACTCACCCTCAGTACTTTATAACCGATCTCTTTTCATTCATTCCTGGCTGGTTCATTCCCTCTGTTCCCTGGATTCCATGTCTCAGTGGTTTGTTCATGCCACGCTCACGCTTCATGTTTTCTTGCTCTTCACGTCCCATGTAAGTTTTCGTAATCTTGTTTTTTTTCTTGCTGCCACGTTGGCCTTTTTGTTTTCCTATTTTGTTAATAAATCAGTTTTAGTTTTTTCAACTCAACATAAGACTGGGTACGCCATGCTCGATCTTAACAGTGTTGGATGGTTAAGATGCTTATACATTTCAAAGACCAATAAACGTCTAACCAAAAAAGCGCATCCAGCATTTTAGTTTTACTTTCTCTAGTTGTGTCAATAATTCTTGTATGCCCTAAAATGACATGTTTAAGTAAAAACTGAAAAACCATTGAAGGGGAAGAAATTTTAGCTAAAGGAGAACACTTTAAACAGTCCCCTTCTTGTTTATCGTTTTATTTATTTGTACCTAATAATTTCCATGATAATAAATACCATACAGCTGTATATTTCCAAATAACACCAGTTCTCTTTCTTGATTTTCATACTACATTAGTCCATTGCATAGCTGTTTTACTTTTTTTGTTAGTTTCTGGATTAAAAAAAGTAATTCTTTTTGTAAAAAGAATTTGGCTTAGAATTAAAACTGAACATGTGGAACAGTTTCTATTTAATATCAGTTTATGAATCATTATCCAATCTAAAGAAATAAAGTGATGTGATACACAGTAAGTTGCCCTTAGTTGTGTATTGAAAATAAAGACATACTTTTACACTCACTTATTTATTTTAATACATTTTTTTGTTCTTCTGAACAATAAGAACAACTACAAATGCCAAATGCTCTGCACACTTGTAGTAAATGTACCCTCCCAGGACTTCTTTGTTTCTTGCCCTTTTTTTGTATTTGCCCCCATGCTAGACACTGAAACACAACTGACTGCCTCTTCCTTCTTCATATCTGCCAGATTAACCCATAAAATCCAAATTCAGCTGCTAGTTTTAGTAGTCCTAGTCGATATGGAATCTATTCATAATTTAGACCACAAAATAGAAAAGGACCTATATGTAAAATATAAATCATTTTTGATGGCTGATAAAGCATAGAGCAAATGATTAATCATAAAATAACGGTCTGAGGTGAACAAAAAGAGAGTCATGAGCAAACACAGTTTATACATACTTTACATCTTAATTAACTTATTCATTAGTGTGAGATGAACTGGGTTGCAGCTTTGGAATGACAACAAACAGCATACATCATGTTGCTTATCTGTCTTGACCAAAGAATTGGGCAAAAGACAAATGATAACAGAAAGTTTTATTCTTGGCTTCATTCACAACTTGACTCCCTTGAAGAACAAGATCACGACTAGAAAAGAATCAGCCAGGGCTTCTGATTTAAAGCCGTAACAGTTTTCAAACATTGTCTGTACAATGAGACATGCACTTGCAAATTTAATAAGTTATGTCGTTTTTTTTTTTTGTAGTTGTTTTTAAATAAAGCTTTGTTCAGCAATATCATCACCCATGACCCTCTCTCTGATAAATCTGGCTTCCTGAAAAATTAGCAGTGATTTGAAATTTAATACGTGATACTTCAGAATTAAGGTAAACAAGTCCTAGTAATTCTCACTCCTCCCAATCTTATAAACACATAAAATAGAACACATGATTCCTTTGCCAGCTGAAATATTAATTTACTTTAAACTTGTTGTCAAATGCAAAGAAGGCAGACATCTGTAAGTAGGGCAGAGCTGCAGCTGGAAGAGAGAGGATACAGAAAACAGCAGGGATGCAGAGAGAAGGAACAAAGCTGGAAAATTGTCTCATACAAGGAAGACAAACCTTAAACCTCAAGAAATACCTTGATTAATCAGCAACAGATCAAAAGTCCTGCCAATGTTGCCCTTTAGAATTAGCAAAACAGATGCAATACTCACTGCTTACTATCAATTTAGTTTTGCTAATAATAGCTATAGGTGTCCATCAAGGATGTATTTTAGTAACTTTCTTTTTTATAAATGACTTAGAACAAGGTGTAGTCATGGAGGGTAGGGTGCCTGATTTGAGAACTTCAGGGGTTTGTTTATTTGTGTTTTTCAGTTGATGTGGTTCTGTTGGTGTTTTTGGTCCATAACCTTCAGAGTGCACCTTTGCAACGCAGCTGGGATGAGAGTCCATTTCTTTAAGTCTGAGGCCATGGTTGTTAACCAGAAAAGGGCGGAATGCTCCCTCTGAGTCCGGAGTGATTCTTTGCCTTCATTGGATAGGTTCAAGTATCTGGGAATCTTGTGCATGAATGGTGGTAGAATGGAGCAGGAGTTGGATCAACGGAAGTTGCTTCAGTCTGTCATGGAAAAGAAGAAGCTGAGCTGAATGACAAAGCTCTCAATTTACTTGTTCACCTACCATCTAATCCTCACCAATGGTCATGAAGTATGGATCATAACCGTAAGAATGAGATCTTGGATACAAGCAGCTAAAATGAGCTTACTCAGTAGGGTGTCCAGGCTCAGCCTTAGGATGAGGAGCATCTGGGGGAAGCTTGGCATAAAGCCACTGCTCCTCTGCATCAAAAGAAGTCAGCTGAGGTGGTTGGAGCATCTGATTAGGATGCCTCCTGGCCACCTACCTCTGGAGGTTTGCCAGGCGCGTCCCACTGGGAGGAAACCCCAGGGCAGACCCAGAACTTGCTGGAGGGTTTATATATGCTTTATGGCCTGTGAATGCCTTAAAATCCCCCAGGAGGAACTGAAGTATGTCAGTGGGGAGAGGGATGTCTGGGTTTCCATCTTAAACCTGTTGCTTCCACAACCTTGCCACAAAGAAGCTGCAGAATATAGATGGGTGGAGTTAGGACTAAGTACAGCCAAAATACTGTTAGAGTATATGCTGATGTCATTTGTAAAGAGGCACGCTCTCTGAATCAAGCTGTTGGACTTTTTCAGAAAGGATTTTGATTACAGCAGAAATCCTTGTTAAAATCAAAACTGGTTCTGTTTCAAGGAAAGCAAACATACGCTTTAAGGCAGTCAATTCTTCTGTTACAAAATTCTGCTGTTACAAAAGCCTGTATCCACTGGGCTGCCCCTCCTGGCAACAAATTGTGAACTGCATTCACAATTTCTTGAGGGAGCGAGTTTCCAAAATCTCTCCAAATTATGAGATTTCTTGCATGAATTTCAAGGCCTGGCTCAAATTCTCTCTCAAAATCATAGTTCTTGCTGATATCTAGAACCCATCTTAAATTCTTCTCAGTTTAGTTTCTGTAATTCTAAAGCACAAGATATATCTTTCTATTTATTTATTTTTGTCTCCAACTGGTCCCCATCAATTGCATGCCAGTGATATATAGTGCATAAAAAGTCTTCCAGCAGCTGAATTTGGCTGAAAGTTTAGTGCAGCTTCAACATATACCATTTAAGATGGATGTAACATATGGGATATACAGTCTGCATGTTTGTGAGTGTGTGCGTGGGTGTGTGTGTGTGTGCATAACAAGAAGTGCCACTTTCATCATGTACACTGCATCACCAAGTCTCCCCATTAAGGTCTGTCGCGGGACACTGAACAGACACACATATGGGCCATCACTAAGTGGCGCGCCATCTTGCACACTCTCCAAGCTCATCTACACCCACATGTCTGCAACACATAATGGTCAGACACCAGAAGAACCTGTTTGGAATGACAGGAAAAGGATGGAAGTGGAATTGCACATGTGTGTGCAAATGCACCCTCCTGCTGGCCTCTGTGGAGTAGCCATGTCACAATCAAGAGGCTCCCCTGGTCCTAATCTGCTCTTTAGGGCCTCGCCACAAACGCTCATCTGCATAATCAGGACGACAAGTGTGGAGAGGGTGAAAGAGCAACCGAGGGAGGGAGGGGAAGAATTGCAAGAGGATAGATGGAGGAAAAAAAGGAGGTTTCAGACAAGAGGACAGAGGATGGAGGGAGGAAACTGGGGTGATAAGAGAAACAGGAAGAGGGGAGTGGAAGGAGTGAGATGGGAGGGAGACCAACTGAAGGTTGAAGAAAAAAAGGGAAGATGTGATTCAAAAAACAGCAAAGGTTTGGTTAAAATATGGATGTTTATGTAAATTGCAGAGCACAACTTGTGTGTCAGATATTCGTTATGACAGCCACACCTGCCACCCTTCCTCACCCCTCACCTTTTCCCCCTCCCATCAAGAGTCATTATCTAAAGGGGGAGTGCGGGGATCCATTTTAAATCCTTCTATTCCCCTTTGTCCTTCATTTTTTAGACTTTTAGTTTTTGTCCTTTGATTTTGTTTGCAAACAGATTATCTCTTTCTATCAAGAGGTTGCTGCTTCAGTAATTAAACCAATTTTTATTCAGCAAATAAAAGACAAATAACATCAATGTTCCTTATTTGTTTAATCCCACTGCAGCATCAATAGTGGTTACAGGAATTTTATTTGTGATCAATTCTTTTGATCCTTAAACAAACTCCTGTTTTATGCCTGCTCAGCATGGTTGCAGTTTTTGTCACAGCATGTTGCAGCAGCTCCAGTTAAAGTGTTTTTTTTTTTCTTTTAATCTTTTTGAGATGTTTTTTTTTTTGTATTAAAATAGATTTTTCACATCTGTTTGAATATTGTGCATCTTAAATGATTTCTTCTGATCTTTCTGGCTCTTATAGCATCTGTTATGATGAGTAATGACGCCATTGGAAGCATTATGTAGGAGCAGCTGAGAGTTTCTATTTTCAAAAGTCATTTGTTACTCAGATTAAAATTCCCAGATCCACAATAAATTGAGGAAGAGATGTCAAAGATGTGGGAAAAGTAGTAAAAATTAAACACTCTATTCACTTGATCAACACAAGAATTGTGAGATACTTGTTGGTTAACACCAATAATCTTACATAATTACTTAGTTCTTTTATTTTTTTATTTATTTTTGTTTGCAGTTACCATCTTTTGTATTATTTTACAAAGTTTAGCAATCAAACTTAGTAAACTGTTAATTATTTGAATCCTCACCTCGAGAATCCCCACAAAACAAGTGCATTTACCCAAGTTTAACTAGAGATCCATTTAAAATACTGTACTTAAGCAGCCTAAATGAAACTATTAAATGGGTGAATAATGTGTAAATGTCCAATATGTATGAAAACATCTAGACTGCCATAATTTCAGTTCAGCGTCAAAATTCCTTGTCAAGCTTCTTGGGGTCTCAATAAAACTTGTCAGTACAGAAAGATTTTAGGAAGTTCAAACAAAAACCACTGGACATCTTTTTGATTTTTGAAGAGAAAACAGAAAACACAAATCCAAGACTGACCAGAGAAGTTACAAACGAGGATCTGACAGAGCATGAGTGTAAACTAGGAGCTTTTATCTACTGGGAGGCCTGACTGGCAATTAGGAGAAGGTGAGTTAATTGCAAATGGTTGACAGGTGAGTATGATGAGGCCAGACAGAGTAACTGAAGGAAACGGAAACTAAACATTGCCAGGCTGAACATCCATCCATTTTCTTTACTTGCTTCTCCTTTCTGGGTTACAGAGAGCTGGTGCCGCGCTTCAGCAGTCACTGTGTGAGCGACGGAGTAAACCCTGGACAGGTCGCAAGTCTGTCACAGGGCCACATAGAGACAAACAAAACAGACAACCACTAACACTCTCACTCACACCTAGGGAAGGCTGGGAAGCAAACCTGAGACCTTTTGGGTTAAATGCTTTCTGAGTTGTTCAATTACTCAACACACATCCAGATTCATTCATAAAGCCATATTTGTCAGTTTCTTCATTTTCCTTCCTCCTCTTCTTCTTTGCATACGATGCCTGTGACCTGGTGAGACGATTCCAGCAGCCACTTTAGAGAGAGCTCAGCGGGGGCTTGGGTTCAGGACCCCAGCCGAGGCCCGCATTCAAAGTGGGGACGAACAGACACTTCCACTGAGGACTAATTGAAGGTCCTTTAAAATTCCCTCAGAGGACCAATCATGGTTTTCATCTGGGGCTATGTGGGGCTGAGAAGGGCCAGTGGGGGCTTCTCAAATAGAGAAAAGAGACAAGGAGATGTGGAGCAGCTCCAAGACCTTAGGTATTGTAATTCTGCATTAGAATAGATTTTAATGTTAAATAACCCCATTGACTGAAATTGTATAAAAAAAACTTTTGAGACAATTTAAACTCAATCTCCATAAATTGACCTTAAAAATATCTCAGTGACAGCTTTAGGGTACTTATAGTGTCTAAACAGAAATGTTGGACTTCTGAATTTAAAACCATTTATGTTTCTATTTAAACGCTTCACAAAAATGAATGGCCTAGCATTCCTTAAAGGGATGGTTGTAAAGTTTAGGACTAGGATCGTCTTAGGATTGCCTTAAGGGACGGAGTTGTAGCTGTTTTAGACAAACCTTGTAAATTATATTATGAACAAGCTCATGCAAGATCTCGCAACAAGTGTTGGTGCTTGGAGTTTGTGTTGAGGATGACTCTCGGCTACTACCACACCAAAATTTAGCTCAATATCTGTAAAACTGTTTGAGTTATAGACATTTTTGTAATTCCTGAGGTTGCTTAGCTGTAGCGCCATCTTCTATGTGGTTGACTCAAAAGTTAATCAGCTATTAATACACATATTACTTTCTGAGAGTTTCATTAGTTTGACATATTTTGCTAATTCTACAAACAAACAAACTGACACAAGCAAAAACATTATTGCCTCTTGCAGGTGATAACAATTTAGCAATGAGATAAACTTTAACTACAAACAAACCTAAAAGAAAATCTAAATAAATTCTAAAATAAACATTGTTTAATATAAAAAAACTTAACAGAAATCAGTGAAAGAAAAAAAAAAACAGGAACAAAAAAAAACAAAGAATTAATCCCAAAACAGATTGAAAATAAAGAAACCCACACACAAAAAGAGTCAACAAAATTAAACTCAAACATCATACTCTGACAGAAATTATACTAAATGCTGTTTTATCTCTTGTTTTATCTCTCTTTCCTTTGAGCAACCTGCTGTCATAGAGCAGAACCTCCTCCAATAAAACAGGTGTTTTTGGTTTCCTGTTTCAATCTGAATCCTAAATGCAAAACTGAATCCACCAGGACTGAATCCAGTATTTAGACATAATATGTGCTCCACATCACGCCTGAACATGATGAGTCCTAACAACTGCATGCATATTGCATCACCTCAACATATGTTTTCAGGCTATACCTCTTTTATGCATTAATGTAAATCCCCAGGAGTTATTGGTGTAACAAGGTCTAATACGGGATGATAAAAGCTGATAAAAAGAATCTAAAGGAGTAAAGAACACATATGCTTTTGATATTTATAGACAACAATAAAGGAATTATCCTAAATCTGAAGGATTTGATAAAAGAAGTGCCCTGAGGCAGCTGATAGGAGGCCAAGCGTTGGTGGCAGAAAATCAAAACCATTAGGGCATTCATGGTCCCCAGAGGATAAATTCTGAATACTTTAGAGATGACTTTTATACCAGCTGTGGCGCAGAAAAAAATGTCAATTGGCTGGATTAATATAAAATTAAGTGCAAACACTATAGTTATAAGTATGATGTAAAATGGGTCATTTTGGTGTTTGAAACCATCGCAAACAGTTGAGAAGAACGTATTTTTTCTGTTTCCATATCAGTCAAACTAAACCAGAGTTCGTACAGAAGCAGAGCGAGACCCATCTTCTCAGAAGATCTTGATCCATTTTCGTGGGCAACAAACAAGTTGACCAGAAGTATAAATACAAACTGTGTTGGTGCACTGGAGTTGGTTTCAGTTTAACCCAATTTATCATGTGTGATCACATCTTGAGTTTGTGGATAAAAGTAAGTCTTTTAAAAGTTAGGGTCCAGTTCAAAATTTTAATTTCTAAAACTTTTATTATTATTTCCCACCTCTATGAAAAGCAATGATCATGTGATTGCCTGTGTGTGTGTGTTATAGGCTGTTATTAAAACTTTCTGAAAGTAATTACTGGATGTACATCTAAAAATATTTAACATTTGGAGTTACCCAGTTCGAAATAGTCGCCACAGTTGAGCAACCTTTGCAAACACAAAAATGGCTATAACTCAGTCATTTTTACAGTCATTAAGCTAAAATTTGGTGTGGTAAATTTTAGAGTAATTTGAGTATCATTTTAGCTTGACTGAGAGTCATCCTCAACACATATTTTGAGTGACAGCAAATTGCATGAGATCTTTGTCTAAAATTTTGGCATGCAAGGTGCAAGCCAATATGCTTTTCTTTAAACTGCCTCATTGCTCTTTAAAACTGGAAATATCAGCGATTTTTATTAAGAAAACAAAAGAATGAGCAAAAGCTGTTTAGATTTTCTTTCCCTTGAAGAGTATGTTGTACCTGGGATGGTTTGTGGGTTTAAAATTAGATAAACTGTGACCTCAAATGATCCCATCCAGGAGCATCACTCAGCCAAACTGGACCTTGCTCTTATCCACAAACGCTGCCTGAACTACTCCTCCAGCTCCTCCCTCTGTGTAAAAAGTTGCACTGCATGATGGTGAGGGAGCGAGCATGATGGGCGAAGTGTGTGCATGTGTGTGTGTTGCAATAGGGGGAAAGAGGGGCAGGCGTTGGGAGGGTGTTTCCCCAGCGGGACGCATTAACAAGCCCATCCAGTTAAATGTAGCCCCTGCATTACCTAATGTACCGGCCCTTCTCCAGCAGTGTAGGAGACAGCAGCATCCATTATTGATCAGATGGAGCTTTGCTTCTGAAGCTGGAAGCCTGCTGGAGAAGAGATGGAGATGGAAAGAAAAGGGGGAGTAACAAATGGGGAGGGAGGATGGAGAGAGAGAAAGAGGAAAGAGATTTGTTGTGAAGGAGAAATAGGCAAAAAGATGATTATGACATTGCTCTCATATCGCTGTCTTCATCACTCCGTCTCCTTAATTCCTTCCACTTCCTGTCGTCTTCAGTCACATCCTCTGTCTTTTCATCCTAACTCCCTCCTCCTCTTTCAGTCCAACTCTCCATGTCTCTCTTTCCTTTCATATATGATTTGTAAACATCAATCATGTCTCGTGCTGCTCCGGGCTCACTGACAGAAGCTCAGCGTCATCATCACACCCGTTTTCTTATCATCCACCCCAACCACTCGTCCAATAATCCATCCATCTTTCAATTCATCACTCCTTCCCTGGTGAGATCAGTTTGAGGTAGAATTTGAATTTCTCAGTAAACCATTGGAGATTTAGTTTAGTTTTTGCTCACTTTGCAGAAAGTGAGTGTTTGAGGTTCCTACCATTCTCTCTGACTCTCATCGTTTTTTTCATTTTGGCCTCCTGATTTCTTTTTTCCTTCTGGATTATTAAGCGTACACAGTCATTCAAGCCAAGAGCTGAAAAGATGTTTGACTTTGCCATCAGCCACTGTATTTACAGCTCATGAGTATTTCTAGATAGATTGGAGTTCTTACTCCTGGCCATATCTGAATCACACTCAATAAGCCCGTCTTCTCCACCGCCGTGCTGCACCAGCCTCTTTTACCCCGAAGGCCTTACCTTTTTAAGTTTAATGTTGGAAACGGTTTCCTTTTCATTTGCTTTTATATTTCTTTTTCTTATCTGTCCACTTCATGTAAAGCAGTTATTCATGTCAAAGTAGCAGCCAAGTTGGAAGATATCGAATTGAATTTAGATGTAGTTCTTGTCCAGTAGAGCTGCTCATTTCCTCTTGTGAAGCAGATTATTCTACATAAATCCAAATTTGGACTTATTTTTATCCTTTAGGATCAAAATTAAATAAAAAAAGAGTCTAACATTCTGATGGTTTCTTGCTCTTATAAAAAAGATCCTTTCCTCTGCAATGCTTATTGTCTAAATATTTGTGTTTGCTGGTCACTGAAGTTTGACTTATTGTTTTTTTATAAATGATATGTACCGACAAGGTCCAAATCAACCCTGGAGAAGCTTTTAGAGGAAATCTAAATATGATGCATAGCATCTTCCAGGTGTAAAATCATCCCTTTAGTGTTCAAGTTACAGGTGAGGGATTTACTTTGGTCCACTTTGCACTGGATGATGATCACAATACACTCTTTCCAATCTATTAAATTTTATTTATTTATTACCCTTTGTTTGACCAGGCAAGTCCCATTGAGATAACAGATCTCTTTTTCAAGGGAGGCCTGAAGGCAGCCTAACATGCATGTTTTCAGACTGTAGGAGGAAACCAGAGCACCCGGAGTAAACCCACGCAAAAGGAGAACATGCATACTCTTAAATGGGGCTGGACTGCATCAAATTCAGAAAACCTCCTTCAGTGTGAAGGCAATGATTATGCTGATAAGCTCTACTCATCAAATATGTTTTTCTTGCTATTTTTCATGTTTCTCAAGTGCTCTCCTTTACCCTCACCTCATTAACACAACTCTTTTGGACCACGTCAGGATGCATCCATGGATTTCACATCAGGTTGTTCCCATGTCACAATCACAATCATAACTTAGGCATGAGGTCAGTATGACAACCAAGCTACACCGGTTCACACAGAGGCCCTGCATCATGGATAAGCTGCAACCACAATGACAGACCGCCACAAACTAGCTACAGAAGTTTTGTGCATGCTCAATACCGTTGTGGATCCATTGAGCATCATCACATGTAAGGTACCTACTGAATTCTTAAAGGTGGTATCTTATTGAGCTGCGACTAGCTGGTGAACAGCATTCTTTAGGGAGTCTCCAGAATGTCTTGCAACTTTTGCAGGGTTCTCAACTTCCTTGCGTGAGTCGCAGAGATGCACAGTCCTGTCACCTGAATTTTGAACATGTTCAAAAAAAATTCTGCAACACCTTTTCTCTCTGAATAGTCACAGAACCGTTGTGAGTGTCTCCAACCCATCTCAAGAGCACTAAAGCTGTATTTTAATAACACCTTATTAGAGCTCTCCTCTAACAAAAAACATCCAAGGCAAATGTACAGATCTAAGAACCACACTTATAATAAAAAATGATTATTGAAAAACTGGCCTGAATTTCTCTGTCTTCATTTCTAAAGTGTACTCCAGTAGATCAAATGATAAATGTGAAGGCAACTGCCAAGGTGGGTACAAGGTAAGCTGAGGTGGGCAACAAAATAATGGGCATGGTCAAGAATACAGTTTTGCAAGCCATGCAGACAAAAAATAAGCCATGATTTTCAAAATCTGGATTCTTAAAACATGGCTGCAAGGCTAGATAGTCACTAGGTTGCAAACATTCAGAGTTCTTTGATACTGCAATGGAAAATTCACGTATTTACTTTCAATTTTTACAGATATTTTTCACCAACTAGTCTTTCTACAGTTGCAGCTCAGTAAGATTCCACCTTAATGTGCACATGAAGACCTCATGCACACCTCATTGTCAGTGTGTGTTTGACAGTCCTCTTACTATTTTTTTCATGCATTATTAGTTTTCTGCAGTATTGTTAGATCATGGGGACTTTGTGTGGAAATGTGTGTGTGTTTGTGTGTAGGTCTGTGTGTGCATTTGTGTATGAACTGTTGACCAGAGGGTAACGCTGAATTATTGATGATGTTTCAGCTCAGAATTGTGTGACAATTAGCTTTAATTTCCCATTTATTTGTCATGTTGAGCAACACCGCTGTGCTAACTAATCAATATAACACACTGTTGTAACACACACCACTGCTGATGTAATGATCTGTAGATGATGTTCAGACCCAATTCAGATAAAAAAAACAAACTAAAAAAAAACAAGGCATCCAGTTCATAAAAATGGCACAGATTACAACAGATTTATCAAATAGAAACACACTAATCCTCGCACTGCATCAAAAATATCCAGTGAACTAAACCTGACATGCAAACAGCCTGTTTTTACAAATAGGAGCATAAAAATTATAAACAGTCAAACCTATGAGACTGCCATTTATTGGTGTATAAATAATTTTAACACCTCAATCTTGTTTGTGGGTAATAAAAATACACCTAGATTCAAAAAATGACTTTTGAGGATTCTTTACAGAACCTGAACAACAACCCTTGGCCACCGAGAAGTGTAAAAGTGGATTTAATTTAATTCATTTCAGTTTATGTAGTGCCAAGTCACAACAAAAGTAATCTCAGGGCACTGTACAAAAAAAATAAAGTCTGTAAACATTTTTGTTCTTGTTTATTAACTGAGGACTTTGTAATGTGTGCAGCTGTAGAAGAAAGCACAAGGAACCCACAAGCAAAACCAACAAAATTACAATTCATAATAAAATAAAATAAAAAACATCCAGACTGAAGACTGAAATTTAGTTCTTCTGGTTCTTAAATGTAATACAACAGCTCAGTGACAACACTTGTGTGTCCAGTAACACAAATAAAATCTCAATCATTTCTACAGAAAGAAAATCAATAGACTGGTTGTTTGTTTTTGTATCTCAGTCTTAACTTCTAGAAATAAGAAGCGGAAGTCTGGTTTAAACTCACATTGCATCGGGGAGGAAAACCAATCCATGGAAGCTGATCTCACACAACAGCAGGTTTTCTGGATTTGCACAGAAGTCAGGCAAGAAACATGATTTGAAAAATTTACCTGAAACAAAAAAAAGGAAGAAAGCCTCCCAAGTGAGAACAACAAAAACAGATAACAGTACAATGACAGTCTGGCAGGAAAGCAAAAATGGGTTGTTGTTGTTTTATTACCCTGATAAGTTCACAAAATAAAACAGGAAGGAAGGACAAATCTAAAACCCAGAAACATAGTGACTTTATAATTCTTTATAAGATTTTTAGCACATATTATGTTCTATTTGCTTTTCTCAAAAGTTGTGTTTAAAATAAAACTGTGCTAAGTTTCAAAGTCAGGAAAAGGTGAAAACAGTAAATAATTAGAATATTTTTTTCTTCTGTCTGAGGCTTACTTAATTCCTTTTCTTCCATTAAAATAAAAAAACGAACTCTCCCTTCCCTCTCCCATCCTGTCCTTCATCTATTGATCTCTACTTGAAGCTGGATGATGATTGGAGCTGCTACGCCTCAAAGAACAATTAATTGTGCATGTGATCGATGATCAGACCTAAATCAATAAACACTCGCTTATTTCTCTGTCTGATTATATCTGTGTGTGTGTTCTGGTCTGCGCTGTTCTTATGACAACTTTTTGAATCTGTGATTGTGTTTGTGGTGGTTTTAGGACAACAATACAAACATTTTAGTGTCCTTTATATCACTAATAGTATGAATAAAATGAAAGCAGCTCAGCTTGACTACTGGTTTATTCAAACCTAACTCTATAAATTACTTGACCTAATAACTTTAAAATCCTTTTTGGAGGGATGTTTAATAATTCTTCGAATGATTTTATTGTAAATCTTGAGTTTAACTGTAAGTAACAACAATAACACTAAAAACAGATGATAACCACAGGCCCTGACCATCAGCTCTGCTTTATAGGTGCTTCTTGTCCATTTATGTTCTGGAAATTGAGCAAAAGTAAAAAACTATATATAAAAGTTATCCAAAGTCTTGTAAAAGATACAAAAAATAAACTCAAAAATTATTAAATAAGCAATAAAATTAAATCAGTA
>JAOXNZ010000030.1:2009197-2022483 GCA_028566095.1 Kryptolebias brasiliensis | reverse complement strand
AGTGAGAGGGTGAATGGTTGTTTGTCTCGTTTGTCTCTATGTGGCCCTGCGATGGACTTGCGACCTGTCCAGGGTGTTCCCCCCCCTGACTGCTGGAGATAGGCACCGGCTGCCCGCGACCCTGAATGGAGAAGCAGTTAAAAAAAATGGATGGATGGATGTACCTGGTTTGAACAAAAGCATACCAAAAGAATAAATACAACCACCCTGCTGTACTCAAGTCCCTAAAGACATGTTATGAGTTGACAGAAAAGCCACATTCGTAAAGAAAAAGAAACAAAACACTCACTGACACACTTCAATGGACTCTACAGATAATGGAAAGTCTTTGTGTCTGTCCCACTGGAGCAGCCGGCAGGACATCCATTTCAGGTCCTTTTTAAGACATCAGCATGTACATGGTCTTCTAATATCAAATGTAATTCAAATATAATCAAATAATAATCAAATTTACATTACATGTTTATCTGGGCAAATTATACTTTGGTAAAAAAAACAAAAAAAAAAACATATATCACACACATCATATTCAAACTTTGGACCCTTTCAAATCTTTGGCGTGTATTTTGGCTGAGAGATTTTTATAGTCATGTCCAACCCAGAAAAACAAAAAACATATTAAAGTTGAGCCACAGTGAAAAACCCCATCAAATCTGCAGCTATAAAATGTTTTCACTCCACCACAGATCAGGCAAGAAGATTACTCCATTAATGGACTTGCTTCCTCCTTTCTGTGCCCCCCTCCCCCCCACACACATGCATACACACACACACTCCCCACCAACACTCTTACAGCACTCTTTTACCTAGTGAATTATGAATGGAAAGGCCCCTTGTTTTTCTGCCTCTGGCCGGCCCGGTGTCCACTCGGTGCACTCTGCTGAACACTTCAGTTTGAAACGCAGAGCCAAACGGGACGAGACGAGGTACAATCAGATCGAATCAGTGGGGATTTGATGTGGTGGTAGGTGAGACTCATCCCCAACTCAGACTCTGAGTGTCACACATTGCATGAGTCAATGCATAAAACTTTATCATTAACTGTTGGAGTCAACCCTGTCTGTCTGTTAGCAAAACAGCTCATAAACTTGGATATGCCACTGATTAACTTTTGAAGTTAAACCTATTTAGGAAGGCTGTCACAGCTAATTATCTTTAATAAACACAAAAAATGGCTACAATTAGGTCAATTTTACAGATATTGAGACAAAATTTGGTATTGTAGTGACTGAAAGTCACAAAAGGCTGGGGAAGGCTTTAAGCATGCACAAAATGTTTGTAGCAAAGTTGTGGTAATTTATGATCAGGGTGGCGGTATGGCCATGGTGTGGGGTGAGTACACACCAGTGTGGCTTGGTTGCCAGAATCTGAACAATCAGGTGTAAAATAGATGGCAATGGCGTCATGCTGGCATGAAGTCATCGTACTTGCATCCTGATACAGTCTGAGGGACTTATGTCAGTGCTGGTATTTAGTACAGAAGTGGTACTCAGGAAAGTGAAAACTTGTTTGATGAATCTTAATAGCATCATGATTTTCTTCACACTGCAGGAGGGTTTCCTAATTTCCTGGCATCCAGCCAAGATAGGTTGTGGAGACGGCAACGAGGTCATCATTATGTGAATGGCGCCTTACTAATTATTACCATATAAGGTCTATGATATTGTTTGGAGTTGTATTTTTTATTTTATTGTAAAAAACTAAATATATTGGGATGTTGATATGTTTTTGTTTTTTAATTGTATATAAAAAGAACAGGTTAATTACAATTTTTCCATTTTTTCCAACTACCATTTCAGTATTGAAATGAGTATAATTTTGTATTTTTGAGCAAACAATGTACACTGATGTACTTAAAATCAATAAATGAATGATAAAATTGCTGGTTTCCTTTGTTCTTTGCCAGTTAGTTTTTCGGTGTGGTTTGTTACTTCCACATCCTCCTTCTTACATCTCTGAAATAAGAAATATCTGCAATTTAGATGCATGCTTGATAAAAACTACAAAAATAAAAGCTAGATATTAGGAGAGTGTAAATAGAGCAGAGTAAGTGTTTGAGTGTCAGACAAAAAGACTTTCATATAAAGTTGCCTCATTGGTAGTTAATAAGACTTTATTTCAACCAGTTCAAGCTAGCCTCCTCTAACGAGGCCTCTGCAGCGATAATTATGAGCTGCCGACATAATTAGCCTCATCAGAAAGACTTTCATAGTGTTTAAATTAACTTAATTAGCCCTGGTATGCCAGCCAGTGTGCCAGTGTGCAAGCACAGACACACATAAGCGTGCACAGATGCACACAAACATGCACATAATTCACACTCAGTCCCTGTAGACACAGCCCTAAGCATTTGCTCCAACGCGGCTAAAGGTTGAAGAAAAGCTGGTGGTTTTAAAAGTTAAATGCCACTGTGTAAATATATTTCCAGAGGATATCCAGGGAATAATCAACTTTTAATTTAGCTGCTAATCTAATTAGCCGCCACAGTGCTAGTCTGTTTCCCCAAAGTGATTTAAAGGAAAAAGTTGGTGAGAAGGAGGCCAGAAAAACCTTCAAGGAAATTACTTGAAAAAAATCAGTATTAGGTTTTTCAAACTTTCTGTCCTGGGGTTAGCGCTACATTTGTGGAATTACAATAAGGAGAAAAGTCAGAGGAGGGAAAAGTGATGAGAAAGATTCTTGCCTGCAGAAGTGCATCTCCCCCTCCCCTGTTAACTACAGCAAAGTTGATGCAATAGCATATTAAGTCATTCAATGGATTTTATCAGGGTCAGGATCCATTAATAGACAACAGCCTGCAGCATAAAGCTGCAGTGTGGTAAAGGCTGAACACATAGATTGGATATATGTTGATGTGTTTGCGTTTTGATCATTTGCAGAAAAAGAAAAAGGGGGAAAAAAATCAATGTTTTACATGTTCTTTGTATTTTAAGTGTTAAAAAAAGAAAAAACCCAGTTGAGTTCAATAAAACTATTCCAGGTATTAGGATCGGCCCCGAGTGCCATGCTGCTTCATTTTAGTCTCTTTAGTACAATGTACAGTACTATGCAAAAGTTTTAAACCAACCCTCATTTCTTTGGACTTTTCAATAATTTTTAAAAGTGGTTTTCATCAATAGTTCTTCAGACTTTCTGAAGGCTTTTCGATTTTTTTAATTTTTTTTTAGCTGCTTCTTTAACTAATTTCCAGTCTAGTCCTTCTACCCGATCCTGATACTGTGCAGCTTAAAAATTGAACAAAACTGGAAAACTGAAAGACAAGCGTCAGCGTCAGTAACTGAAAGTCATGTCTTTCAAAATACCAAAGACCTGCTTCTTAGAAGTGCATAACTTTTCAGTTGATTACCTGATGTATGCCAAATCTTCAACAATTTTTCAGGAATTCACATTGTTGGAGCTAAAGTCCTACACACTGTGTTATCTTTATTGATTTTCATAGATTGAACCAATAAAATGGGAACAAACCATGTCTTAATGACAAGCTGTTGGTAACAAAGAGCCTAAAGATATCATTTAAAGCTGGAACTAAGTTGTTAGTTTTGTTTCATTCGTTGAATTTAAGAGCCTTTTTTATGCCTGAATGATTTACAAGTTAAAGTTAACAGGCTTCACAAACAAAACAAACATTCCTCTGAAAATGGTCATCTACTGGAGTGTGAGTGAAACAAAAAGAAAACTTTTACAAGTCTTTCAGAAAGCCTGAAGAACCACTGATAGAGACTATGTAAAAAGATAGGCAGCAAAACGTAAAACAGGAGCTGAATTAACACTTTTGCACAGTGCTGTGTATTCCACCTTGATTAGCACTAAAAGGAAATGAAGTACAAAACACAAATACGGACTACCAAAGCACTTAGTAGATCAAAATACATCATCTGGGGAATAAAACATTACTCTGTTATTTAAAAGATATTTTAATTCATTTTGAAACCCTAAAATATTAGCTGACTGGAAGTCACAAAGATAAAGATTACAGAATTTACTGGTGTTTGCTGAAACAAATTACAAACTGTAGACAAAAAAAAACAAAAAAAACAAAAACCAAAAGAACCTGTACATGATCACCACTCCCACCATGTTCTGTGATCTAATTATGTTCTGAATAATTGGTGCTTTAATGGGATTAATGACAGCACTGATGATAATGAGGAAATTCAATTAACATGAGCCTGTGGTGATTTGAGACTCCTGAACGGCAGCTGACAGCTTAGGACTGCAGATATCAAAGACTGTGGGTGTAAAGGGGCTCAAGTGTGTGTTATAAAGTCGGGGGGCGAGGGGACCTTGGCCTTCTCAGTGTGTGTTCAGCTCCTCAGAGAGATGACGAGATGAAGGTGAAGATCCAAATGCTGCAAAAAATTTGGGTAAGTGTTCAGGACTGTACCATATCAATGTGCTGAATGAAAATGTGTTTAGAATTAGAGCTTTTCCTGGGGAGAAAGAGGTGATGGAGTTATACACTGGAGATAAAACTTTTGTCTTAGGTCTGCCTCACAACAGAAAATTAACTTAAATTCAATTTTCTTTTGTTGATTATGTTTAGCTACCTAGACCACTTGTTTTGATTTAGACATTTCAAGCTGCATGGTTAGATTTAGAAACTCGAGCTGAGATTATTTCTAGTCTGACTCTGTATATTTTTATACAATTTAAATGTAATTTTTATTTTGTTGATTGGTTAGAGTTTAGAGCTGTCACCTCTCAGCGAGAAAGGCACAGGATTGCCTTCTGACCTTTCTGTGTGGAGTTTACATGTTCTCCCTGTGCACACGTGGGTTTACTACTCCGGTTTCATCCCACAGACAAAAACATGCATGTTAGGTTAATTGGTATCTCTCAATTGTCCCTAGGTGTGAGTGAGAGCGTGAATTGTGGTCCTGTGGTCCTGTGTTGGACTAAAGACCTGCCCGGGACGCACCCCAACTTTCACTCAATGACCGCTGGAGATAGACACCAACTCCCCACAACCCAGACAGGAGAACAGGGTAAAAAAAAAATGGATGGATGATTGGCTAGGTTTAGGCACCTAAACCACTTGTTTATGTTTAGGAATTATAAATTAAAAGGTTCAGTTTAAGAAAACATGCATCAAAATTGCCTTTCTTACAAAGTTAGAAACAATGTTTTTGACAGCCACTGGACTAGTTCTGTATGATCCTATTGATCAAGATTAAACGATTAAACAATTAATATGTGTATTTGAGTTAATACAATAGTCTTCTTTTATCCATATTACACAGTTTAGTGTCAGATTTGGCAGCTCTGTGAGACCAATGATCTTCAATCTGAAGATACAGACTTTACAAAAAAGAGGATTAAGACAAATTACAATATTTATATAAAATATGAACTCACTGGGAAACTGCTATGAAACCAAACAAATCCTTCAGAAAAATATTAAAGTAGTGAGAAAACTGAGCTGGTAGTGCGTGTGATTGCCTCAGGTAAAAATCTCTTGTTCATAACATGTCATTTTTTGCAGAATTGACATTTTTTGCAGCCTGTGTTGAGGAGGCCAGGGGCTTCATTAAAGAGATCTGGAGGCCGACCCTATCTGCCCGGGGGTATAAGTAAGGAGGGGGTTAGATTCCATACCAAACCAAATGCCCATCTCTCTGCTGGAGACGGGCCTGGATCCCTCGGGCTCCCCACGACCGACCTCCTGCTTCTGTGGATGGGCCAGAAAAATCAACGGCGTCCCCCTTTGAACAACCTCCTCCTCCTCTTCTGCTTCCTGCTGCTCTTTTTCTCCTTCATGCTCTCTTTCTTTCTCCCTTTGCTCCTTTTCTCCATGGTCCTAATGAATGATTCATTTAACCCTCCACCACCTCCAGAAACACCCAACTCCTCACATTTTCCACCAACCACCCATTCTACGTTTTACCCTCCTTAACACGTTAGCATCTTTCTGTTCTCCTATTTTTCCTGCAAAAGGGGACTTTTTTTTTAAAAAAAGAGAAGAAAATAGTACCCTTGGGTGGCAGCAGAGCAATGTGTGGTTGGTAAGGAATTAGAGGAAACAACAAAGGGAAGAACAAACGCCCCTTTGTGTCACAGATCCCTCCGTGTATTTCATTAAAGGCAATGTTTGACAAATTACTTTACACAGCTTGGCTGGTGATTTGTCTTGTGTGTGTGTGTGCTGTCTGTGTATGTGGGTAGGCAGATGAAGCAGTAGTTGAACTGCTAATGAGGGCAAGATGGTAGAAAAGCCCTTTAAATGAGGTGTAACCACACACCAGAGTTGGAGAAGAAAAAAGGAAAACTGGCTACCGAGATAAAATCAATTAGAGGCAATATTATCTCTGAAAAGTCATTAATTTAATGGAATAATTGGTTGGGACACGAAGAGGCTAATTGCCATGATGAAACCAAATTTCTAACATGAAAGCAGAAATAAATGAATCTAGATGGTGTACTTGAAAGGCCTCCAGAATCTGGGGACATTTTCAAAGAGGGGGTTTTATATTCTTGGTTTAGTTTTCCCTGGGCTCCGACTCACAGGCTCAAAGTGAAGAAAACAGGCGTAATTTGATTGGAGAAGCGATCTCTTTAAACTCCATGTCAGCTAGAGAAAATAGAACGAGGAAAAGAAGAGGCAGCAGAAGGGAAACAGGGCAGAGTTTATGTTTCATGCCTTAAAAATAAAATGCATCAACCATCGGGGAAGAATTGAGATTGGAGGATTGTAAATATCTGACAATAATTGTAAAAGCGAGAGGTTGAAAATGGGGATTTTGTGAAAAACCTAACACAGATAAAGGGTAAGGGTGAGTGTTACAACATGCACAGAACAAAGAAAAAAATATGACATGTGATGCATGCATTTTATTCTATAAGAACACATAAGTTAAAAAAAATTGTTTCTGGAAGAGATAAACTTAGAGTTTTTTATGTATACATTTTTTAAGGGAACAAGTTAACATCCAGTTTTGTTATTTGTTAATCTGCGATTAAGGTACAAGGACTTAAACCCAGTGAGATTTGAAGTATTTTGTTAAGATAGGAAGTAAAAGGTAACAAGTTCCCAGTTGGACTGTTAGGTCAGGCTTTGTACAACACTAACTCTAATCTTGTTGCAGCTCAGTATAGGCAATGTTTTAACTATTTCTTCAACTCAGAAAAGTCTGTCATGATGTGTTTTTATCATCTCAGCTGCTCATGAATAATTTCTCTTAGGCACATTTAAGAGCTGTGTACAACGTATACCTCCAAAACACTTATGAGCTGCATTATATTATACTCTTCTGCCCTTGTTATAGTAGCAAACCTCATTCAGTGATTTATCAGTGATAAAATAAGTTTTAATAACAGTTACGTGTTTTAGGTCAGTTTGGTGGAAAGTTATCTCCTGTGTGTTGTGCTAGCTCTTCAGCAACTCTCACAAAACTTTTGACTTAAGTGGGAAAAATGCAGAAAATCAAACGTGTGCAGAAAATTATGATGCTTGGCAAATGCTTTGGTGTCAGTTTGTGATTGCTATAAAGTGACATGGTGTTAGTTTTGACACTGTAAAGGCCTTAAGTCTTCAATGAAGCAAACACTATATTTAACGAGTAAACAAGATGCTGTCTTGCTTTTGTTTTCTTGGTTGTGATGGTGACAGCTTCCAAAGGAGAAACAGTAATGACTCCAGCACCTTTCTTAGACGTTCAAGCATTTTTGAGTTTTGAAGCAGTGAGTTTTTAAAGAAGACACTAGAAATCTGTGGAGAAAACAGTATTTTGGTACTTATTCTTATATTCTGTGGTCAAATCCCATTTTTGCCCCTTGACCAGTGGCAGCTGGTGGTGATATTTGTCGGGTGGGCTAACAAATATATAATAAAACGCTGTAGTTTGGATTCCAACAACAGAAGCATCAAATAAAGAAAACCTGCTATAAGTTGACATTACGTCCTTTTTCAGCACAAAGACAAGCTTAAAACAAACCAAGCTTACACAGAGCCTCTGTCAGCTGTCCAATACTTCATTCCTCTGTATTAAGAGTTTCAACTGTAATTATATTCCCAGTCAGACAGCTTTACATAACACTGCATCACACTCCTTAACACAATTACTAATCACACTGATAGAATCAAATTAAACAAGACATGCAATATTAGAAAGTGCTTTTTTTTTTTTTAAATGAGGCCTAAAGAGACGCTCACTCCGATGACTTTTCCGGGATGTAAAAAGGTTAATAACCACCTCGTTAAAGATTCGTTAGCTACACTTGCTGTTAGCCAGTCCTTTCACTGAAACCAGGTCACAGAAAAACTTTGATTTCGCCGCTTTTCCTGTTTTGAATATCCTTTGGTCTATCCGCCCCCAACCTCTTCACTTCCAGTTTTCCTCCCAAAGACATTAAGGAAAGCAGAAATAAAAGAAATTAAATAAAATAATAAATAAAAAAATAATAACCTTGTTTATGTTTATCTTGCTTGCCATAGTTTTCTCAAGACTGTTTGGCACCGGTTTTATTGTAAGTTTCACAAAATGTGATACAATATTTTTAATTTGTGTTTATCACGTATTTTAACATTTTTATTGTAAACACCAGGGAGGGCTTAGTCCTACTGGCCACTTATACCAGCCCTCCCTGCCCTTGACCCTACCATTTACCATTTCATAGGCTAGATAAGAATGTCCCAGTTCCCAAAGGGTTAAATAGTGCTACAATCAAGGAAGCATTTCAAATCAGATGACACAAGTATGGTGATCTTTCTTAGCAAGCATAAAAACCATTGTACCTTCATATCTGCAGAAAGCTACATAACTGTACAGAGCATATTGGAACTCCAGCAAAATCACAGATGTTTCAGCTTCTTGGGGGTGTTTAATGTTGTAATAGAATATTTTTAATTGCTATCCTTTTGACTTTAAATCAAGGGTAAAATGGACATTTAAACTGAGGGGTAATATTGGAAGATGTGGTACACCCTTAGTGTAAATTAAACCATTAATACACTCTTCTAGTTTATTAACTTTTAAACTGTACAGAGTTAAAAAGTTACTATCAGCTTTATCAAATATCTAAAAAGTTTTGAACCATCCATAACTTTTTGCATTTCTTCCAAGCAGCCAGACTTTCTTGTAGTCTTTAAGAGTGGTCTTGATCAATAGTTATCAAGGTTTTATGAAGGATTTTTAAAGTTTTTCACTGAGTTTGGCAGTTCTTTCATTATCATGATAACGTATTGTGCAGTTTGTACAATATAAAAAACAAGATAAATTAGACAAATGAAGGACAAAAAAGTGTAAGACTTAAAATCTATCTACCGTCTTTAAAAATAGAAAAAAAATACATCGACCTGAGAGATACTGATCATTGACTGTATGACAGGTTTTCAGCTAAGCTTCCGAAGTTAGTGCTAAAAATATTCAGCTACTGGACTAAAAATGAGTGAAGAGTCAGAGAAAGTCCAAAGAAAAACTTTGTAACACCTTCAGAGAGTGAGAAACTAAGAATTAAGATTTTTGTTAAAGTTTGACTGCTTAGAAGGAAATGAAAGTTCCCTAAAGGAATGCATACTAAGTTTTAATCAACGATCCCATACAATGTGTTTGTGCTCAAAGTAATGGAGATTACTCTTAGCTACTACCACACTAGATTTTAGCTCAGTATCCTTAAAATCAACTGAGATTTAGACATTTTTATGCATACTAAGATTAATTAGCTGTAGCAGCCATGTTGAACCAGGTTGACTAGAAAGTTAACCAGTTATAGAGGTTCATCCAATAATTATTCTCTGAAAATTTCTTTAACATAGGCAATTACAAGATCGTCCACCCTTTATGGCGTAGGTAATATTGAGGGATGCCTCGCTTTTGCACAACTAAATCTTGCTAACAAAAGAAAAAGTAAGAGTGACTTTCAGACCAGATGCCTGGTGTCCTGTTGAACAAAGCTCTGTTACAGATTTCCTTCTCTTCTAGACTTTCTGCTACCATGTTGCCTCTCCATAAAGAAACTTGTTGTGTTCTGGTTGGCAAGAGGGTTTTCTTGTGAGCAGACAGCAACTGTGACGCTTGGCAGCGACATCTGAGAGGCTCAAGAGACACGAGACACAACAGTCTCAGCCCCCATCCCTCCCCTCTACGGGAGCCCTGAAGACGACTCGATGGCCAAGTGGCAGCACTTCAGAAATCAAGATGGTGGCCTGCTCCTGCTTTCCTATCTAATTATAATACCAGCGCTGCTACCAAGAGGGGGAAAACAGATTCTCTTCATCTTCCTGCTCAACACACAAACACACAAGAATACACAAACCACAAAACTTCTGACACACAAAGGAAGACCACCATCTGTTTTACTCTAACATGTTCCTGTGACCGCAAAGCACAAGGATGAGTTAAACTCCAGGTTTTCAGACACCAGAACTACCTGATTTCAAGGTGTACATCTGTAAAAAAAAAACAGGCAAATCCAGCAACTTTGTCAAACAAACATGGCCACCCACTAGAAGTTTTTCCTGATTGATGTGTGTTTTCAGTCTTTTGATCAGTGATTATCTAGAATGAATAATTTAGGGAACTAAAAAGTTAATAAAGAGTCGAGGAAAACCTCCCCAGTTTGGACTTCTGAGAAAAGATTTGATAGACATGAAGGACAAGGAAATGGAATGAATAAGGAGGGGTTACAGATGGGAAATAAACAAAAAGACGACAAGAAACTGGACAGAGGAGGAGAGGGGAGCTGGGAAGAAGAGCTTTGTAAGAGGAGGAGGAATGGGCCGAGGGGAACCCGCCCCTCTAATTGGTACTTAACACCCGCGCTGAGCAGAACTGTTGCTATCATAAGAAATTGATGAATTAACTGAGTGAGGGATGGGCAGAGAGAAAGAAGGAGACTGTGGGACGGCTGAAAGAGAGAGAAGGGGTTCTGAATCTTTTAACAGGATAACTTACTTGGGCAAAACAGCTGTTTATGCATTATTTGTGCTGCGAGCCGTTTACCACCGTTTAGGATAAAAAAAAAACTCAGTTCCCGGCCTGCAGGACTTGCCAGCTGGGACACAGACGGTTTTGGGGAGGGACCCAGCGGCCCATCAGTCACTGATAAGAAAGGATAAAAAATTAATTTGCTGGTAGTTTCATTTTAAAGACTCAGATATTGGCCTGTCAGTCTGTGAGCATCTGTTTAAGTGACAAACAGGCGTGCAGGGATTCGTGCAAGAGGAACGAAAACAACAAGTGGACAGGGATGGATGGATGGGCAGACAGATGAAAAGATTGTATCTGTGCCCTCATAAACTTCTGATTAACTTTTGATACTCTCTTTCATTTCATTCAGTTTACATATTTTCTTGTTTGTGCTCTGCTTACGTTTACTGTCCTCCTAATAACAGAGTTTAAACAAAAGTACAACATATACAGCAGCACTACACTAACCTCATGTTGTCTCATGTTTCATACAGAAAAAAGGAAAATATAACAGTAGTGTTCACAATATGAATTAATAATATTCTGTAGCCTGCAGGTTATCACCCACTACCGTGCCAAAGTTTTAACAAACATTTCACTCAGTTTGTTAGCACTCAGAGTTTGTGTTGGAAATGACTCTCAGCTACTGTTACCAAATTTTAGCTCAATATCTGTAAAATTCACTAAGGTATAGCCTTTTTGTGCAGGCTAATGTCAACTAGCTGTGGCATCCATCTTGAATTGGGCTAACTCCAAAAGTTGATCAGTTGTAGCCGATAATAACTTTGTGAAAGTTTCAATAAAATCCATCCAGTCGTTCATGAGATATTTTGCTGACAATCAGACAAATAATACGCACACATGCATGCACAGACATGAGCGTTTACATGATTATCTGCCTTTTGTGGTGACAGGTAATAATTATAACAAAAGCTTCTGAGTGATCATTTAGTGCAGAATAAGAGTTCAGCAGAGGTTGATTTAGAACACTTTTTATTAAAAAAGGAAAAACAAGGCCTGGAAGTTGATACCGGAGAATCACATGACGTGCTGTAAAACAGAATCTGTCACACATCTTTCAACACCATCACCCGTTACTCAAAGAGTCAAACAGTCTGCACGAGTCGAGGCCCAGGGAGGAACGGAGCTGCAAACTAAAAAACTTTCAGGAGTCAGAGGCTTGAAAACTGGAGGATTTCTCTTAAAGCTCACAGCTGTTTGTCATGTGTTTGTGTTTGCAGCAAAAAGCGATAAAAACTGTTTCTTTCACTGCTGACGGCTCCAACATCCTCCTAAAATCTGATTTTTAGGCTGACTCTGATTTTACTGATTCAGATTAATACATAAAAAACACAAAAACTTTAAGACATGTTTATGCTTTTATTAAAATAGTTTAAAACTATATTAAAAATGTAATTTGGACTGAGAAAACACATTGATTCTTTAACTTTAAATCAAATGAATATTAAATGTGCTACTGTACACAGCAATCTGTTCAGGCGGTGGCTGTTTCTGCTGCAGTCACCGCCTCCTGTTTCCTGTCCTGTCATCCCTCTGCCTCCAGGCGACAGACACTTCAGTGTCATGTCGAGCAGCTCTGATGCTGATCTGTGCTGATGGGGGCAGCTTTGTCCCTGTTTGTTCACCTGAAACACCGTCGTGTCGCAGCATCACCTGGGAAACAAACTCTCTCTCGTTCAGTCATCCTGAATATTCCTGATCGTTCATTGAAGCTTTGGCAGCCTCTACACGTTCAGATTTTATAGCTTCTGTGCAGCTTTAGTGAGAAATTATAATAGTTTAACAATATACATGAAAGCTGCAAATGTACGGGTCAAGAAAATAAATGTTCTACAATGTTTTAGTCATTTTTATCATCAACAGTGTTAGTGGTTCTGTTTAAAAAATATGATCAAGGCAACTCAAGTCAAACCAGTCACACTTGGGATAAGAATAAAGCAAAAACTACAGCGCATAAGAGGGTAGATTTTTTGTTTGTTTGCATTAAATCAGTAAATATGAACCGGCTGGACTCATGTTGTTTGCAGGAATCTTTTATTTGCGCGATTCAAAAGATTTTCCTCAGACAAACTCTGTAGTCTAACAGCAGTGAGGGAAATTTTCACTAAACTTATTTTGTCTTAATCTTACTGTAACTTTCCTTTTGATTTCTGCTCATGCACAAAAAATGATCTCCATATACAGCTACAGTCAGAGGTTTACTTCATGGGCATAAATGTTGTTAATTTGGGGCTTTTAACGATTTACTGAATTGTTCTTTTACCAAAGTAGAATTAGTACAACATGATAGATAGATAGATAGATAGATAGATAGATATATCATTAACCCTCTGCTTGCTCACTGGAAGAAATTGACTTAGG
>JAOXNZ010000030.1:1197322-1208089 GCA_028566095.1 Kryptolebias brasiliensis | reverse complement strand
TCAAACTCCACTCTCTGTTTGAACAGAAGAGAAACGTCTTCAGCTACAGAACAGAAGAACAGATGTTTCTGTTTTTAGCCTTTTTTGGATTTAGTTTAAGGCTGTTTGCAGTTAGTTTAGTCTCTCTGGTTGTGAATTATCTACAGAGGATATAATATATAAAAAGTCTTCGTACTCCTGTTAAAATGTCAGGTTTTTGTGATACAAGAAGCTAGTTTCATAAGTGTGCTCAGCCTTAAACCAGCTTTCCGTCTGTCAGCAGGTCACACCTTGTCTCGGTAAGATTCGCCCACTCTTCCTTCCTAAAAGGCTCCAAATCTGTCAGATCTGCCAGAACAGCTGGGCTTTTATTTCAGGTTGATCAGAGTCACTTTAACTGATGGCAGGAGTTAAATCAGAAGCTGCTTTTTACATCACAAAAAGCAGACTTTTAATGGGGAGACGGAGACTTTTCAGATCCACTGAGAAATAACGAACAAGAAAAACACCCAAATCTGTTTTCGAACAGCTCAATCATTTCTTGGTGTTTTAAAATCTCCCCATCAGGTTTCTGTTCTAGAGGAGTATGTTTAAACACAACCAACGTTTGGGTTTTAATTTTACCCGTTCTGAGGGAGGCACGGGTCGACCACAGTGTTTTATTCTAAAGAGCGAGCAGACTAAACTGGTGACATAGATGAATAAATGAGTTTATTAATCCCACAAAGAAATTTGGTTGTCATAGCAGCAGCCAGGTTCTTGACAAAAGTACTACAGCAGCAAGATAATAAAGTACGAAAACAAAAGGAGGACGGGTCATGTAGGAAAATACTTTATATACAGATGGAGAACAGAGAGGGAGACGGACTCTGTCCATTTGGTATGTCCTCCATGACGTCTAAATGAACCACCAGCGGCACAAAAACATAAAAACACAGTGCTTATCTCTGGGACACAATGAGGAGAATTTCCATCTTTTCAGGCTAAAACCAGATTTATTGTTTCACATTTGACTCAAGAACAGCTAATAATCAGTGAATTAAAAAAAAAATACCGCATGATCTTAAAGCGAGGTGCTTATATTTGACATCCGTTAGACCTGAATTTTATTTAAGCCATGGAATCAAAACAACACAAAATACAATACAAGCTTGCTCAGTAAATCCCCTGATGAGCAGCACTGTGTCCCGTTTGTGTGTTTTGCAGGTGAGCTCGCGGGCCACCGGGACCTGGTGTCGGGCTTTTCGTTCTGTCAGCACGCCGAGCAGAGTCACGTCTGCGTCAGCTCCTCCACCGACGGCACCGTCTGCTTCTGGGACTCCAGTTCCAAGACTCTGATCAGGGAGCATGCTGCCCACCAGGTGAGAGGTCCACCTGCACACGTCAATGAGGTTTCATGTCATACTGAACCCCCCCTGCTGGCTGAGGGTGGCACTGCATCGCCTGATCAGATACACAGGTGTTTTTTCTCTTAGAGATGCTGTTGTGTATAAATACAGTATTTCTGAGTATTTATAATTGTGAGTGCTGAGTCAGCATTTACACTATTTCCCTGTTTTTTTGTTTCTGTAAGTTTTTTTGCGGTTTAACTACTCCTGAATGAGAAGGATGCTATGAGTTTTAGTTTTTGCAACTTTAATGCTTTTTAAAATATTTGACTTTATTTACAAACATTTTGCTAATTTCCTTCAGAAACATCTGTTTCACCAAACAGACTGTTTTTGTTTTCTTATGCTGCTTTTAGCTTCTAGCTAGCCTTCTTTTACTTTTTGTCACTTTAGCCACTTCAGCTTTTACTAATATTTTGCTACTTTTAGCTTGTCTTTTTCTATTTTTAGTTTGAATCATTTGCTGATTTTAGTTAACGTTTTGCTACCTTTTTGCTACTTTAGCTTTTAGCTAGTCTTTTGCTACCTTTTGCTTTTTCAGAAAGTAAAATTTCTTTAGTTTTAGTTCTTTCTTTCCTGAAAGGTTGACGGGCGAAAACAGTTTTTAATCTGCAGAGGAGGAGCAAACAGCAGAAAAAATCACAGCAAAACTGATAAAATGAAGTCTTTCTTTTAACATTAAATATTCTCGGAGACAGGAAGTGAGTCCAGTTGTTTTGTCCTCCAAAGAGTCCCGTCTCGGCGGTCCACTGGTCCCCTGCTGATAAAAACCTGGTGGTGTCGGGCGACGAGAAAGGAGTGGTGGTCTGCCACTGGATCAACACCGGAGACACGAGCAGCTTCTTCCCCGAGCCGAGGACTGTCTTCTGCCTCAGCTGCTGTCCTCACAGCTGGAAGTCTGTGGCTGTCGGGTAAAACAGAACACCACACCGTTCAGACAGCACGATCCAGATCAGAACCAGTTTCACTCTGTTTGGTTTAGGAACAAAGGTTTAACGCTGATAACCCTGCTGTAGGTACAAAGATGGGATGATCGTTCTGATCGACGTGAGTAAGAAAGGTGAAGTGGTGCACCGTCTCCGTGGACACGACAACGAGATCCACTCGCTGGCCTGGTCGCCTGTGAGCGGCGAGGACGCTTTCTACAGCAGAGCTGACGACAGTGAAGGTGACGCTGTGGGCTTTTTAATTTCTAATAAGAGGGATAATCAGACAGGAATCTGAGGCTTAATTTTGATTTTTCTGCAGGAACTAATGGCGTTTCCAGAGGAGAGGAAACTGGCTGCTATCTTGCATCTGGGAGCAAAGACCAGACGGTGAGGATCTGGAGCACGGCGAAGGGAAAAGGTGAGAGAACTGGGTTTTAGTGGAGCAAACTGGAACAGTTTAGGAGGGAGGAGGCCTCATTTATTGATTTGTATTTTTTAAATGAAGTTTCTAGTCTCATCCT
This sequence comes from Kryptolebias brasiliensis, assembly GCA_028566095.1. NCBI lineage: Eukaryota > Metazoa > Chordata > Actinopteri > Cyprinodontiformes > Rivulidae > Kryptolebias > Kryptolebias brasiliensis. The sequence continues at coordinate 1,205,272 of JAOXNZ010000030.1, read as the reverse complement.
GTAGATTTCAGTTAGATTTAGATGAAAGTTGAGTCCTTTCTGTCTCGCCTCTCGGAGGTGTGATGACCATGAAGCTGCCGTTCCTGAAGAGAAGAGGTTCTGCGGTCGACCCGGGGGTCAGGGAGAGAATCTGGCTGAACGTCCACTGGCCGAAGGGGAGGTCAACGCAGCTCGTGTCCAGCTGCTTCAGGTTCGCTTTAATCCACCTGTAATTATTACAGGAGATAAAAACTAACTGATAAGAAATAAGAAAACAGCTGGATTTGTGTTTTTTTTTGTGGGTGAGAAGCTGAAACCATCTGAAGCTGTCAGATGTCATCATGTAGATCTGGATTGGGCTTCTTGAGTTTTACTTATTGAATCTTTTCTGTTTTTTTCTGAGCTCAGTGGTGAGTTGGTGATGTGGGATTTGGCCAAGTCGGGGAAGCAAAAGTGGAGCCTGTTTGGAGCATCTGAGGGTCAGAACCACAACCGGATCGTCTTCAACATGAGTTCTGTTGAGCTGCAGGACAGAGAGCTGCTCTTCAGCACCTCCATGGACCGAGAGGTGGGTCATCCGGACCATCAGAGGGAACTCTGAGGCTTTTCTGTTGTTTCTGCTTCACCTGACATTTAAAACATAAACTGATCTGATTCAACTGTTTTATAAAACATGAAGAAACTCGTCCTGTTTATTAAGAACATTTTTATTTGTTGTTCTTAGAAAGGAATCCTGTTAGGAACCACAGACTCAACGGAGGAAAAAAAAAAAATGCAAATTTGAGTGAAAGAGAAAAGAAGCAGAACGCTAGCTAAAAGCTAAAAGAAGAAAAACCAACAGTAGCTAGACTGTAAAAGCAGCAGAAATCTAGTTAAAATGAGCAAAACACTTGCTAAAAGCAGCGAAAGGGTTGGATAAAAACTACAAGTCACAAAAGGTTGGATAAAAGTAGTTAAAGGTTGCTTAAGAGCTAAAAGTAGCAAAACAGTAGCTAAAGGCTAAAAACAGAGCCAGTGGCTGAAGCAGATTTCAAAAAGAACAATATTTCTGAAGGAATTGAAGACATCTCAGAGTATTTCTCTGGGGAAAATGTTTGTAAATAAAATTTAAATATTTTGAAAAATGTAAAAATAACAAAACCCAACAGTCTCAGCAGCCATCTGCTGAACGAGGCAAACGTTTTGATACAAGAACGGCTAAAGGAGCACAAAGCACAAAAAAAACAAACCCCCATCAGGAAACCAATAATGTGCGTGCTGACTCAGCGTTCTCAGTTTTACATGAACTGAAGAACAAAACATTTATGTTTTCAGGATGGATCGGATCAGAGCAGCTAATTTACCTTCTTGTTCTTGTTCAGATTAAATGCTGGGACCTGAACTCTTTAGGCTGCTGCTGGACCCTCCCCACCCTGGGGGGTCACGTCTACACCCTGACCTTCTCCCCGGTGGGTGTGGGCTGCCTGGCTCTCGGTGTCGGGGACAACATGATCCGGGTTTGGAACACGCTGAGCACTCAGAACCGGTACGACATCAGGTCCTTCTGGCAGGGCATCAAGTCTAAAGTCACAGCGGTGAGCTGCTCTCAGAAGACTTTTCACGGAAAGTAGAAACTTTTTTTTTGCTGCCTGCTGGAATGAAGGCTTCAGGCTTTGAAGAACTCCGTACTTTTGTTTTTGTAGCTGGCGTGGCATCCGAGGAAAGAAGGCTGGTTGTCTTTTGGAACTGATGATGGAAAAGTTGGGATTTACGACGTTTTCTCCAACAAGTGAGATCTATTATTGAGGCTTCTCCGTGCACTATATTGACTCCTATGCTTTTCAGTGGTGGCACATATTACTATCCACATCTAAACAGATCTCTAAATAAATAAAGGTATTTTATTTTTAAATATTTTAAAGACCTTGATGTGTACAGAATGGAAAAGTGTACCCACACAAAAAAATACATCAAAACAAGTTGCTTGGCTGTGAAATGTGTTTATTTTATTGGCATTTCATGTATCATGGTGACGTAATTTGCCAAAAACAACCTGAATGAACCCCATAGGATTCCACAGGGGAGTCCTTCTGCTCCTAAAACTGCACTCTTTAAAATATCTCATGGATGGAAATGATTGAAACTCTCACAAAGTAATCATTGGGGGTTCCTCTACAACTGATTTGAATCTGATTCAAAATGGCCACCACAGGTAACACAAACATGACTATAATTCAGTCAACTCTACAGTTTTTCAGCTGCAGTTTGGGGTGGTTGTAGCTGATAGTGATCCCCAACACTTAGTTTGACTTCCAGCAGATTCCTCACTTTTATGCTTTCAGGAGCTGATTTAAGAGAAACGCAGCAAAGGGCCACACCCTTTCAGTATTTCTTCAGGAATTATTTTAGTTTTAAGGTTTTGTTTTAATAACTCCACATCTTCTGCATGTTTTTAACCTTCACTGATAACAGTTTATGTTTATCAGGATAAATCATGACAGGAACAATCAGCTGAGACATGAGCTTTTATTTTTAGTCATCTTTTAAGGATAGATCTGCGACACATCTGTCAAAAACTTCCAAAATAACTCCTAGGAATTCAGTTTTATTCTTAATGATGGAAACTTTTAACCACAAAGTATTTTTGGGCACATTAAACCTTTCTAACTCAGTATCGTTAATAAAGAATGCAGTTTTAAAACCTCTCAGGTTTAAACTTTAGACTTTCCAAACTTTTTTGAAAGCCTCTAAGTTTAGTTTCCCTGCAGCGATCAGGACCATCCGTCACTGACTGGTTGTTTGTTCTGCTTTGTTTCCTCCAGGCCTCCTCAGATATCAAGCTCCTATCACAGGAAAACGGTCTACACGTTGGCTTGGGGACCCCCTGTCCCCCCCATGTCCTTCGGTGAGTTCCTAATGAAGTCTTGGCAGCAGCTGTTTTCTGTTCGCTCTGAGTCTTCTGACCCAGCAGAGATTACACTGCGGGCTGCAGGAAGAAACAACGAATCAGCAGAACCTCTGAGCGTCTCTGCGTGGCCTTCTGTAATGGACTCTAACCGAACGAGCTGAGGAAACACTTGCAGCTCAACTCCTTTCATTTGACTCACTTGTGCAGAAATAAAGTTAGTTTTCCCAACTGTTAGCACGTAGCATTTTGATTAGCGTCTCAATCAACGCGGCTTCTCAGTGCCTCTAATCTGCTGATGTCTCTGAAACAAAAAGAGCTCAGATCATGTTTACCTGCAGCTTCACAGGAAACATAAAGACTAGAGAAACTGCTGAAACTGAGTTGTTTAAGCTAAAATAAACAGAACACTAGCTAGTAAAATGCCAGCTAAAAATAGCAATAGGTTAGGTAAAAGAGGATAGCTAAAAGCTAAACGTAGCAGAAGGCTTTGATATAGGAATGGTTAAAATGGCACAAATTATGCAGAAGTAGTTAGATTGCAAAAAAAAATGTATGAAAAATAAAAAGGCAGGAGAACAGTAGAGTTAATGCTGACTCAGCTTTCACATATTAAATGTTAAACAGAAATTTAATCCCGAAGAGAATAAACTGCTTTAGCCCCAGTTAAATGATAAACATTAAATCCATTAACCTCCACTAAAGACTTCGCAAACAGAAGGTAAACCACAAGATCAGATCTGTCTTTAAGGGAAAGTAAATGAACAGGTTTTTAAAACTTTTTGTTTCACATGTTAAACACGTGTTCAGAGTTCTGAAACGTGTGTATGTGTGGCGTTCAGGTTCAGAAGGAAAACAGAGCTACAGCCTCTACAGCTGTGCTGGTGAAGGCATCATCCTGCAGCACGACCCGTCGAAGCTGAGCGGAGAGGCGTCCGACGTCGACAAGCTGATCAGAGACACCAACAACATCCAGGTGGGAGGAGGGGACGGTGGAGGCATCCGACTGTCCCACGTGGTTAAAGCTCTTCTCACGTTTGTTGTCGTGACGGTCTTTTCCTCTTTTATCATTCTGATGGTTCTGTTTGACATCAGGAAGCCCAAGAGTTTCAAAAACAAGGCAAATGGATTTTGTTTCTGTAGCTGAAGACGTTTCGCTTCTCATCCGAGGAGCTTTCTCAATTCAAAAATAAAATCTGGAGTTCCAAGCATTAAAAAACAGCTCCTTGGATGAGAAGCAAAACATCATCTAAACAAAAAAAAATCTGATTAGTTTGATTTGAAATTCTAGGGCTTGACCACATCCCTGACAGGTATGAGCCACAACCACTGCAGCTAACCCTAAACAACACTAAACTCTACTATTAATTTATAAAGTTTACAGAGACAAATAATTTGGTGATCGTGTTTCTGAGAGGATGAAACCGAGTTTGACTTCTTGTCTCTTTCTGTGGACTTTAACAGATGTTCAACGTTGAACATCTGTTAAAATTTACACCTCAGATTTTTAACATTGCAGCTTTAATGATTTTTTTCTCTGTTCTTCTTGGTCGAGTTTCAAAGTGATTCAGTTTTGTTTGTTTTTTGCGTCCCAACAGCACAAGTTGTCTCCACACACTGACCTCAGCTGGAAGCCTGATGGGAAAGTTGTTGCCGTTGGCAACGAGGATGGGTGAGTGACCCGAATCATCACACTCCGTCAGAGGTCGGAGTCCTGAGGTTAAAGAATAATGAGTTCATTTCTGTGGAAATGAATGAACTGGTAGAGGAGTTCCTCTTTCACCTCAGGATTAATCATTCAAATGCTGCTTTTCTGATGTTTCAAGTTGCTTTAATTTGAAAGGGTCCAGATGGAGACGGTTCTGTTTCTGTCAGGTGTCCTCTGAGTAGGAAGGTTTAAGCAGTGGACCCTTCTTTTCCTCTCTCTTTTTCTTTTTCCTTGTTTTGACTTTTCTCTTCTGTCCATCCTCTGAACCTCCTCTCTCGGCTGCAGGAGCATCGACGTGTATGAGGCTCCCGCTCTGAAGCAGCTCTGCAGCATCCAGCAGCATCATAAGATCATCAACACGTTACGATGGCATCCAGACCTCAACTCTCCTCCTGAGCTGACCGCACTGCTGGCCTCTGGCTCCAGCAACGCCATCGTCTTTATCCACGACCTTCGCAGCATTGTTGGTATGAGAAGTCTTTCTGTCATCTCTTCAGTCCAATATGTTTTCCTGACATCTTTAGTTTATTTGGAACAGTTTGCAGTTTTCTGTTTTTGACAGTTTTAAAGTAAATTGACCCAAACAGATGTTGAGGATTTCATCTCCACACTGGAGTCAAAACTACATTTGTAGAAACTTACCAACGGGATCAAATATTCCACATGTTCCTGGTTTCTTTTTCTGCAGAGAATCCTCCAGAGGCGCCTGTGGTTCTGAACGAGTCGTATCGCAGGTTGTGCGGTCATACGGCTAAAATCACGGGCATGGCCTGGAGTCCGCACCACCCCGGCCGATTGGTCACCGTCTCGTATGACGGCACGGCGCAGGTCAAAGTCATCCAGTGAAAACCTTTGTGTCATGTGTTAAACAACATGTCAGTTCCTGTTTGGGCCACTTTAAGCCTGGAAATGTTCTGTGTGGTTCTGGTGTTCACCAGGTGTGGGACGTCCTGGAGGAGACAGCCGTCTCCAACTACCGCGGTCACAACAATTACCTGCTGTGTGTCGACTGGTCCCCCGTGGATCCAGATGTGGTCTGGACTGGAGGGAAGGACTTCACCGTGCACGAGTGGAAGGTCTCCAAACAAGAGTTCACCAAACCGCCCAAAGGTAAACATCTGGATCAGCACCTGGATCCAGATAAAACTACCCGTCTGTAACGCTCCCATGTTTTTCCACCTCAGGGAAGAAGATGGTCATGCTGCAGGAAAAGAAGGCCTCCTCCAAGCAGAAGAAGAAGAACAAGACAACCGGAGGGTCCGGAGGAGGTGCGGGGTTGAAGGCGAATGGAGAGCCTGGTACCGAAGGGGAGGCGGTGACAGAAAAAGAGCTTTCTGAAGGAGAAGATGATGAAGTTAAATCAACAAACAGCCTGGAAGCTCCAGCAGGTGAAAAAAAACACAAACATGTATGAAAACTTTAGGTAGAAATATAATAATTTATGTTTTTATTTTTTCAGCAAATCCAGAGCTGCAAAGAAAATCTACGTCTGCTGCAAAAAACAAAGACAAAACAGGTGTGTAGTTTTATTTCATTAAGAACAGAATATGTTTTATAAATACATGTGTAAATTCTTATTGATCTCTTATTTGAAATAATTCTGCTTACTAAATGTCAGGTTTATTTCTGAACAGAATGAGGATCACAGGAAAGAAATCAGCTTTTATTTACTTTGTAGAAGTGATGAGAGCTTCTGGTAGATTAATGATTAATTGATTTATAGAAAGAATTAAAGTAGTTTCTTTTTGCACCTTGTTGACTGTTTATACTGTAAAACTCTTTGGGTTGTGTTTGTGTTTAAAAAGTGACATAATAAATGTAAGTTGGGTTATATGGAAGTAAAAATCTAAATATTTAAATCCTGTAAATAAAAACACGACTTTTACTCTTCAGCAGAGCTTTTAAGGTTTTTAACATTTACATAAAATGAATTTAAACCATTTTAGTGCACTTGCAGTGTGTTTTGCAGTGATTAGCTCAGACGTGTTTGTTTTTCCAGATTTCCACCTGTTGAAGAAGAAGAAGGCTCGCTCCATGCTGCCTCTCAGTACCTCCATGGACCACCGGCCCAAAGAGGAGCTGCTGCAGGACTGCCTCACTCTGGCTTCCATCAGACACTCTGAGGGTGAGACTGCAGGACTGAGTTCAGCTTTAAAACCTGGAAACAGTTTTCATTTAAAGCCATCAAACCAAAACTCACCCCTCTGAGTGCTCACGGGTAAACGTGTTGGATCTGTGTGGAGAGTTCGGATTGGTTTGTTATTTTTATCGCCTGATGATAAAAGTTTGAACTCAAGTCAGTTGATTTTGACCTCAAATTTGATGTGGTAGTATCTGAGAGTCATTCATAACACACTCCAAGTGCTAACAGGTCACATGAGACTGCAAATAACATTATTTTTAAGGTTTTACAACGTAAGATGATCTTTGTCTAAAACTCGGCAGGCGATATGCATTTCTTGCCTTTGTTTTATGAAAAACTTGTTAGTCAAATAATAAAGGATATTCTGCAAATGCTGCTGGAGTTTAGACCTCCAGGAAATAGATGGTACCTGCAGCTGAGCCTCATTAAATTTGAAGTCATTAGTTGCCATAGTAACAGATTCTTAGTGAGGTGAAGCTCTGCGTTAATGCAGCCATAAAAAGGATGTTTTTTTTTAACTTAACCAACGAATCACAAAGAGACTCGTTGGTTTGATTGCCAGAAAAACTGCATCAAATTTCCAACTTTAAAAAGTCCAGAAGTAAATGTCACCTGTGTGTGTTTTCAGCACCACCTGCAGGTTGTGTCCCGGGTCTGGGGGATCACATCCATCTGGGCCTGTTTCATGACCGCCCGGCTCTGTACCGCATGTTCCAGGCAGAAGGTCGGTTGGTTTTTCACATAAACTAACAGCTTTCACATGTTTTTAAAGTCACAGAGTAGATTAAAGCTGAAATGCAACGGAGGTTTCCAGTTTTTCTTTCATCCTGTTCCTCAGAGGAGGCCCACGTGGAGGCCGGTCACTATGACTCTGTGGTGTACCTGCGGCTGTGGAGTGGAGACCTGCAGGGGGCGCTGCAGCTCGCCACAGAGAGAGGAGAGCTCAATGACCACCTGCTGTCCGTCGCCCCCATGGGTAAAAACACAATCGGTGCTTCATGCTGCCATCAGATAGAATTACAGCCCTGATAGCCTGATCTGGTTCTTAGACTGCAGTGTGAGAGCGCCCTCTAGTGGGATGCAGAAGAAACTTTGATATCACTCAGTTGGAAGTTCATCTGTCGGCTTATGTTGCAAAAAGTGTCATTTTTAGTAGCTCAAATTTAGCTTAAAATCATTTCATGTCAGTTGTATTTATGATATAAGAAAAAAAATACATTCATAAAAATAAAGAAA
>JAOXNZ010000030.1:1180081-1197214 GCA_028566095.1 Kryptolebias brasiliensis | reverse complement strand
ACCTGACTGAAATGCTGTGGAGGGACCTTCAGACTAGACTTTGTTTTAATCGTGACTGTACTTTCTGTAGGTGTGTGAAGAACTATTAGACTTCTCAGTTTTAGAAAGTGAAAGATGTAACAGAAAAGTTGAAGACTATCAGTTAATCTGACTTATCGTTTGTCAGAAAATCATGACTTCTAAATCTTTAAAACCTTCTGTTCTGTGTTTGCAGCTGGATTTGAAGTGTGGAGACAGACGGTGGAGGCCTACGTCAAGCAGCTGAGTCTGCAGGAGCAGCACCTGAAGGCAGCGTCCTACCTGCTGTCGGTCAACAAACTGTACGAGGCCGTCGACCTGCTGAGGTCCAACAAACTCTACAGGTTTACTTCCTGTTTCTAGTCTCTGATCTCATCCTATTCAACTAACAGGAGCTGGTTAGTTTGCTGCTTTGTGTTGATTTGGATTTGAATGAGGTCCAGACACTAACGGAGCGGTTCTGTTTGTCAGGGAGGCCATCGCTCTGGTCAAAGCCCGGCTGCCAGCAGAAGAACCCGTCCTGAAGGACCTGTACACGGGTTGGGCTGCTGTGCTGGAGAAAGATGGACATTTATCTGCAGCTGCTAAATGGTCAGAACTGAAAGGATTTTCAGAACTTTCCCCCTCAGAACGTTTCTCATGAATGCTGAGTCATCATTTCAGTGCTTTATTTTTCTCTGTGCCTTTTGCAGTCTAGCTACTTCTGCATACTTTGTGTTATTTTAATAGTTCATATGTCAGAACATTCAGGATATGGGTGTTGAACTTGAATATTAAATTTTTAGATAAAGATATTTATTTAAGAGGTTTTCTCCGTCTTGTTTCGCCTCAGTTACCTCGCCACAGGCTGCAGTTTTGATGCAGCTAAGGTCATCTCCAGAAAGAACGACGTCTCCTCTCTAAAGATGGCAGCCGGTCTGGCCAGAATCTCGGGAGAGAAGGTTCTGGCTCAGTCCCTGGCTCTGAGATGTGCCAAAGACCTGGCTGCTGCTCAGGACTGGGTCGGCGCGCAGGAAGTCCTGAGCTCACAGGGCGACCTGCTGGTCAGTGTCGGACATGTTCCCTCCTGAACAGTTCAGAACTACAGAAGACATGTTTTAACTTTGTTTCCTCTGCAGGTCCACAGGCTTCATCTGTGTGTGGCCGAGCTGCTGGCTGTGTCTCTGAAGGACTCTGACGTCTTCTCTCCAGCTTCCCGTGTCTCTGGTCATCCATGGGCGTCACCCGGGAAAGGATCCGACAGCATCCAGGACAGAGTGAGGGACGTGTGGGAGGAAGAGTTCGGTGTTTCGCTGAACTCAGCAGGAGATCACAGCTTTGAAGCTCTTCTACAGGAGCTGAAGGGCGTGGAGAGTCCAACACCGAGCGCCAATGTCCCCTTCAGACAGGTTAGGTCCAAAAGACAAGGCTTCAGCCTCAGTATTAATAAAGATGAACAAGGTGTCTCTGCCTTCTTCCGTTGTTCAGAATTAAAGCCAAACTGTCTGTTTTATGGGTGCTGCCATGTTGTATTTTTGGGACGTTCCCCTGATATAAAAGCCCCGCCTACAGGCTGTCAATCACAGTGTAACACAAACCTTTTCTCTAAGCCTCAAATAACAACCTGGTGAATGCTGACTCATCATTCAGGAAAATGTTCCATACATTTACATGGAAGGGTGTGGCTTAAAACTGTACTGCAGCCAGCCACTAGGAGGCACTGTGGCTTCAACTTCCAGGTTCTGGTCCTGTGTAGTTACAGAACATGTCAGTGGGCTGCAAAGACTTTTTTTTTTTAACACCTTTCGTGGTTCTTCTTGAGTGTGTCTTCTGTCCGTCCTCAGCTCCTGCTGTACTCCTCTGTCCACCTGACCCGAGTCCTGCTGAGCTGGTTCCTGGACGACGACGGACAGCTGATAACGGAGCTGTGGCAGGCGGCGGCCTGGCTCAGAGAGGCAGGACACTTCTGTGTATCTGCAGAGTTCTGCAGGCTGCTGTTCCCCGATGGTATGAGGTTCTATTGGACTTTTTTTTGGGTCGTTTGTGAGATTTAATGGGAAGTGAAGCATTTGGCAGTTTTTTGAATGTAAAGTGTTGAACAGAATGTGGTTTTAAATACATTGAGTGTTTATTTCTGTTGATTTGGCAGGGATTTCTGCTTTCATTAAATAAAATCCTAATGAGGTGTGACGTGAGTATTTCTGTCTTTCAGGGGACGTCAGTGTTTTTTCCAGGAAACATTCCAAAACGCTCCATCACACAGAAGAAGAAGCCAAAGCTGCTGCCAGCTGCCTGCAGGCGTTTGTCTGTTACCACCGTCTGTATAAACGCTGGTGGACAGGCTCGGCGGGAGGACAGGACATCCAGAATGGACTCCCCCTCTCAGCAGGAGATGAGCTGAAGGAGGACGAGCCGACCCGAGGACCGTCAGAGTCCGAGGACAGCAGCTTTGATGCGTCCGTCCTTCTGTCTGAGCCTCATGCCGCCTGTCAGGCTGCTCAGAGATCAGTCAGAGAGATCCAGGAGCGGCTGGCCGCCATGGTTCTGCAGCACAGCTGGACCCAGGGAGGACAGCTGGACTGTGGGGACAAACAGGACGGTCCATCACAAACATCAGATGATCAGAAAGCTGCTGATGCTGAGAAGCGGTGAGGCGCCGTTCTAATCAGATGTTCACTTGTTTGGCTAATATTTCTGTTTCGTGATGAAGTTTGTTGGAGTTTTAATTTTACCACAAAGTGTAAAAACTGATAAATTTTACATTTCAGTGCAAGATGATCTAAAACATCATCATCACCCTGCTAACATTTGGTTTGTTTACAGTTCTGAGAACCAGGAGACATTTCTGTCTTTGTCCACCAAGATGTCCAAACACCAGGAGGAGCTGGCTGAGCTGCCAAACACTGTCAAGGTAAAAACTGCTCAGCTTAAAGGAACAGTTTGACATTTGGAGGTGGTTTCCTCTGTAGAAGTATTCAATTTTTAGTATCATAGCTGTTAAATTTCTACTCAGTTTGGAGAGTTTTTGTCTGACAGAACTGATGAGCTAACGGCTAGTCCGAGTGCAGCTAAAACCAAAATATTTATAATTTACACAGAGACCCACTTCAAAGTGGTTGAACTTTTCCTTTAAAGCTGGCCACTGGTGAGTAAATCAGCCAAGAGACAAGTTGAGCTAATTGTTCAGTTGGTTTGATAAATTCGTTTTATTTCCTCTCAGTCAGAGGCTGTTTCTCAGGTCTGAACTGCCTTCTTTATCTTCCAGATGTTTCCTCACCCAGATGTGGTGGAATGTTGCCTCGTTCTTCTGCATCTCAGGAAATCAGCTTCCGTCTCTGACGTTTTCCAACAAAAGGCCAAAGATCTGCTCCAGAAATACGGAACCAGTCCTCGGATCCTGAAGGCCTCTCAGCCGTTCTTCACATGACTTTTTTTTTTTTTGTTCTTTTTCTCTTTTTCCTGCAGACTAAAAGAAGCTCCTCACCTGTACAGCTGTAACTTGAATAAACAAACCTTTGATAACAAACTAAACCAGAATGAAGTAACTTTAAATGAGCCGGCAGGTTGGGTTTAAAACATCTGAACCTCAAAAAATGACGTAATAATGACAAAACTTGTGTTTTAATTTAAAGTAAATAATCTTACCAGACCACTAGAGGAGGTTTTCAGGTTTAGTTTGTCTGAAAAACTCTAATAGATTCAAATAAAGAGATTTACATTCAGTAAACTAACCCATAATCCTCAAGTTGAAACCAACTTTTTAAATTTTCTTTGAAGAAGTTTGTGGATTAGGCCGTTAAAAACAGATGCAAACTGAATACATTGAAAATATAAAACAATTTAATGTCCAACTGTTGAAAACAATGCAGGATGTAAAAACAGGAAGCAGAACGTCCGTAAAGCTGGCTGCGGAGGGTTTGGAGAACAGTTTGCTCATGGAAAACATGCATGATGAAGCACATTTCTACACGCTGAAGCTCACTGAAGTTCCTGTGGTTTGGAATGAGCTAAAACATTTTTATTTTCATCAGAATTTTACATTTTAATGTACAGGCTCCTCCAGCATCAACGTGACAAATTAAATTTCTGCAAAAAAAAAAAAAAAAAAACTGATGAGGAGAAGAATCTGAACTGAAGAGTCTAAAATCACAGTACGACGCAGGAGCTGCTCCCATCCTGGAACTGATGCTGGCAAAGCAGATTCTTTAAAAAAAAAACTGGTCCGACTGTGTGGTCTTAAAATGGGATTAAAAAGGAAACGGGTCGAGCCGCTGAAAGATCCGCTCTCACCACGAGTCCACCAGGAAGCTGATAGGCTCAGAGATTCAGTGACGTCTTGCTGAGGGACATGAGAGCAGAAACCTGTTGGTCGGATTTAAAACTGAGTGTCCGTGAGGAGAGTCCAACACTTGGTCAGTGCTTGTTGTTGGTCTCCTCTGGTCCAGAACTGGAGATGCCGTTCTGGGGTTGGCTGGAGCCCGAGCCGAGGCCGTAGAGTCTGCCGCAGTACTTCGCATCATCAATGTTGTCTTCAAAAAATAACTAAACAAAAACAACAACAACATAGTTTTACTACCAGAAATGACCAGACTGAGCCTGGAGCCAGTCTCATGGCCTCAGATGTTATCAGCAAAATGTTTCATAACAGATGATTCTGATAATATCACTACAGCTGACATAACTCAAATGACTATTTTCCACACACATTGGGAAGACTCTCAGCTACTACCACATCAAACTTTAGCTCAACATCTGTAAAACTGACTGAGTTACACATTTTTGTGTTTGCTAAAGTCAGCTGCTGATGTACTTTTAAAGGAATCATGAGTTGTTGGTCTTCTACATGTTCAGCAGAACATAACCCAATGGACAGATGGACAGACGTGTATCTGTCCATCTGTCTCTTCCTACAAATGTAGATCCTGTGCATGGATGTTCTGGACAGGTGTGTAATAAATAATCAATGAGCTGATCTTTGGATCTGGACCACTGACGCAGCATGTTTACATCCAGTTACTCAATCTATGGATTACTTGACAGAGTAATAGATTACTAAATAACTTGAGAACTACAGCCCTAAATACCACAGTACTTTAATTCTGCCATAATAACTAAAATGCTAAACAATCCTATAACCACACACCACAACATCTAATTATAAAAAGTAAACGTTCATCTAAAGTTAAACCTAATATTAATTTAGTACTTATTATTTTACATATTTTTGTTTCTGTTCAGAGAATTCCAGAAAAAAATGAAACATTCACCTATGAATCACCAATCAAGATAAAGAAGTTAAATAAATAACCCCCCTCAGGAGGTGGGGGAGTTGTAATGTGACAGATGAGGTGAATGTGAGCGCACCTCTTTCATCCTGAAGAAAGCCATCCCTGTGAGCAGCGAGTCCGATCCAGCCTGATGCTGCCGTCCGATTCGCTTCAGCTCCAGCTGGTCTGCTACTTCCTGCAGCCCCCCCTGCACACACACACACGGCCGGTAAATAACTCAAGAATTCAGCTGCAGGACCACGTGTGACTGGTAACAGCTACCTTTAAACTTTTACAACTCTTCATCAAGTATTTCACGTCGTAGATTGCTGGAAAAAACAAGTTGAGGATCTGAAAGAAGTCGTGTTCCTCTTCAGGAAGCCGAGCGTCCGTCAGGAGCTTCACCAAGTAGCCAAAGTCGTAACCACTGATGGAGGAAAAAAACATTACATATTCATCCTGACATGGCTGTAACTTAATTCAATTTAGACCAGAGAGAATTTTGTTTCTTACAATAAAACTCAAAAAGTGATGGTTTGGGGCTAAAATTGGTTGAATTAAATAGTTTCTGAGCTTCTACCCAGACTTTTAGGTTTCTAATGTTTAATCAAACTGAAAGAGATGATAAACACTCTTTACTCTGTCACCTGAGAAAGTAAAAAAAAAGACAATATATTTATTCCCCCCGACAGAGTGACAGACCTGTGGAAGGAGAGCCACTTGACGTTTTCACACAGCACCAAGCCCGACGTCATGAGGAGCTCAGCAAAGTAAAGCGTGTCGATTCCTTCCTCTTCGTGTTTCTTAAACTGCAGGCCGGAGTTCTGCAGCAAGTCTATGGAGTCCTGCGAGTACATGTCTTCTCTGTGGAGAGAAATAAACAAACAGACAACAAGATTAACAACTACAAGCAGTGCTTTATTGGAGCTCAACAAAATGGAAGCAAACTAAATTGAATTCATCCAAAGCCTTGAGCTCCACTTACGTGAGGTTGAACTTGAAGTTGAACTGCCACGTTGTTGTACCCGGAGGATAACCTCCATCTTCGTTCATGAACGTGAGGCCGAGCTGGATGATCTTCAGCAGGTCCACGTTGCACCTCAGCAGCTGGTACTGGTAGTCCACCGTGCTGCGAAACTCGCCGATCGGTCGCACCACGACCCCGGGGAATTCTGTGTCCTGGGGAGAGACAGTCATGAAGAACCACAGACGGAAAATAGTCTTTAGAAATTATGTGAGATTAGACCGTACACCAAATAAGATCCAACACTGAAGTCTAAAGTCTTACTGTCTGTTTTCTCACAGAACTGAAAGAACAATTTTAACAGTTTAGCTATTATCAGTTTACAAAAACTTTGTTTCTTCTGTGGCTTTTGTTTAAAAGAAAGAAAGAAATTAGAAGCTGCCCCCTTTCACATGTTTGTTTTATCAAAAATTTAAACTATTCTACAAGAACTATTGTATCAACTGAAAAACTACAGTTTGAACATTAATAATTATTAATATGTAATCTCTGTTTTTACAGGAAATTAATTAACGCAGAAAAAACATCTGTTTAGATTCTGGTAGTTTGTTTTTGTACACTTTTTATTCACAAACCATACTGGGTACATTTTTTATTCTTATATATTTGATTTGATTATTACTGTGCCTTTATTTTGGCTACTATAACAGATTTCTATTTAGGACGTAGTTTATGACTTTACTGCAGCAGCACTGGGAGCCAAATAAAAGTTTTTATTCTATTTTAAAACACTGATAAAAGATCAGAGAGCAAAAACTTCAGCTCTTATTCATTTGACTAAAACAAATTAAAAGTCCTGATGTTAAAAAAGTCTGAAGTTCAGCTGATAACCCGTTACCATAGCAACGTAGTTGTAGCTCTGAATGATTTGCCGGATCTTCCTCATCTCCTCCTCCACGTTGCTCGCCCAGACTTCACAGATGATCTGACTGGAATCTGGAAGCGCTGCTGGCATGTTGGCGGGTCAGGTGGAGAGTTAAAATCCCAACAGTCCTGCAGCGTCCGGCGGGGTGGGGGGTGGGGGGGAGTGCAGCGGCAAGAAATGATCTGGGAGAAGATTGAAAGATGTTAGTGAATTTACAAGACAAATATGTAGTAGCTCATTAAATTTTAATCTGAATGATTCATATACGTCTGCACACAGCTTCAGACATTTTAAATAAACATTTTTACAAACTGAGATGTTTTGGAAAATCTTCAGCGTAGTGAATTCTACTCCACAGAAAGAAATTATGTTTGAGCACTTATGAGTTTATATTAAGTCTCCCGTCTCACATTAAAGCCCTCAATACAAGCCCAAAAACACTTGTATGTATATGTCTGTATATATCCAGGCAACAGCCCTGAGTTTCACAGAATTTAATTTAATTTAATTATTATAACATCGCTCAACAAAACGGACACTATCAGATGGACATCAAGTCAACGTTTGACAACAACCGTTAAGGATAAAAGTAGGCATTGTGTAGCTTAAACACAGGTAGACATAACTATAAAAATGTTGGTTTTATAAACAAAGTGGGGAAATATAGATGGCATTCTGTAACAGCATGAGTTAAGTACAAGTGTGTCAGGTTACAGTAGGATGAATCATAATAAATATGGATATTTATTTAGACTGGATGGCTTTAGGAAACAAACGGTTCAGCAGTCCGTCAGTCTAACTTTTTTACACAATGTTGAACCAACAGAATGATCAGGATGATCCTGATATTCCTGGAGATGTTCTTAGCCGTGTGCTGGTAATGTCCTGGAGTGAGGGAAGATGGTGGTAGTTTTTATAACCCTCTGCAGGGAACTCCTGTCTGAATATCCCTGAGGATTTCTAACGTCTATTTAAAAGCTGCGGAGCTGTTTTGTAGGTTTTTCTCCAAACCACTACATTCAGATGGAATACGACAAGGAAACAAACAAACACAAGATCAAAATGTGTTCAAGACTGAGATGATTCTTAATAGTTTCAGTTGATGCGTTTTCTCTAAAATTTCAAGCAGTTTGTTCAGAAACCAAAAACTACATATATGTGTATGCTCTAATTTTATATTTTAACTTCCAAACTTAACCATGTAAATTAGTCTCTATTAAAACATTTTTTTTTGTGTACTCATCATCAAAAGATGATGTAAATCATCTAGTTTAACAAATGTGCACCTGCCAGCACAGTTTTTAAAAACATTTTCTTTGTTGTTACCATGACAACGTGAAGAATAAATACTTTCAGCTAAGGCTTAGCTTACAGAATTTAACACGACAAACAGCCGAAGGGCCTTAGGAACAGATGATGCTGTTGTTTAAATAAAATAAAATACAATAAATTCGTAGGACCTGCGCAGCCCGAAACATCAACAAACGGCACAGGAACTAGCGGGAAGCTAGTTAGCATCAGAGCTAACCCTCGCGCTGTCACGACAGATGTTTAACGCCACGCGAGCAAGGAGTTCATTATAGTCGCTAAAATTTGAACACATTTATGACTTATTTCAGCTCCAGTTAGTGCACGGACCTAAAAGTAACACCGGGAAAGATTAAACTCCAGATTTACCTGAAAGTTTCCCTGCTAGACCCTGACAGACTGATGATAATAAAGCTTTTCCGTGGTTGTCCTCCTGCTGTCCGCCTCCAGCAGCCACAGCGCCCCCTGCTGCACCGGAAGTAGTATTACAACTCAAAATCCTAATCAGCGGTGATCAGTGGAGAACTTGGACAAGAACTTGGCTCACAAGTGGGTCAGACTAAAAGTGGGAACGTCATAAAATTTTACATAAATTGTAAAATACACGGAAAAAAGGAAAATATTTGTTTTCCCTGTTAGGAATATACTTTGACACTTCTATAGTCAAAGCAATCTACAGCTACTGCTTGTTATTTAAACATCAAACCAGATCCAGAATAGAAACAGATCCCATTAAGACTTTAATGACTTCAGACACAAAAGCTGCACATTTAAAATTAAACTCAAATGATATAGTTTGAATGTGGTGAAAAACAAAAGATATGGATTTGATCAGTTAAAGGCAGAGTTTACCTTAAGACACACAAAACTAAGAAAATATACAAAATAAATGAGGAAATACAAAAACAAATGAATCCCATAAGAAAAAGAAGGAATAGTTATTATTTCATAATATATTTGTTAAAATCTATATTTCTGTTTGTCTGAACCACTGGATGTTCAGCTGGTTAACGGTTGAAACCACTACAACCAGCTGACCTAAGAAAACACAAAAATGGCTATAACCCAGTCATTTTTGCAAATACTGAGCTAAAATCTGGTGTGGTAGTAGCTGATAGTCATCCCCAACAGTTACTCTGATCGTGTGAGATCAAGCTTAATGTTATTTTCAAGATTTGCCCAAAACAGGTACAACTCTATCATTTCTCAACACGAGATAATCTTAAATGTCAAAAGACTCCAAGAAACTTTAGGAATAAAATTGGTATATTATTCAACAGCACCAGTAAAATAAAACCTGATCCTTTGGGAGTCAAACAGAGAAATCAGACATCCGGTCCTTTTAAAGAAGTCGTTTAACCCCCTGCTAATACCGGCCCAGTAACCACTCAGTTTGGGACAATCCCAAAAGATGTGTTAATGATTTGCTTCTGTCGAACCACATTCAACTCCAACACCCTGAGTTCGACTCCCTACGTCTGCTTTGGTACGGGGTTTTAAAGTATCTTATAATATTTTTCCAGCAGTACTCCCTCCACTTCTTAGCATGTCTTTAATCTTGCAGTTTTTGACTACTTTCTGCCATATTTTTAATATGTGAGTCAACCAGGGATTAGAGCCTTAGGCTTGCAGATTCAGTGGTTTATTTAGTTTACAAATCCAAGAAGCTGAGAGTTGGAGTTTTCCTGATGGGAGATTCTTTACAGGTAGATGATTCTAATTGGTGAACAGCTTCTTTAAAAGGACTCGATGTTTGGCTGAAACCTGTTTGACTTCCTGAGGAAGGCAAGTTGTACCGAAACGTTCTGGAGTTTGGTTTTTACTGTTCTGGAAGACTTTTCTATGAATAAAATAGTAAAGAGACTTTCAGTTCTCATCTGGGATCTGGCTTGTTTGGCTCAGATCACCAAAAATAGTCGTCTCTTTCGACTCTCCGGGAGCTTGTCCTTGGTGGCTTCATGTTTTGGTTACGGTCTTGTTTCTAGTTATAGTATATATTACTGCGCTGTACTCACTCCAGGTTCCTGTGTGGACTCCAGCGTTTCCTTAAACATCTATTATTTGGACCCACATTGAATTCGGGAAGCGTTCTTACAGACTTGGTATATTTTGGCTATTATTTCTCACATTTTTTTTATTCTTACTGTTATTTGTAGAAGTTGTTTTATTCCACATTGGAAAAATATGCAAAGAAAACCAGTTGTGTGAGCAGTAAAGAGAACATAAGATGTATTTTGTTAAAACAGTTTTTACTTCTGTTGGTTTATTCCTACATTAACTGTTTAAACAGGATAAAGCAGAACAATGAGCTGCTTTTTGTTTACATTTCCTTTATGTTTGTTTGGCAGATCCAGACAGAATTAGTCTGGACTGAAACACATCCACAGACTGCTCTTTACAAATAAAACATAGAAAACATTAACACTGACAGAAACCTGATTCTTCCTCCCAGATATGGAGAGGATTTTTATCTTAACAGAGGAAAAGTTGATTAAAGCCGTTTAAAAATTACAAAAGGATGTTTCAGTTCTGTGTTGGGAATCTGAGTCCTGTCTTCATGGCAGCAGAGGAGGTGACAGGTGAGGTCACCTGGTCACTGCTCCAAGGATCCTGCTCTCCTCTGGATGTGGGAGATCTCCAGGATGGGCATGAGGAGCTGGAAGGCATCCTGGATGTAAGACGCACTGTTGGAAGCCTGAAAGAGACAAAGATTTAACATTTGTCAACATCAGGATCAGTCATTTTGGAATGTACTGCTCACCTGTGTCTGTCTGTTAGCTAAAGATTTCATGAACCTGTGGATGGATTTTATCAGAAGTCTCGAAGTAATCATTGGATGTATGTTTACAACTGATTAACTTTTGGAGTTGGCATGATTCAAGATGGCCGCCACAGCTAACTGAGCTTTGTAGAAAAGATCAACAAAGAAATGGCTATAACTCTATATGTTTTACAGATATTGAGCTAAAATTTGGCATGGTAGTAGCTGAGAATTATCTCCATCTCCATACTCCAAGCGCTAACAGATCAAACGGCTACAACCCCATCATTTCTCAACATAAGATGATCTTAGTCCAGAGGTGTCCAGTCCAGGGGTCTCATTTATAAAAGATGGCGTAGGATTCATACTAAAAGTGTGCGTACGCCCAAAAGGTGAAAATGGCAAAAAAACTTTCAGATTTATAAAACCGTGCGTACGCACACCAGCAAGCAGTTTCCCTTTATAAATCTCACCTGCACCTGAAAGTTTGAGCACAAGATCCCGCCTCAGGTTCTGCCTCCACACGCCCACATTCAACCAGAAATGCTCAAAGCACCTCATGAATGTGAAGGTGGATTTAAATGAGATGATGATCAGTGTTATTTCATGGTTACCAATGGCAACCACGGAGAAAAGAGCCAAGAAACTAAATTTCACCGAGGCAGAAACTGATGAGGTGGAGAACAGAAAAAATATCATGTTTGGAGCCGCAGTCGAGGCGTTACAAATTAAAGGAATCAACACGTCGTTCCCACTGTTAATTCAGTGAGAGGGACAGAGAGGACCGTGGCTGAGGGGACGAAGACGTGATCAGATATTAGGCTGGAGGCAAAAAAGCGACTAACCGGCCACCGCCAGAGCATGTCAGCCACAGGTGGGGGTAAGGGCGTACATGAACTGACACTTTTTGTCGTGTCGAAAAGTGATGGTCTGCCAAAAACTGATTGGGCACGCCCCTGTGAGGGAGCGTGCACGGCTGTGAGCGGTATTAAAGTGCACCTCCTCTGAGCTCTGGAGGTTTGGAAAGGGGGTCAGGAGGCAGCGCCTGAGGGCGGAGCCACTGTCCCCTCGTGAGTTAATCTGTGATCATCCAGTGAGAGCAACGTGATGGGGAGAAAACTTTGAAATGTTGCGTGAACTTTTTTTTAAGATGAGTTTGTACCTATTATTCTACATATAAACTATATCAATGAATACAATCTAACTGTTTATGTATTTTTGTTGTGATGCAGTAAAAACAACACAAACCTCAAGAAAGACTCCTGTTATCAGAGGGTTCAGGACGTCCCCCTTCTCACTGCTCTGTAAAACAGGACGTTCAGCTCAAAGTCAAACCAGATGAACAAACAAACTAAAACAAACAAAATAACAAACATCACTTTAACCTTGTTAACAGAAAGGAAACGATAAGAGGAAAGATTTCAGGCAGAAATCTGTCTTTAAAAACTGCATCAACAGCTTTTTTTTTATCTTTAAAACAACCAAAGAATGTGAATTAGATTATCTCTAAACCCAGTCCTGGTTGGGTTAGGGTTAGGGTTTTATCTCAAATCCTTCAAGAGTTCAGAGTCCGAACCCAAAATCTTGTTGGGTTTAAGAGAAGAAAGTTGATGGATGCTGGAGTTCGTGTCAACATTTCTACAGAAATGTTTAGTTTTTTTTGTCATTACTTTGTTGTATTTAAAAAATATAACTAAATCAAGCACTAGCCATACACTCAAGAAAATAAATGAAGCATATTTCCCATTATGTCACATCAGTCTCCAGTTTAACGTCACTGTTTAGTCATTTTGGACCAGTTCAAACCTCAGAATAAACAAATCCAAATTAAACTCAGCTGACTTACCCCCGCCGTCGTCAAACAGGAAGTGAACTTCTTGGAAAGCAGTGAGAGTTCTTTACACAGGACAACAGTTAATCTGAAGACAGACAGAGTTTTTACTGTAAAGCGTCTCAAAGCGTCTCCACATGTAGAAACAGGAACTGTTTGTGTTTTTCCTTACTGGGACAGGACGCCGGCCTCTGTGCTGCTGTTGGAGAACAGAATCATCTCAGCCAGTTTGTGGAAAAGCTCGATGGATCGAGCTGTCAGCTCAGCCAGACTCCTGATGGCTGCAGCGTGGATCTCCTAATTCATCACAAACGGTTGTTTAATCGTTTTTAATTGTCAATTTAAAACAATGATCTAACAAAAGGCATTTTCCTCTCTGTCAACTTAAACATACTTTAATTATTTCTGACATTTGAGTCTGAATTAAATCTATTTTCATTGGATGATTGTTTTAAATGTCTCACTACATTAATCCTCAGAAAATGAAGACACAGAACTTTGCAAATGTCTTCAATCATGTTTGATTTTTCATTAATAATTTCCCACCAAGCAGCTAGACTTTCTTCTTCTCCTTTAAAGTGGTCCTGAGCAACTGTTCTCCAGGTTTTCTGAAGGAAAAACTTGAACTTTTTTTAAGGACTTTGGCTGCTTTTTCACTCAGTTTCAGTCCTTGTTCTCGAACACATTCAGAAAAGTGTTTGTTTTGTTTTTTTAAGTAACTTAACTCTGACCTATGATTTAATCAGACAGAAAATGACTCCTGAACTCAAGGGATGAGCCAGACTTGTGTCGACGCGTAACAGACAAGTTAAAGAATCGAGTTTAAAAAGCTCTTCAGGTTCTTGAATCAGAAGTGTAAACAACAGAGAACATTTTGACAAGAAACAGGATTTTAGCTCCAACAGGGTGATTCCAAAAGATCTGTTAGCTGAAAACTTGATCAGCTGAAGAGTGATGGTCTTTGATGATTCTTTTTTTTTCTCTTTAATAAAAAGACATGACTTTCAGATTCAGGCCTTTTTTTTAAAGCCTGACAGTTATGTTAGTGTCAGGCCTAAAAAAAGGTCGACTACATTCTGTGTAGAAGAGGTAACCTGAGGGAGATGGTGGACTGTAAGGTTGTGGCGGGGGAGAGCGTGGCCAGACAGCATCGGATGGTGGTGTGGAGGATGACTGGGGTGGTAATGAAGAGGAAAAGAGTAAAGGCAGAGAAGATGACCAAATGGTGGAAGTTGAGGAAGGAAGGACAGTGTGAACTGGGTGGTAAGAAAGAGCTTCCAGACGTCACGGCCTCTCCTCTGACCTGCAGGGGCGGTTCCTCCTGCAAAGGTGGGCCTTGAGCAGTTAGAGCCACCTGGGCTCAGTAATTTAAACAGGGCTCTACTAACCATTCTCTCTCTGCTCCTCCAGGTAAACTCTTTTTGTCATTTGTTCACAATTAAACTGTTTTAATTGGCCTATATCCTTGTCTCTCCTCATATTTGTTATGGGCCATGAGCCGGCCTGTGACACAGATGTCTGGGCTGCTACAGCCACAGTGATTACAGGTAGACAGGTAGGAAGGTACTTGATGTGTCATATGGACAGAGAAAAGATAGTAAGGGTGGTGAAGCGCCCCTTGAAAAGAGAACAGCCAAAAGAAAAACAAGAAAGAAGGTCTGACACTTATGTTGTCCAGTTTCCTCAGATTTTAGACACACAGCATCACAGAACAAAACCTGCCAAGATGTTGGCTAAAAAAAACAACAAAAATAGAAACACAAAGTCTAAAGAAAACCTTTAGAAAGTCTGGAGAACTTTTGATAAAAAACACTTTAAATGATTACAGGAAAGTCTGGCTGCTTGGACGGGAAATAAAGAAAGAATTCAGGGACAATTTAACACTTTTGCACATGTAACAAAGTCACAATCCACATTAACTTCTTTATAACGGAAACATTTTGAACCAAAAAGAACTAGTTTTGTTCTTTGTAACATTAAGGCTGAGTCACCTCCACAGCGTGTGTTTTTGTCAGCTCTTCATTGTCGTCTTCCTCCCTCTGTGGTTTGTTCATGTCCCTGACTGTGCTGCAGGTGTTCTGACAGGCCTGTTGGAGGACAGAAATGATGTGATGAACACAAGAAGTCACATAAAACACATGGTCACATCTGATCAGAGCGTTCATGTTCCTGCTTTTTGTTACTGAAGCAGCTTTTCTTTGGATTTTCAACTAAACTAACCATAAATACTAAATCACACCTTGCTGAGTTTGTCAGCTGTGGCAGAAACACTGAGACCTTCCAGGGCTTCCATTAACTCCCTCTCAAACTCTGTGCCGTCTTCATCTGGGGTCAGAAAACACACGACAGTTTAATCTAAGAGACGTTTTCAGGTGACACGAGTCAAGTTTAATGTGGACGTCTTACCTTTGTCCTCGTCGACCTCTTCATCGTCAAACTCCACCATGGAGAAAGAGTCTTTGATCCGGTCCAGCTCGTCTCTGAGCTGAACCAGCTCGTCTCCTGACAGAGTCATCAACACTGACTTCACCTGCACACAGAATCCACACACAAATCTGATTATGAAACAAAAACATCAGGCAGTGTTTAATCATGTGCATCCTCCCAGATGTTCTGATTCCTTAGATGAGGGTTCTGGAGAAAACAAGCTTTAGACTTAGACTTGAGGTCTACAACCCTCAAAGCCACATCTGCAGTGGCTCTCTGCAGTTTAACATGTTATATTTAATAGTTATATTTTAAAGGCTAAAGGTGCTCTTATAATAAGTTGGGCTTCCTGTGTGAACAGACTCCTGAAAGAATAAAAAAACAACAAGGTCACACTGACACCAGTGTTGGTTTTTAGGAAAGCAGGATTTTGTCAAGAATTATAAAATCATCTTTGAGCTAAAAATATTTTTACCCCCCCTTCTTTTTAAACTTAAGCCACCCAAATCATGACTCTGAACCTTCAGCTTGAACTGAAGCATTAACAGGAGACATATCCTATAAATAAATAAATTTGTACCTTTGACTCGCTGTCTCGGGACAGAATCTCCAGAGCTTCAAGATGTGACAGACCCTGAAACTCATCAAACATCATCCCGTAGTGTGCAACCATCTTCTTCTCAGAATCTGAAGACTCTTCCTCTGCCGTCTGCAGCTCCTCTCGCTCCTTTGCCTCCCGCAACACCTGAGAAACACACAACACATTGTGTATTTAAGAAACAGCACACTCTGGCCTCAATCAGATCAACTAAAACTTGTTGCCCCACCTGGGACAGAGTGGCATTCCTGTTCATTAGTCCTTTAGTCTTCTTAAAGCCAGGATCACCTTCTGCTATCACATCCATCGTCTTCTTCCCAATGAACTCCAGAGCATCCAGACCTCCAGTTATCACCGTCTTTCCCTGAGAAGACGTTTGTTTATTATGATGTGGCTGCCTGGACAGTGAGCATTGTTAAACATCTCCTTACTGTCGTCTGGACGACGTTAGTGAGAGACGACAACATTCCCATCGCACTCCCCACTGCTGATGATCCGTCGCTCGCAGCTCCCTCCGTCTCGCTGCTGGACTCACCTGCAGGAGAGGAATCGTAAACCTTTTACACAAAACGAAGAGAAATGTAAAGTTCCTTGTATTTTATTTTGTTTTAATAGCACAGCTCATCTCACCCTCCTGTTTCTGTTCTGCTTGAACCTGAGCTGATAGTTCAGTCGGACTCGGGATTCCCAAAGATGTCTCTGCCTTCTCTATCACCTGAGTGAGCCCCTGGCCTGGACAGATATATGAGGGAAAGAGCAAACCTTGTTTAAAATGAGGGATCATATTTATCAAACGCAGCGCTCTTTAGAAACATGAACTGCGGTGTTAAATACTGACCCACGGTGGCCACCGTAGCTGTTGCTGTGGTCAGAATGGATTTGCCCCAGCTGCCCCAGTATCCCCAACCACCCTGAGATACAGTCGACTCACTGGGCATCTGCCCGAGAACAGGTGAAGAGAAAAAAGAAACACAATAACAGAGCAAGAAAACAAAAAAATAAGTACAAGTGGAGAAACTGTGACTCTTATTTTCTCTATAACAGCGGTCCCCAAT
>JAOXNZ010000030.1:1046670-1058631 GCA_028566095.1 Kryptolebias brasiliensis | reverse complement strand
GAAACCCAGACCTCCCTCTCCCCAGTGACACTCTCCAGCTCCTCCTGGGGGATCCCAAGGTGTTCCCAGACCAGAGAGGATACATAAACCCTCCAGCAAGTTCTAGGTCTGCCCTGGGATCTCATCCCAATGGGACATGCCTGGATAACCTCCAGAACAAGGCATCCAAATCAGATGTGTGAACCACCTCAGCTGACTCCTTTTGAAGAGAAGGAGCAGCGACTCTACTCTGAGCGCCTCTCCTCACCTTATCTCTAAATCTAGGGACACTACAGGTATGTAAAGAGCTGGAGTCTTGAGAAGTGAGAGAGGCAAGCAAATAATCTGAAATACACTGAACAGGAAAATGAAATAACCAATAAACACAAAACAAATAATCTCAAATTGCAGTACAAAAACACAAACTCAGGATCATGATAACTTTACCTATCATCTCATCTCTATCTTCATCATGACAAACCAGAGCAACAGCCTCATTACAAAAAAAAAGAAACCCTAATCTGTAGTTTTGATTTACAGACAAAAACAACTTTTCATAAAAAACACAATCAGCATTTGTTTGTATATTTATTTATAAATAAAAACAGCAGATTTAAAATTGTTGATCACTAAAATCTAGATTTACTGGTTAAGGAATTTTTCCCCCAATTTCCCAATTAATTAGTGTCCTGATGCACAACTTGAATAAATTCAGATCTTTCACTGATGATTTGCAAGTGTTTAACAGAGATGAGATGTTCAAACTTTACAAAACACATGAAGAGACAATCAGGAGTTAAGCTGATTCAGGATCTGTATCAGAAGAAAAAAAGGTGTCATTAAACCTGTGTTTCTGATCCAGTCACCTCCATCATATTCTGACCCTTTCAGACAGAACTCACCTTTTTTGATGATGTGTCACATGAATATCAGACACCATAAAATGAAAAAAGATGCAAACTGCAGACAAAACCCAAAACATAAAATACTTAATTGAATCCTGGAATGACCAAAGAGAACCTATCTCTTTCTTTCGTTGTCAACTTTTATCTTTCATTTCTGGAAATGTGTTTGAAAAGAAGTCAAGATGAAAAGCATTTCATTAGCATTTGTATTACCCAGGCTAATAGAAGTATTAGTAGCATGTTGGAGATAAGACTGAACAAGTCTGAATGAAATATGTAATGACCTCCTACCAAAGTGCTTTTTTCCCTCCTTCTCTCTCTTTGGTGAGTCGTTTCCTTCCAATGTGACTAATGTCCAGACTCATTTTGCCTTTGATTTGCTTCGTTCAGGCAGCCAGAAGAGATGTGAATAATTACAGCTAAACTTCCCTCTCAAAGGGCTTTACAGCCATTAATGCCCCTCCTGGTCACATAGAAATGGAAAATCACAGGTGTCACAGGAGCAGGTTACAGGTCACCCAGGACCTGGTGGACATTTCTGGGTCAAAAGAGGCTTAAAAAGGAAAGACCTAAGCTTTTCTTTAAGGATGTGACTGCACTCTGTTGTTCACTGACAAATGAAATACAATTTTCTTAGGAGTCTGAATACACTTATCTTGGGCATTATTTTTTAAAAATAATGCTTAGTTGTTGTAAACTGTTGCATTGTGTTGTAGTGGTTGTCTTAAATCTCCCAACAAGAAAGGTTCTGGTTCAAATATCAGCTAAAACATTTTCAAAGTGAAGTTTTCAAGTTCTCTTCATGCATTTTCATGCTTTCCTTGAGTAATCTTACTCCTGCAGTTCAGAGGTCATTCAGGTAATGTGAATCTGTCTAAAAGGAATGGTTTGCCCTTCAAATCTTTGTAATCCCCCTCACCTGTCTGTTAGCAAAATACCTCATGAAGCACCACACGAATGTACATCTACAACTAATTAAACTTTGGAATCAATGTGATTCAAAATGATTGCTGCAGCTAGTCAATTTTAGTAAACACAAATACTAAGATATTGTAAGATATTGAGCTAAATTTTGATGTGGTAGTAGCTGAGAGTCATCCCCAACACAGACTCTGATCCAGGAGAAGCCAGTTCATTAGGGCAGGTGGGGAACTGAACTTCATCAATCTTCATCCATGAATATCCCATGAATCACTGGATGGTTTTAGAAAGTAATCATTGCACATACTGTATTTCTATAACTAATTAGCTTTGAAGAAAAAAAAGTGAGACTGGAACTTGTATTTTTATGTTTTTTTATTATAAAGAAAACCTTAAGGGGACATTCTGTAACCGTCAAATTTTGAAAGGAAAAAGGCCAAAGCCACAACACATCTGTGGAGCTTTAAGCTCTTAGTGGAGGAGTTTTCAGTAACAGAGTCAAAACATTTAGCATCAGCTTACAGCACAAAGAGAACAGGAACTGACCGAGACTAGAAACCTGACTCTAAATTTAAAAGACATGAACTCTTCAAAGATTATAGCAAAGAAATTGTCATCACTGTAACTTAATTTTAATTTTACAAATATTAAACTGAAAACTGGTGTGGTAGTAGCTGAGAGTCATACTCAGCACACATGGCTACAACTTTGTAATTTCTCATCATAATGGTATGAATGGCAGTGAACGATATGCATTCCTTCAAGGAAATATTATATCATTAAACTTAGTGACTCTCATCAAACTCATTGAAACTGTCTCCTACAGCAAGTTACAAACTGATTCATTTTTAAAAATGAAAATCAAACAATTCTTCTATTGCTTGCATATTTATATGAACAGAACCTGAAGCCACACACTTTATTGAGCTGCAGGTAAAAAAAGATAAAGAAAAATGGTATCAAATACAACAGAGAGGAAAAGGAGAATGAGTAAACTGATGTGTCCAGAGTCTACTCAAATGGTTCAAAGGATAAAATGCATAAACAAAGGAAAATCTGAGGCAAAGGTTTGGCTTGCGGTTCTGAATAAGCTCAGGAGAGTCTGGCTTGATGCTGTAAAATAACCTTCAGAAAAAGCAGCAGAATTCCTTCCTAAACTAAAATTTTCACACTGGCAAATTGGAGCTGAGATGGATGTGAGGATGGTGTTTCTATCTAAAAGCTCAAACGGTGAAAAGAAAACAAATTTTTTTCTCTCTGCACTCCTGAGATGGCCTATCATTTTAATTTAATTCTGTCTTGTTTAAAGTCTCGTCTCATGGCATGCGATGTTCTCGTTCCAAATTTGAATCATTTACCCAAACGCTCGAGGGGTTTCTCTGAAAGGATGATGAAAACTAAAGAAAAAATCCTCTGTCTCGTCCTGTTATACGTCTCCTCTGCGTGACGTACCCGGCTCTCCAGCAGGTGCTCTGATCAAGTGGTGTAATTTGTTCTCTGTGTATCCATTTACTCTGGAACCTGCCTCGCCTGCTTCTGCCTGAACATGGAATTTTCCACTGCCTTCTAAAAATCCTCATATCTCTGAAAAAATAATGCTTTTTAAAGAAGAGTTCCCATAAATTGGGTGTTGCTTCTGAGAAAACAGCATGTATGTTGGTTTCTAACAGCCTCTGTACACTTTCCTAATTAATCTGAGTTAATTTTTTGAATTCTTGTAGTGAATTATTGATGCTCTGAATTTTCTGCCTGACACATTCTTTTTCTCTAATCAAGGCAGCCATTGGCCCATTGTGATCAATCCACACAATGACTTACTCAAACCACAGCGCTCTATCTTCCCACCAACAATTCTGTGTATTTACTTACTTCTAGAGTATGTCTTGGGGACTACTTCCAGCTACTACCACACAAAATCTGAGCTCAATATCTGTAAAACTGAGTTGTAGTCATTTTCTTTGTGAGGTGGATTAGCTGTATTGACCATCTCAAATTGACTCAGAGTTGGAGATGTTCATCCATTGATTACTTTCTAAGAGTTCCATTAATGTCTGTCAAATTGTTCATGAGATATTTTGCTAACAGACAGACAAAAGAACATGCACACACAGGCAGTTACATATTTGGCCTTCTTTAATGGCGGTGAGTGATAATTAAGGCGAGTGTAAATCCAATCATGATCAGCACATGAGGACACTTCTCATTGTTTAATATTTGAATCATTAGTATATTGTAAACATGAAAGACTCAGTTATAATGTTTTATTCACTCTTGTATTTCTGATCTGAAGCACTTGAAACTGCTCTGACAAACACGAGTTAACCTTCAGAAACGTTTTATGTTCAGCAGAATAAAAGTGTTGAATAAAGGAGCATGAAGAGTGAAAATCTCCTCTAACGTTGCTGCTTCGCTTCTGTTCAGTGTCCAAAAAACTTGTCAGACTCATTTCCTTCATTTGAAATTAGCTGCTTCTAATAAAATTTTAATTCAGTTATTACAAGCACAGTAACGCCTCAAGTGCTTCCCTTCAGCCATGCCGGGTTTATGAACATGTATCCGCCAGATGCACTTAAGCCTCTTACAAATGAATTTTAATTTGGTGAAAATGGGTTCTCTTCATTAGTGCAACATCAATCGAACTGAAAATGGAATCTTAGTATTTCTCTTACCAAGCTGCCATCAGTTCAGCTGGACACTTGACAATACTCATGGGGTCCAATGATATCAATAACTGCATTTATACCAAATGACTTTCTGCCAAAAATTGTTGCAATTTCCTCTGTTCCATCTGCTCTGGTAATGGCCGATAATCTGTTGCAGGAAGTAGAGGAAGTGTGAATGATGAAAGTTAAATTTCCCAGGGGAAAACAATGTCAAACCGTGAGAGGAAGTAATTTTAGGGTTGGTCTATTGTATTACTGTAGAGAGAATAGAAGATTTTGAGTGTTTTGGTGAGCCACTTTGTGATGCTTTAACAGAATGTGAATCACAATTATCTGACAGCTTTTTAAGAAACTGTCACGTCTTTTCATTCAGCGAACTGTTCACACATCAAACAGCTTTCAGGACAAGCTTTTAGAGTCTAAAGTATTTATTGTTAGCTGTAGCCCTCATAAAATTAAAACTGATCATCATAGTGATGTTTCTACAAACAGTGTCAGCAGATTCAGTCAAGAAACTGCATCAGATCGTTATAACCTCTCTCACTTTCACATATCTGTCTTGGATTCTGAAACACATTGAGATACTAAGCTGAAAAAAAAACAATAACTCTTTACAGAAAAAGTGTCTCCAGCAGCGCTAGGTTGATTTAGTGGTCATGTTGAAAATTTCTGTAGCATGAACTTTGAAACATTACATTTACCCCATAACAATAAAACTTATGCAGCCATGACATAACAATAACTTTACTCAATCTTCCATCTATTTTCTCCCTGGTATTCGTGATCGATTCATGGAAACCCAGACCTCCCTCTCCCCAGCAACACTCTCCAGCTTCTCAAAGTTTTCCCAGACCAGAAAGGATACATAATCCCTCCAGAGAGTTCTAGATCTTCCTCTGGGTTTCCTCCTTGTGCAATGTGACCAGAAACCCTCCAGTAGGAGGCGCCCAGGAGGCATTTTAGTCAGATGCTTAAACCACTTCCACAGAATTGCCACCCTAACATGGTAGGTTGATTTAAGTACCCCTACAATCCTGGAGTTTATGTTATATGGGTTGTTTGCCCTCAGTAGGGAAAAACTGGCATCAGGGGAGGGGTCAGAATAAGAGCAATTAGAAGATCTTGATGTAGGAGGACCACAAACGACAGGATACTTTGCCCTGATTAAAGAAATTAAGGCACCGTCACAGAGTCAGGCCACAGTGAGTTCCTGTTATTCAGGCTTTGTCTCCTGGGCTTCAGCCAAGCCAAACCCGAAAAAGCTACAAGAAGCCACCTCCTCATGGGTCCACCAGCGGCAGGGAGAAGAGTCATGGTCAGGTACAGTGTGGCAGTTGATTCCTGGTGCCATAACCTGGTTCTCAGGACAACCTTGTGTGAAGCTATGTAAAAGCCCTGTCTGTCATCTCAGGGTACTGTAAAAAAACATTTACATACAGTACATTATAAAATGCCATGTGCTGCGGTGGCTCGGAGGTCAGAGATCTTGTAATCATGAGGGTCCAGGTTCTAACCCAGGTTGCATCTGGAAAGGGCATCCAGCGTAAAACAACTGCCAAAACTTTCATGCAAGTTTGCTCACATTGTTGACCATTGCAGAAGGGAGCAGCCGAAAGGAAAACAAAGACAACAATATAAAATTCCAGTTACTAAAAGTTATCTATTGAAGGAAGCCAGCAGATTGCATAGAATCCTCACTACTGTGAGTTATCTAAAGTAGAAAAGTACTCATTCATTATATTATTTCACTATTTCACATCCTATCCAAACTGCAGCTGAGTGTAAACACATTGAACTAGATTCACTAAATAATACATAAACTGGGCAAAATATTTTTTACTTTTTGACTCAAACTAAATATATCACAGGCAAAAATAAATAAATACATTTTGAAAAGCTAAAGTTTTAACTTTTAAAATGATTTTGAAATCCAAATCTGTGATTGATTTAAGTTTAATCACTGTTTGAACAAGGATGAGTGGGTCGTTCTCCATCAGTGTGAGACAGAGCTGTCAGTCATTCTTTATTAATCAATACCACCTACGAGCCACGAAGTATCACCTGCTTATAAAAAGGTGCCCCGGTTTCCATGGAAACCAGTGGAAAAAGTGAGATGAGATCTAATGGATTTTAACCTGCAGCTGATGACTGCCTGAAACAATAAAATAAGTAACAACTGATGTTATGTTTATGAAGAAGCGTTTTACAGAAAACATCACTCAGATGGATGTAAACAACTGGTTAATTCAGAATTACAAATAAATCAGTTTTCTTTATCAAAAAGTTGTATTAAAATATTTATTCAATTAATACTGTTCACAATCATAAAAGGTGTGCGATCATGTCATTGCTTCTGGTATTTTACCTTCATTTATTTTAGTATCCAGAACGTGTCGTGGTACCAGCGGACTTATAAAACCTCTCTGGTATTAAGCTTCTGGAGTCAGATCCTGAGGCGATGAGCTGTAGAATCAGTCAAACACCCCAGGCTTTCCTACAACCTGGACAAGCCTGGGGAAAAAAAAACACTCAAAGGACAATGCCCAGGAGAAATCCTGATCAGATGCTCACTGACCCCCTTTGGACAGAAACGATCAGACTCCCAGAACCTTCCCGACCCGATCTACAGGAACTGAAGCATTTTGGTGGGAGGACAGAAGCTCTTGGGTAAGTGGAGCTCAGCCTGGGGGCCACGACTGATGAACACAGTATTTGGAGCCAGCAGACAGATACAGGTGTATCTGAATTTTTAAAAAAGGTATATTTTCAATCCCAAATGTTTATTTAAGATAATCTTTCTATTATAAAGCTGTGCAATTAAAGATGATTTCTCCCTTTTAGGTCCATACCTGTAAGGTATAAGGTGTTAAATAGTTTATGTGTAACGCTTTAATCTAATTAACAGATATATATTTCCCTTAAGAAAACAACCCCCCTACTTTAGCAGAGTTCCTAATTAAAAAGAAATCACATAAAAAAAAATCAGATGGAGTCTCCTTTTGTATAGATCTAATTTTAGTGAATTGTTCTGAGGTGAAACAGACTCACATTAGGAGTTTCACCATTAAACTGTCTGTGTTAACTGTTAAAAACTCAATCAACAATTAGAGAGTCATTTAGACTTTTAAACTTCTTCTCATTTCAAGGTGCATTTATTGACACAAGAATAAATGTGCTCCTTTAAACTAACAGTTAAAGCCGTCAGTTAACATTTGTGCAGCGTGAATAGCTTTCCTGACATGATTCCACCCAAACATACTGACAACAACAACAGAAGCTGATTTGATGACAGTCCCCATTTTCACAGAAATCCATAAAAATTAAAATGCTCAAATTTATACTTGAACTTCACAAACATATTGGAATGTCATCTGCATGAATAATTAATATCTGCAAAGATTTTAATAGAAGAACCCAACTTTGTCCTGACTACGGCAACTTCTAGGACTGAAGCTAAGAGTGGTTCGTCTGAGCTTGTTAAAGTCAGCTCAGATCCACTCCACACAGCCCCACCTAAACATTTTAACTTTATCCTTTTTTTGCTGCTTATCCAAGGTCAGCTCACAAAGACAACAAGTCCAGCTGCTTGTTCTGATGTTGTATTTGCATTATTTTTCAAAGGAAGAGGTGAAGATGAACACGACTGTCAGAAACTGAGCAGAATAATAGTCAGTCTTCAATGCTTATGCACTGAAGCACCCTGAATAAATGTACAACTTTGGGGTATTGTACTTTTAAATCTTCTTGAGTGGACCCTAAAAGTGAATAACAAAAACTCTCACAGGAAAAGACGTGCTAATTTTCTGTAAGAAGCCTTTTTTAGAACACTGGACTGAATCTTTTCCTTTCTGGTGCTGTAGGCGGCCTGTCATCGCTCTGCACTCGTTCTCTTTCGTCTGCCTCATTTCACAAGCTTTGATTTAGTGCACGGGGAATTGAAATGAGTCCCACTCTCATCATCTATTTGCTCTCATTCAGAAACAAAGAGCCATTTACCAGCGTTTTCTCCAGGTGTGCGGGGAACTTTTATTAAACTTTAATCAATTAACTTTGATTAATTGAAAGAAAAATTAATGAATGGGAAAATTTAATTGACTGAGGAACCATCAAGACACACACATACACCCCCCCCCCACCCCCATAGTGTGTGTCTAAATTAAGATGCTCTACAAGATATAAACTTAAAACAGCAACAAATGATTTTTTTTTTCAGCTTGTGTATCAAAATCAAAGTTCTCTGTGTTTAATTATTCCAGCTGATCATTAGGCTCCTCGGCTGACTGATTCAGTCTGTCACTTAATTTAACTGACAGAAAGCTGACACTTTAACATGTGGAAGTTTTATTAAAACTGTTCTTGGTCATCAGAGATAGTTGCTTTTTGTTTAAAGTGACAGTAATGGATGATGGCGTCTCTAACGTTCTGAACAAATAAGTAAAGAACACGATAAAAACACACTACATGCCACTAATACACTGTTTACCCCGTGCCATAAAAAGTGTGATTTAGTTAAAAACAATAGCATCTGAGACTGTACAACAGACATGTAAAATATATTAAAATTTGAATTTAACCCTTCTGAAGTCCTCGTAACTGAAGAGAGGAAGAAAAGCCCACAAGAGGTTGGTCAAAGAAAATAAAAAACATTAGACAATTAAATAAATTGTAATACCCTTTTTTAAAAATTGTTTTGTTAAGTTTGGAGACTATAAAAAAATGATAAAACCATTATTTTCAGTGCAATACAAACAGAATCTGAGGTTTAACAAACCATGAAACGGCTCAACTTCAGCAGCAGATAAGATTTAAACTCAGTGGAAAAAACTAAAGAGAATCTTCAACTTAATGACTAAAGAATTTATGTCTTTAAAAAAAATCTCTGCAGTAGAAGTTTAGTCATTACCCAGTGCTAGAACAAGCTGTTTATTACTTCTAATTGGTTCAGGATAATGAATTTCACTTTTGTTCATTCATGTTAAACTCCACTCAGTTAAAAAAAGTTAACACAAAGATATTAGTGTAATTTATCAGTTTTTGACATCTTTGTGAAAAGCGGAGCTTGCAAAACTTTTATGATGTTGTTAAAAGTTGATCTCTACTGTATTGTATTTTCTCAGGCTGCAGTGTGTAATCCATCATTAAAACAATAGGGCCAATAAACGCGCATTCATTCATCGTGCAGCAAGAGGAACGTGGCGGCGGAAATCTGATTGTCTCATCAGAATTCACACTGAATACCCACTCTGAGCAGAAGAGCCACATTAATCAAGCGCCAGCGCCCAAATGAGACGTACAAAGCCCTCTGCCCCCCTCCTCCCCACGCCTTGTCTCCTCACTTCTGTCGTCTGCATTCAGACTTCCTTTCAGCATGAATCTGAATGAGGGCAGAGTGTGAGCGTGAATATGCTATTAAATTCTAACTGACCGACTCAGCCGAGCGTAAAAATCTGTCGTCTATCATTTTATCCATTTATTTAATCGGTTTATCGTTAAGGTGGCATTGAAGCAAATGCTTTCTTCATGTTCTCTTGAATGTTTGCATATTCAACCCATCCTCACAGGAGAATCATGGAGTAGTATTGAAATTTAAACTGTTAAGCCTGTACCTCACCGGGCTGCGACAAATTGCAAACTGTATTTGCAAAAGAGTCTCGTCTCCAAAATGTCTCAAAATGTTTACAAAAGTTCTCAGTTTTCTCAGGTGAGTCTCAGAGCCTCAGTTTTGTGTCCCAGGAATTTTGAACATGTTTTGGCCAACATTTTGTGCCTTGAGTTAGTGAGATTTTGAGTGCAAACTTGCGCATTGTCGTCAACAGTTGCAAATACAGACTTTACTTTGTGGCCACAGACACCATTATTAATGGTTTTATTGTGTGAAACTGAAAATAATCTTCTAAAACACAATGTCACTGCAAGTTATTAAAACAGTCACAAAACGCATAAAAAACATCCAAAAAAGGTCCAGTTCTAGTGACTGAAGGTGATGCTGGATGACGTGACACACCAGATTGTCCAAGTTTGTGGCCAAGTTTAATTCCTGTTTTAAAGTTATTTTAGTTCCTGTTTGTTTGAGACACAATTAGGTTGGTTTAAAAAAACTAAACAAAAACAACTACATGATTATCCAACAACAATAAATATGCATTAAAGAAGAAATTGTGATAATATAGATGTCCAAAATAGGATTTTAAAATTTTTTTTCACCCCCTTAGCTAAACGTGCTGAACTCACAAAAGTCATGTTTCACTGAAAGTCATACAAAAACAACTAAACTCTTGTTCATCTGCACAAATACAAAGTTTTCTGACACTTCCCAGTTTTTTCTGGGGAATCCCAAGGTGTTCCCAGGCCAGAGATAATAATGTTATTGTATATGTTGTGTAAAGTTTGGGTCTGCCCCACATGTGCACAGAAAACCTGGAGAAGGTCATCCTAATCAGAACCACCTCGGCTGACTCCTTTTAATGAGGAGGAGCAGCGGCTCTCCTTTGAGGTCACACCCTACAGAGGACAGGTGACCAAATGTCTCAAATTTTTCTTTTGAAATCCTGTGACTTCCACTCCAGACCATTTTTACTTTATTGCAAAAGAGAAATCTGACGAAGCTGCCTGACCTCCTTCTTTTTTAACGCTTTGTATCCAAGAAATTGTTAGATTTGGTTTCTGAACAAACAAACTAATGTTGTCATATCCAAAGAAGACTTTTAAAACAACAAAGCAATCAGACTTCCATTCTGTAGTTGAAGACGTTTCCCATCCAGGAAGCTTTCTCAGTTCAAAATTAGAGAGTGTGGATTTCCAAGCTTTTAAAGTGTTTTTGGATTTGCCTGAGAATCTACACCAGCATATTGCTTTAAAGCTGCCATGTTTTTATAGAAATGCTTCAGTTTTCTGTGTGTCTGACAAACAGCCAACAGCAGAAAACAGCTGAGCACCAGTCCAAATCCGAACATCCGTCTCATAGTGTAATTAGCCCACAGCAGGAAAAATAAAGGTCTCCATCTCAGGCTTCAGAATTGGTAGAGAATCAAAATCAGACATGGAAAAAACCTTAATCACACAACTGGAGATGATGATTGTGGGGTTGATTTGAAAATAAGTGCCTTTAACTGCCAGAAGTAATGAATGTACTGTTTGTAACTTCAACTTTAGCTGCTGGGACGTCTCCCAACAATGAAAATTTCAGTAACTGATTATTACTGAACCACAGCTGGAAAAAGTTAATTAAACTTCAGAGTGACACTTTTCTTTCTCTTTATTTGCACATGAACATAATCAGATTTAATGAAAAGATGATATTATGTTAAAGTTTTGTTAAACGCCTTATTTAACACTTTTAAAAGACTACAACACCCATCATTTTTAAATGCTAATTAGTTTATATTATTTTGGTAACACAATCAAATTATTTTCTTTTTTGTTGATTTTAGCAAAATTTTACTTTCCTAGTTCTTCTGAACAGAACAAAATGCCCATCCGTCCATCCGTCCATC
>JAOXNZ010000030.1:981405-992805 GCA_028566095.1 Kryptolebias brasiliensis | reverse complement strand
TGGTGCATGGATGAGCCAGGACCCATTGATTGCGTTTTTAGGTGATTTGAGATTAACTGGATTTGGTGTGTGATTGTTACACAAAGTCCAAGTGGGTGCATCTACTCACAAATGGGTACCCATCCATACTGTGTTTATCATGTTCTGCATTTGGTATGGGAAAAAGCTAATAGGAGGGTCATTTTGAAATGCTAACAATTCACTTTCTGTAGCTAAAGAGTGGGTGAAAGATCAGCTCACTGCCAAAAATTATAAAGTTTTACTGGTTTCTTAAGGAATCAATTCATTAGTATGCAGAAAAATGGTAGATTTTGAGAATGGCTAAATTTTGTTAGTCTTTCACAAGATATGTCGTGATTGGCGACTTGAGTAAATAAGAGTCAGAATAGAGGTTTTCTCTTAGAGAGGTCACTGACCTGATCTGACTGGGACCTCCAAACAATGCTTGAAATTGAGGTCAGTAGAAAAAGAGAAGACAGAATCAATGGGTGAGAACAGTTATGAGCAAGAATGAGGTGAGAGATGATTTGAGATGGATGTCACAAATTGTGGTGAAGGTGGTTTGTACCCAAAATGTAGGAACAAATAAAGAAAAAACAAATAAAGTAGCATTCCTTGAAGGAATGCATATCAACTGCCACCTTGCATGCGAAAAGCAAAGATCTCATGTGATCTGTTACTGCTTGGAGTATGGGTTGGAAATGACTCTTAGCTTCTACCATACCCAATTTTTGCTAAATATTCACAACATTGACTGAGTTATATATATACATGGCTAAAAAGGTCAACTGGCTATAGTGTCCAATTGGAAATAAATTTCCTTACACATACTACTGTACCTAGAAAGAAAGCATCAACAAAGATAGGCCACTACTGATTGTTTTTGTAAAACTTAGAGATATACAGCTAAGCTGCCGCCCTGAACTAAGTGTGTCTGAGTATATTAGTGATGGAGTAAAACTGCTCACAGCAGTGTGCAATGATGTTTGTGTGCATGCCTCACACCT
The DNA here is from genome assembly GCA_028566095.1 of Kryptolebias brasiliensis. NCBI lineage: Eukaryota > Metazoa > Chordata > Actinopteri > Cyprinodontiformes > Rivulidae > Kryptolebias > Kryptolebias brasiliensis. Next base: position 991,798 of record JAOXNZ010000030.1, on the reverse strand, counting down.
TGTTCTGCAAACACACTCCCTCAAATAATAATGTATATTTTATGCTTTGTTGGCCCTTGTTGCATGTCAAGCCTCAGCACCCATCAAACATTCATACAGCAGAAGCACATTTACATATCAAGGGACTGTGCTCAGCTAAATCTAGCTCTCCTCCTTCGTCCCGTTATCACTCTCTCCTTATGTTCCACGTCTCAGTCTAGTGTTTAACTTCCCTGCCACTCCCCCCTCCATCCCACACATAAACACAAGGTTTTTGTTCTAATCTTCTTTTGTTTAAAGCTTCTTGTCTCTCCTTTGTCTACTTATTGCTCATTCTTTCTCTGATTGGTTTGAAACTTGATGAAAAGAAAGAAAAGAACAAAACACAAGGTCCTATGGAGAGGCGCAGATGGTCCATAATAAATATGTTTAACGTCAGTGAAAGCAGGAATGAATGAATGCATGTAGCAACAAGATTCATGTTCTAAGGTCTTAAAGAACCAGAATGTCTGCAGAAAAGAGCCCTAAAATATTAATGCATTTCAGGTTTGTTCATAAAGTTGATATTTAATGTAGCATGAAGTTTTCTGAAGGCTAAAACCATTCATTAATTTATGTGCAGAGTTGATCCAAAATTTACTCAAGATTTGACTTTTTTGAGTACATTTGATGAATAAAATGTTACTTTTTGTGCAAAAACAAGACAAACCAGTCAGTTTCCTGCATGGTTTGTTGGGGTCTCAGAGGATTTCTGTTTCTGCATAACTGCTTGTCATTTACTTATTTATTTTTGCACATCACCACAAAAGGAGGGCATTCACACACACGTGAATGCATGCATGTGTGTGTTTGTTTGTTAAGCCTGTGTCTCACTAGGCGGAAACTGTAGGTGACACAAAATTGAGAGATAATGTGCAACATTTCCCCAAATGACATGCAAGTTGGTTGTCTCAATTTAGTTAAAAAGAGGCTTAATAATGTCCCAATTTGATCAGTTTGTTCTTGTTTCTGTCTCCAGTCAGTCAGTGTTTGGTTTTATAGGTTACCAGACTTATCAAAAGGTGACATCTCACTGGGCTGTGATTTGAGAGTAGTTGGTGACTCAAAATTGCAAGAAAATAGGTGAATTTTCAGTTGCAGTCTCACTGAGTGTTTGTGACCAGTGAGCTATTCGGCCACCAATTTTCAATATGACGGGCTATTTTCATGTGCATGGCTTGTAAAGCTGTATTCCAGGCAGTGGACATTATTTTGTTGCCCACATCTTACCCACCTTGGCAGACCCCCAATATTTACAATATAATCTACTGGAGTACACTTTGAAAATTAAGGTAAGCAGATTTAAACCAGTTTTCTGTCAGACAGCTCCAATGCAAATGTCAAGCACTGCTTTAGCGTTCTTAAGACAGGTTGGAGACGCCCTCAATGATATGTGACTACACACAAAATTTTTAAACCTTTTCAAAATTCAAGCAACATATTCCAAGCCTCTGCATCTCAAGCAATGAAAATGAGAACCCTGCTGAACATTTCAAATCATTTTGCGGACTCCCTTGTGAATGCTGTACACCAGTCTTTGTAGCCCAGTTAGATACCAGCTTTACATTTCTCTCACTTTGACTCACAGAAACTAAGCTGAGAAGGATATGAGTAGAGTTCCGTAATGCCAGGGAGGACTCTGTTTTGTCACAAAGTTTTCAAACATGTTCAAAATTTCTGCAACGCAAGAGCAAGGCTCTTTAACTCACATGAGGAAACCAAGAACCCTTGTAAACATTGTGAGGCATTTTCAAAGCTCCCTTGCCAGCAGTTGCAGCCCAATGAGATACAGGCTTTAGTAAAATATCCTATGAACCAGTGGACAGACTTTAATGAAACTCAGAAAGAAATCATTGGCTGCACATCTACAAATTGTTTGCGTTTGGAGCCAACCTGACAAGATGGTCGCCACAATGACTTTAGCCAACATAAAAGTAGTTGTAACTCAGTCAGTTTTGAGCTAAAACTTAGTGTGATAGAAGCTGAGAGTCATCTTCAGCACATACACTGAGCCATAACAGATCATGCAAGATTTTTGTTTCAAACTTGGACATGTAAGGCGGTATCCAGTACTTTAAAGAATTCCTTTTTTCTTTTTGCAGCCATGACCCTATGTTGGCTGCATTTAAACTCCTCCTTCTAAGGTCTGTTTTGACCACTCTTTACTTCTCCATAACCTTATACTAGATGTTTATTTCATGCCATATTTTCTTCCTTCATCCATGTCCCACATTCTACCAGTTCCCTGTCTTTCACAGCTTGTCAGCCACCTGTGTATTCAAACTGCAGGCATTAAGACATGAATGATACGCTGCCCTTGGCACACATGTCCATGTTCCAGTACATCTGTCTCTGTCTGCAGGTGTACATGTCATGTTGGATGGAGGACATAACTCGCTTCAGGGCAGGACACATTGACAGAAAAAGGGTTTTCTACAAGCTCCCTGGTGGCTTTGTACAGCTGAGGCCATTTCCGTCTCACAATTCTATGAAACAGAATCCATATCATGGGACTGCCCTCATGGCAACGCTTTATATATAATTTTTATTTATTTTTTTCAGCTGAAGGAAGGGCTGCAGTGAAGTTCAGTAAGCACTAGTATATAGTTCTATATGTAAAAGATGGAAATGGTCACTCGCTGTCAAAAGTGAAGTAATCACTGCCTTAAAATAGAAAACAACTTATAGCTGCTCGGCACTGGCTCCAAAACTTTCTCTTACATCAACAATATCCTATCCAAGAATCAGAAATTTTGTAAAATATTACCTTATTAATATGTTCCCTTGAATAATCTATTTAAAACTATTAAGAAGGTGAATTGATACAACTGTTTGTTCATTTGAATTTCAAGGCTGACTTCTGTTTGTTTTGATGTATTTTTAGTTTTTTCCAAGGCTGTTGAGTTGCAAATCTAAATTTGTAAAAGTTGTGGAAGAACAAGAATTGAATAGCATGAATGGTACTTAAATACTTACATGTTGGCACGCTTTAATTAGAGTTGGAAAATAAAAGCGCTTTCTAAAACTAAAATGTGGCTTTTGTATGTAGTTTATCAAACTGTGGCAATACAAACTCCAGAAAGTATTGAGTCTACCTTTGAGTGCCACCATCTTTGTCGGAGTTTATTGCAGAAAACATGGACACGGTCTGATTAGGTTTCTTGTGATCTCATTTCATTAATAAAATAAGAGCACAGTTTTGTTCACGAAATAAGAAGGAAACAGGAGACACCAGAAAAATCTGCATATCTTCTGTGTGCATTTGGACCATGTCATGTAAGCCAAGCAAACCCAGTTGTCAAATAAAACTCCTTTGGTGGCTCGTAGTTCAGGCAGAGCTGAGAGCTTCAGTTCCTGCTTTACCCAGATGATCATGACACACAAGCAAGTTCAGGGTTTCAGCTTTCAGTATCCAACATTTAGTCAGCTGTGTAAACTATATGGATTTAAAAAAGCCAAGATATTTTGGTTATTATGTTAGACGAACACACAGGACTTGACAAACAGCAGCAGGAGAGATAACCAACAGGGAAAGTGACATTTTGTACTCCAGGGACAAAGACTCAGCAGGTTTGAGCTGCAGGGTTCTAGTCACTTCCTGGCAAGGCCAAACAGAGGTGGAAAGACAATTACTCAGTGTTGCTGTCTGAATAGCTGCTGTTAGATTGAGAACCAAGACTGAAAGAAAGCAGAAAAAAATATGTGTACCATGGAAGAGACTACTTCTATTCCAGTACAGGAATTCTGAAATTTGTCTTCCAGAAATGTTACTGTGTGCAAACAGACCTGAGACAACTCTCTGTTTTTTTCTTTGTAGAGCCATATATTCCCTGGTTTATTAAAGGGATCATTTTTAAAAAAAGGGTTTGTGTAGCAGTCAGTACCTGCATCGGACAGCAGTCATAATGACTCAGGTTGGAGAATCACAAAGTAATACTAGTGGAATTCAGCTAAATATTACAGCAAGAACTATTCAAGAGTAAATTTCCACCTTTCAGAACATCTCAAAGTCAAAAATCTTTATTTGTACTTCAAGAAAAAATTAAACAAAGAAAAAACTGAAATAGTATTTGTAGCTAAAGAGAAAATACTAAAAGTCACTGCACACCTGCGGTCTGTGATGCTAAAAAGCTTTGACAAAGCCTGAAACCTTGGTATGACCATGGACTCTGACCTGAGTCTGAACAGCCATATTAAAACAATTACAGAGACGGCCTTCTATCACCCGAAGAATACAGCTAGAATTAAAAGACTGATGACTCAGCAGGACTTAGAAAAACTCATCCATACGTTTATCTTTACCCGATTTGACTATTGTAATGATGTCTTTACTGATATTCCTAAAACAAATCCAGAGCGCTGCTGCTGGAGTCCTCACACAGACCGAGACTTGATCACATCAGTCCAGTTCGGAGGTCTTTACACTGGCTTCTTGTTGCTCAGAGAATTGATTTAAACATATTGCTGGTGTTCTACAAAAAAAGTAATTTTAATTTTTTTAGGTATTTTTACACCCATCAGTTTTGCATGAATCAGTTATTCACAATGCCAATATTTGTATACTTACTTGGGTTTTCACATCATTTTGATAGCAGTGTGGTTGGTTTTAGATTAAATTACTTGGTTATGAGAAGTAAAAGCCCAAACTGATTGGACAATTGTATAACTTGGTTACTGAGGTTGTTTAATACACATAAAACTGCACATAGAATCTTCCCAGAGATTTGAAAGAAGCGAAAATGTTCACCTCAGCCTGTGGTGAGATTCATAGCCCAGTGGAGACTAACTTTCAGTGTTAAGAAGGCATCATTTTCACTTCTTGTGCTTCTGTTGCATCATTGCAGTATGAGGGATCCTGCACCTGTCCTGCATGTCTGTAAAACAACAAAACAGTGAATGATATCTGCAGTGTTTTTTTTAATGGAAAGTCTAACTTCTTTTTATTTAGTCCTGGAAAGTGTTAAAAATATTTTAATTACATAAACTTTAACCATGGATTCTTCACTCTGTCCTTTAAGAAAAAGGACGAAAAAAAAGAACTAATTTATTCACACTGGAAAGTTTCTTTAGATAAAGTTGAGGCAACTTCAGCTTGTAAAATATTTAACAGATGGGTTATTCCCTCAAGTGTCTGTCACAGAAAACCTTGTCGAAACCTGTCTTCCTTGTGCTCATTTCCCCAGCTGCTCAGTCGCTCTTCAACATGTCTCCTATTCTCTCGCTCTCCTTTGTTTTCAACACTCTGGCTTTCTACTGTACATACCAATCTGGCCTATCAACGCAGGAGGCGGTGAGCGTGAGTGTGTGGTTATTTGTCAGAATCAATACTCAGCCCACTGCGGACTCTCTGTGGAGGATCTGAAGTGAGTGATTCACACCTTCAGCTGCTGCAGAAAGAAAGAAAAACATCTTTACGAGTGTGTTGAAGTTAGTTTCTTAAATGGACTGAATGTGTGACTCTGTGCCTTTGGACAAAGAACCTCTCATGTTTCTGTCCTGAAGCCTTTTTAAATATTTAGATGCTCAATAGTTTCAGTAAAAGGAACAAAATAAACTGAGTTTGAACAAATTGGAGTTACTGTGTCTTCAAAGGATAAAGTTTAAGATTATTTCCACTTTAAGACCATCTGCCTACCTGTCTGTTGACAGGCGGGTGATCATGTAACTCCCTTTGTTTGTCTAATGTTTGTCTGTTAGCAAAATATCTCATGAACCAGTCGATGGATTTTAATGAAACTCTCAGAAAGTAACCACTGGACGTACATCTACAACCAGTTATATTATGGAGTGAATTTAAATCAAGATGGTCACCACAGCTAATCAACTTTAGCAAACACAAAAATGGATATGGGTCAGTTTTACAGATATTGAACTCAAAAAAAACCAAAAATACTTCACACATCACGACTGTAGTCAACCTGTCAGGACAAGGACGCAAGAGGAAATGCAACCCCAGGTTTATCAGATGGAGAGGAAACCATCCAAAAGCATTCAAGCTGAACTCTAATGTCAAGGTATGTCACTTTCTGACTGCTTTGTCTGTCAACATTCTGAACCATAATGAGCTCCATGGAAGAATATGCAGGAGCCTCCAGTACTAACAGAAAAAAAGACCAAAATGCATTTTGTCAAGACCCAAAGTTTCTGGGACTGATGAGAGAAAACTGGAACTTTCTGGGTTTGGTCACATCAGTTGTTTTTTGTTTATTATTGCAGAAAGGTACCAACCAATTCACCATCATCTGTAAATGCTTTTATAGTGCTTAGGTGTTAGTTATATTAAAGTTTATACGATTGGTCGGATTTTAAAACAACTTCCTATTTAAGTCAATGTTTGTAATTCTTGCCTGATAAAAAGTCTAGTGACTGAAACAATGCAAAAATAAATTTCTGCAAAATTCAACAGTGTTCTAGAATGCCTTTGTGCTTCTTAAGATTTTGAGCTAAAATTTGATATGGTAGTAGCTGAGAGTCATCCCGAACATGTACTCTGACCGTTAACAGTTCACCTGAGATCTTTGTTTAAACTTTGGCATGGCGGGCAATATGCATTCCTTCAGTTCTTCTCCTATATTTAACAAGCTCATAAAGTTTGACCATTTATCTTCTTATTTTTAAAAATGGATGTCAACTTAAAATTAAAGTTTTTGGTTAAAATCAATCAAACTGTTTATTTGAAAAGATTTACACGTCATGATCAGCAATGAAAGATCAGGTTTCACTTGTAAAACCTCAGAAGGAAAAAAAAGTAGCCAATAGCAAAAAGCAGAATCAATGTAGACAGTTTTACAATTATAAAAGATGTGTTCTTCCAATGAGGTGAAAGCAGGTCTGTATTGACCTCACCTGGTAAATCAATTCCTTCCCTGAGTGGTTAATGAACCTAAGATGAGAGAAAATGGCTCATGGAATAAAAGGCTTGAGGTATTGATTGTTACAAAAAAAAAGTTTCAGATCATTTAAATTCAGTCTGTAAAACTCAAGCCTTACTCTTTGAGATGCTCTCTGCTGGTGTGACTAATATTCACAGAGGCAAACGTTCATCCTGCTTTGTGATTGGCCAAGCTAAGTGAGCCAGAGGAGGTATGACAGAAGTGCTCTTCCTGTAACCTATCAGCTGAATAATTACCGCTAACATGCCTCTCCGCTGGGTTCTGCTGCCATAATCGGACCCTCTGTCTTACACTAATGGAAAATTACAGCTGTGGCGACGTCGCAGCAGTAAGCTCAGGTCACAGGGGACCTGGATGGATGTATTCAGGTCAGTTCCTGTCTGCAGAGGAAGATGAAGGAGCTTAAGTAAAGTAAAGAGCCACAAGTGGAACCAGAAGGACATTTTTACAGTTGCTGTTGAAATGTTGATATCAGAAGTGTCCCGTCTCCACTAGAGGTTTGTTTAAAGGACAGAATGTTTACTAAATCTATCAGAGCTAATACACAGTCACATCAATCTAAAAATAAATAAACTCTGTCTTCTGTATAAATCTCAGACTGTAGAAGGAAACCTAGAAAACAGAAAAACATGACGTCTCCAAACCTATAATTTCCCAAACTCTGGTACGCTGGTGGCTTTAAAATATATATTTTTTTTTTAAAGTGGGAGATTTTTGTCATCTGGCACTTTTTGAGCCAGATGAACCAACTTACCCTAATGTGAATTGTGCTACGAATCGAAGTTGTAACAGAGGTGAAACGGTAAATAGGTACGCTGGTCTATATTGTGATGAAGTGATGACATGATCTGTGCGACCATCTGGCCAACAAAATTATAATCAAAGGAAGATCAATAATGACTCATAACAAGTTTTTAAAAAAATGTGAGGGAGACACTCATCATGCAATTAATATGTAGCGCTCCATGTCAACTCATGTGAGTTTTGTTCAACGCCTCTCTTGGTTCCGTGATGCTCGCTTCATTTCTGAAAGCTCATGTCTGTGAGGGACATGGCCAGCTCCATCAGTGGTTTATGAACAGCCAGAGGGAGCATAAAGACAGATTGGTCTTTGTATTCATTTCATGGAGCTGTTTTGACAAAGAGCCTTTAGAGATAAGATGAGGAGCTCTATTATCTGGAGGGAACTCGGAGTAAAGCTTCTGCTCCTCCACATTAAAAGGTAGCATCTCACTGAGCTGTGATGGTTTGGAGACTACTTAGTGACATGAAATTGCAAAAAAAATACTAAAGGCAGTCACACTAAACACTGAGTATTTGTGACCAATGAGCCATGTGGCCACATTTTGAACTGATTTCTGAAAATCATAGTTTATTTTTGTGTTCACAGCATACAAAACTGTATTCTTGACCATACAATGTATTTTGTTGTCCACCTTGGCAGTCACCCCAATGTTTATGATTTAATTTGCTGGAGTACACTTTAGAAATGAAGATTGGCAGATTTGGACCAGTTTTTGAATTTTTTATCATTAGTGTGATTTTTGATGGGCAGCGCAGTGGAGCTGTGGGTGGAGCTGTCCTCTCCCAGCGAGAACGATAGAGGATTGCCTCCGGGCCTCAGGCCTTTCTGGGTGGAGTTTACATGTTCTCCCAATGCACAAGCGGGTTTTCTGCAGGTGCTCCAGTTTTCTCCCACAGACCAAAAACATGCATGTTACATTAACTGGTAATTCTTAACTGTTCCTAGGTGTAAGTGGGAATTGTTGATTGTCTCACTTGTCTCTGTGTGTTCCTGTGATGGACTTGTGATCTGTCCAATGTGTCCCCTGCAACCTGGAAAGCTTCTGATGTGGACATTTGCTTTTGTTGTTTTCTGTCAGCAGAGAGCTTGTGTGCAAGTGTCAAAACATAACGTCAGTGCTCTGGAAATGGATTGAAAAGACCTGTGGCAAAATTCAAATGGGTTTTAGACGAGTGTGAAATGTCCACAATGACTTTGTGACTATTTTGAGAGAAAAATTGTTGCACAATTTTTTTTGAACAAGTCCAAAACTCAAGTGACAGGACTGAATGCCTCTGCAACGTGTGAGGAAGTTGAGAACCCTGCAAGTGGTGGGAGACATTCTGGAGACACACACATGAATACCATCGGCCAGCTACTCACAGTGAGATACCACCTTTAAGGGAGTCAGCTGCGGTAGTTCAGACACCTGCTTAGGATGCCTCACTGTGGAGGTTTTCCAAACACAAACCTCTGGAAGGAGATCCTGAGGCAGACACAGAACTTGCTAGAGGAAATATATCCACTCTGGCCTGGGAACACCTTAGAGGAGCTGGAGAGTGTTGCTGGAGAGAAGGAGGTCTGGGTTTCCCTCCTAAAGCTGTTGCCTCAGTGACTCGACCACAGATAAATGTCAGAAAATGGATGGGTGAATAGATGGTTCATCTAAAATAATTTAAACATTCTAGATTTACAAATATCTGCCTGTAAATGTTATGACTGATATATATGTGGGGGTGGGTGTGTGTGTAGGGGTGTATGTATGTATGTGTGTAAATAATCTAGTGTTTTTGTTTGATCTTTATAGTTTTTATCCTTATGTTTATTCTGCTCTCCTCTGATGCCTAACTCCTTGTTTAAATGTATATAACTGTTGCTGTTTTTGTTGGCCACAATAATCAGATTTCTTGATTACATAAAGATCTAAATAAATGAAAACTATAGTTTTTTTAATAACTATTCATAAAAACTGGAGGCCTTTCAGTTCTTTGTTAATACTGTCAAAACCAAAGAGTTTGGAGTTCTTGCAGTGATTTGCTCTGCTTGTTATCAGTTGTACATACCATCCTCTGATGTTCTAACAGACAAATTTCACACCACAGTAGATAAGCTAACAAGATTGGGCCTTTGTTGTTGTTTGACTCGCGGCCACAGCTCTCTAATCCTCACTCAGAGAGACGGCGAGCTGGCGGCAGCGCTCTCTTTCTGCATGGTTTGGGTTTGTTCTGTAAGGTGTGACACAAATTGGTGCCACAATCTTTAGTGTGAGGCTTTAAAAGTGCCTGCAGACTTTTGTAGTTGTGTTCTTTATGAAGAATAGAAGCTAAGATTCATGCTGCTACTGGAGAAAATAAGACAAAAATCCAAGAAAATTCTCCAATTACACAATGAAACTGACTTATTTCAGAGATGTCAGAAATACTACCTTTGTCCTCAATTATCTCACAAAAAAGAAGCTGAAACATAGAAAAATATGGGATCATTTTATGCTCCCACTTGTACTTTTTAAACTAAATCTTCTTTCTCTGTATTTCTCAGATACCTCAAATCCAAACTAACTAAGGTATTTGAGATAACTTTATAGACCTATCCATCTTCTTTACCTGCTTTTCCATTCTGGGTCGCAGGGAGCCGGTGCCTATCTCTAGCAGTCACTGTGTGAGAGGCGGGGGACACCCTGGACAGGTCGCAAGTCCAT
>JAOXNZ010000030.1:934612-947163 GCA_028566095.1 Kryptolebias brasiliensis | reverse complement strand
AAATTTAAAGTAGGAGATGCAAATATTATATATAATGGAAAGATTTCCAAATCCGAAGATAAAATAAATCATTCAAATATTAGAAAATAAACTCTGAAATCATAAAAACACATGTCTTGTCTGATTGCTTGAATTATTTAAGGATTTTAACTAATAATAAATTCAAAGTGGCACTTCTTGAAGGAATGCATATCGCCCGCCACCTTGCATGTCAAAACTTTAAACAAAAATCTGAGATCAGAATATGTGTTGTGGATGACTCTCAGTTACCACCACAACAAATTTTAGCTCAATTCTGTAAACATGACTGAGTTACAGCCATGTCTCCTTTTTCTAAAGTCTGTTAGCTGTGGCAGCCATGTTGAATATTCTTTATCTTTCAGATTCATGTTAGCATCAGGTTTGCAGGATGGAGCTTTGTTAAAAAGCATTTTGTCCAGTTTTCTCCTTAAATCTTTAGTCAAATTAGGGTTTGCAAAGCTTGGTGGCCATGTCTTTAAAAAAATAGTTTGATCATTTTTGAAGTGATGTTTTATCAAACACTTATCATCAGTTGGTTTCTTCTCAGCTGTGAAATCAGCCATAAAACAACCTTTTAATGGGCAACAAAGCAATCTGTGATTCATCAGTTCAAACATTCACTCAACTCAGTTGCATTTTTAGAAAAGTGCAAGTACATTTTTTGTGCTAGGTCTGGAAAGAAAAATGTGAAAAAGTTTCAAATCATGTCTGAATCTTTTTTTCTAAAAAGAAAAACAGTTGCATAAACATCCTCCGAGATGGGTCATGGGTTATGTAAGAAGCTTTGCCTGAGTTTTTGAACAACAGTGTCCATCCACTTACAGATAAAGTAAGGATACTGATGAGGGAAGTGGGTGTTAAAAAAAATGATAAAAACAGTTTATGCACATTGTAGGCTCACATATAAACAGCCTTCTGTGTCCCATCCGTCTGAGATGAGGCTCTGTGGGTGGAGGGGGCTGGTCATTATGTCATCTCAACTGGAGGAGCGTCTTCAGAGGTCAGAATGTCGACTGCACTGAGCAACTTTAATCTGTCAAACAGCTGCTTGGAAGCAGGAAGCCTCATCTCTGCCTAATCTCTCCTTCAGTGTAATCCAGTGCTTCCCCAGCAGCACCATCTGCACCCGCCACACAAAATGTTTTGGCGCATTACAAATATATTTTTAAAGAAAAGCCCAGAAGCAGCTGAAGAGGCTGGGTTTTAAGGCACAGTGAAGCAGCACACTTAAATTCATCTGGCCTGAAACTGAACTACACTTGTCTTATTTAATACTTGATCCCATTAGAGAGAAATGAACACTCACAATTTGTCATCATTTAAAATTAAAAACTAAAGCATAATCATTGAAAATGTACTTTAATGTTGCCTTTAAACATTTAAACGATCTAAGACTAAAACAAGACATGAAATGTAGCTTTCAGAACTGAATATCCAGGTATTTTAATACAGCACTGGTGTTTGAGAATCTGTCACTTTTAGCTCTGGCATAAAACCATAAGAACTTTCACTGTCTTTCTGTCATTATTTCCAGAGTGGAACATATGAGGATTTCTTCAGTTCTGGGATTCTCCAGCAGCCGCTGCTTTCACCTCATTCTCTCTCTGCCTCAAGTGGTCACACCTGCAGACCATTATCTCATCAAGTACTTGTGCATAAACTAAGCTAAGACATCACTCAATGCTGGACCCTAAATGTCATTAAGGTGACCATGAACCCCTAACCTAACTATTTCCTAGTGTAGCCCCTCAAGTTTTGAGACTTAATCTCATCCGTGTTCTTTTTTTTTGTAGATCTTCTGTTGTGTAACTAATTCCTTGTTGATCTTTCAGTTTCTAATGATCTGATGATCAGATCTGTTCTTCTGGGTCAATCCTGCTTACCAAACAATACTTGTCTGCTCTTGTTTCTGGACTGCTGGACAGGACTCCCTCGTATTCATTCAGAAAACAAGAATAATACAAAAGCCTGACGTGCCTCTTTGGCTTTTCCTCCATTCTCACACCTTTTTGAATTGTATGTTGCATGGTCGGTACTTTGAGTTGTACTTTGGCTTCTAAGACTCTAACATCATGGCAGTGATGTGACTGCAGACAATCCCCTTTTTGCATGGGTGTTTGTCATTATGTTATGAGTTGCTGGAAATAAACACTATTGATGGAAAAAAAGACAACAAAATCCCAGCTTAGCTGCTTCACGCAAATTTAATATTTTCATGGTTCAAATTTCAATCAGAGCACAGACAAGAAATCAGATATTTTATAAAGACAGTAATCCTTGGACTGCAAATGGAACGAAGAGGCATTCTCAAATCAAGCTCAAGGTTTATCGTAGCGCACCATAAAACTGAACATTAATGAATCTGTCTCACTCATTAAGCTGTCTGCTCCCTCAACTCACAAAGATACATGTTTATCTTTGAAGAGCAGAGAAGGTTATCAAGCTCAGGGTAAACAGCTTCACCTGTGGTGCTGGAGCTTTATGGCAAACCTCAAGGTGAGGGAAAATTGAATTTTTATGTTGCATTGTGTTGGTTTATATACATGCACGGGTCAAGCAGAGGATACCAGATGATGATAAATGTATGGTATAAAAGGCAGTCAAGGAGAGGACAGAGCTTGAGATTTACACTTTGGTTTAAAGTTTGCTTTTCAAACTTTATGATAACCAATCTGATGCACCACCCTACAGCCAGCTCCATGCTCAACACATGCATCTATAAGGGACACAAAGTTAATGAATACAAGGAAAGGACACAGGAAATAAGACATCTGCATTAACCATAACCAGAAAACTCCACCATGAGGAGAAATTTAAACTAATGTAACCTGGGAAAAAACAAAACTGCCTTTTAACTGCAGCAGCAGATCATAATGAAACGCATTACAGCTCCGAAAGGCAGCTAAAGCTCCTCAGGGGACAATATGAACAGGAAGTAAACAGCAGTGAGTTGTAGCTGTCAGAGAACTGAAGGTCAGCTGCAGTTTGCTTTTATGTCTCCGTCACATAAACGCAAGTTTTATACATTGGTTGTCACTCAGAAAGTTATTTGCTGTCAGTTGTTTCATTCAGTGACTTAAAGGAAAAGTTAAGCCTTACTGAACTGAGTTTCTGTGTAAAACATATGGATAAATAACACCTTCCATGTTGTAGAGAGCTTTTTGAGTGACCTCAGTTTGGGGAAATAAAGTTTACATCCAACAGGTCTGTTGAACTAACAACGTACACATGGCAAGTGAATGGGTGTGAAATTTCAATGTTTTATGTTTGGGTGCGATGTGGAAACTGATTTGTACCAAATTGGTTTAAAATGTCAATCAATTGGGACGAAGTGGGGGTACGATTCCACCAGCACCCTTTAAAAACAATAAGATTAAAAATATTAAAGCTTCAAAGTCTAGATATTTTTCTGTTGGAGCTGGACTGCTATAACAATAAGTTGATCTCTTCCTCTATTCAATAAAATAACATAAAACTTCTGTTCAAACATGATTACAGTAATTCCAACAAATGCTAAAATTTCCATGATTTCCTTTCATCAATAGAATTTTTTTTTCATTTTATTAAAACAGTGCTATGTTTTATACAAAAACAACAAAACATAAAAGTCCCCCCCACCAATATTTTTACCCTACTCATTCCTGAAGATCTTTGTTTCCTCCTGCAGTTGTTCTTCACATCACTCTTCTCTTTTACTTCATCTGTTCTTGTTTCATCCATACACTCAGTGAAGTGTCTGTCTGCTCTCAGAGCCCTCTGGCTTCCTGTTATCAGTCATTTAAGGTCTCATCTCTCCATCCAGCAGCTGCATTGCTCTGACTTCATGTCTCCATGAGGCAGGAGCTTTGGTGGCAGCTTGGCCTTTATCAGAGCACAGATCTGTAAAACAGAGTAAGACAGGAAGCACAGAGGGATGGCTTTCAGGTCCAGTTTGGGTGCAGACAGGATGCATTTACAGTTACAAGAGCAACTATTCAGGAAAAACAGATCTATATTTAAAGCAGTGCTAACACGTGTCTTTCTCCTGTATTTTAAACATGCAACTGGAGAAAAAGACCTAAATTCTTTGGAAGTATTACCCAAAATATTTCATCTTGATGCACCAGTAAGAAAAATTAATATTAACCTAAACTCATTAGCAGAGAAAAGTAAAAGGAAGTAAAAAAGGAGAGTTTAATTTGTGCTTAAAAAATATCAATTAAGTTAGAAGTAAATATTGTGTTTAATCTGATTGACAATTATTAACATTTTTTTTTTTTTCTGATAAAGCTTGTTTAAACTGTAACAATTTGTCATTATGACTGAGGCACCACTTTGTCTACACCTTAATGCAACAACACACATATTGTTTTGGTAATGGATTCTGATTTTTTTTTTTTTTAAAGAAAGAGAGGAAAAACACCCACACAGCCTCATTAATTCATTTAATCCCATAAACAACATGATTTTCTGGCACTCAGAGAGACGCAGCAGTAATATTGATGAAAGTGACTAGAGTTGTTTCAGAGGAGATTTACAGGTTTGATGGAGGGAACACTTCGGGGATTTTAATTTGCCGTTTGAAACTTCCAGTAGTTTTTGTTTGAACACAATCTTTTCTCTGAATGACTCTAGTTAAATCATTGTGCCATCAAGCCAAGCGTTAACATCCGTTGTGTTTGTTTTAATGGTTTGAAAGGAACAAAAACCTCTGCTGGTCTAACACTAATGAGGACCAGCGGACAGTCAGTCTCATCCGCTGCCTGTGTTCTGTTCTGACCAGAGAGATGAAAAAAAGAACACCACAAAAAACATTAAATCATTAACGAACATTAATGCTTCTCTGTGTTCTGAACAGAAGCTAATCATGACCGCAGACAAAGTCCACTCAGAGATATCAGAGAGAAATCAGAGACATGTTTCCATCACACAGTTACACAAAGAAGAACAATGAGACTGAATGTGTTAATCAGCAACAAATGTACCACTCTGGTTCATTATTTATTGAAAGTGTTCTTCACTGACGTGATAAAAACAAAAACATTGCCTCTCTCTTATCCTTCAACAAGATGAAGGCTCTCATCTCAGGAAAGAACAAAATTAGCAGCTTTTTCTAAACCTCTCAGCTGAGAAATCTTAATAATGATAAATTGTTGTTTACATTTCATTATTCTGCCTGTATAACTGAGGGGAAATGCTTAGCATAAGGCTAACTATTGTTCCTCACTAATTATATCTCATTTTCTGTTTCTACAATACAATCCAAAGTCTCAGTTTTACAATCAGTTTATTGTGTAATTACTGACTGTAGTACTTTAACTTAGTTTAGTTTGAAGTGTATTTGTACTAGGACATCACAAAAATCCATGTTAAGCTTGTATCTCACTGGGAATTTGTGACAAAGTTTTAAAAATGTCTCAAAATGATTGTGAGGGTTCTGAATTTCCCAGTGTGAGCTGCAGGGCCTCTATCTTTTGCTACGGGAATTTTGAATATGTTTGCAAAATTTGGAAAACCAAACATTTTGCAAAATAGTCACAAAGTGTCTGCAGGCATCTGGAACTTTTTTCCATTTAAAGTGTGGTGATTCTAGAGCCCCAGAACAGTTTTAGTTTTATAAGATGTGTGAAATCTTCCAGTGACTTGTGATACAAATTACACCCGAGGTTTATACAAACATGTCCTTTGGTGTAACTCCCACTGAAAAGCTCCGTGTTTTCTAAGTCTTCAACAGGTTTTATGCACAAAAACAATGCAATCGTTGTTTTCTAACCAAAGGCTAATTTACAAATCTAGTTCTTGGTTAGGTATTTTTGCCTAAAATCAACAAAAATATAAAAATAAAAAAATACAAACTAGACATTTCAGAAACAGAAACACGAACAGTTTCAGCTTTAAAAGCTGGTGCACATCAGTGTTTACAGATTTCTTTTTTTTCTTCTGAGAGTAAAAAAAGCAAACATTAGTTTACAGTTTTATTCCTGGTAAACTAGTTTAAATCCTGAGCGTGCTAAGATTCCAGTCTGTCACTGGCTTTCCCCTTCCCTTTCCTTTTTACCTCCCTTCGGTGGAGCTGTGGGTTGGCTGAGATTCTGCTTTTCACTTCCTGGTTTCAACTCATTTCTTATTCCAGCTGTCTCACCTGTTTCTGTTGATCTCATCGTTCTACTGGTACTTAAGATCAGCTCAGATCAGCGTCCAACACATGACTGTACCATCACTTCAGTCAACTGTGGCCACATTTAGTAACTGATCTTTTTACCTGCTGACCCACATCGGCTGTTTACTTACCTGCATTGATTTGTCCTCTGGTGTGAAGACGGCTGGTCAGTTTTACGCTGATCATTTTCTGTGTAAAAGAAATACTCACCTGCCTGCCCACTCTCCACCGCTGCCTCCTTCTCGCCTCCTCAGACACCTGATCCTCGTTCCTCCTCCTCACACCTGAAAAAAATAGAAAAGACCCTGAAGATCATCTATCTTATTCACTGTCATTTCTCTTTGTACTATTGCAAAAAAAAAAAAAACTCACTTTAAACTGTCCTCTTTTGTCAGTTCCTGTCCCAGCAAACTGAGTCTATCTGCTGACTTTATATGGCAGAGGACATCTAAACAAAAAGGAAAATTATCAAATAATGTTTTGTCCCTCACTGGTTTCCAGTCTTCACTAACTGCTCTACTTGTTGGAGCCATTTTACCTACTATCTCTGGAACAAGGCCATTAAAAGTAAATTTTATCAAAAGAAAAGTGTCTAAAGCTGTCAAAGCTGCAAATATGATAAAGATGGAGGGAGACCCTGGGGCAGACCCAGAATGTAGCCTTCCTGGTGAAGGAACACCTTTGGATCCCCAGGAGAAGGGGGAGAGTGCTGCTGGGTGAAGGATGTCTGGGTTTCCCTCATGGACCTGTAACCTCCACGACCCGACCTCCAGATAAGAGAAAGAAAATAGATGAATGAATGGAATGGATAAATGTAAGAATGGATTGATCAAATTCTTTGCATGTCGAAATACTTATGTTATTCACATACAGTCCCACCACCATCCAAGCCACCTATAAAAAAAAAACCTGCAAAAATAGGAATATCACTTCACAAATGTCCCTTTTTTCTTTCAGGCAAACAGAGATTTCCAGCTGAGCTCCAGACAGCCGCAGTTCTTCGAATCTGCACTTCAAACTGCAGCAGAGACACACCAATCTAGACGTCAACAGTTCAGCACAGCAGAGAGTCCTGTCTTTGAAAATGATGCTACTTTATGATTAAAGCGTCCCACTTTACAAATCACTTCAATATGTCTGCCACCAAAAAGTCTATTTTCATGTAAAAAAAAGTCATTCTGATGAAACAGGTGTTTGATTTTCAGATCTCACTGTTAAATAAAGCTCTTTAAAGAAACAGTTCTGTTTGCTGATTACACTGAACACGTCAAATGTTTGCTTCTTATAGCTGTCTGATTACTGAGTACCAAAACAAAAAGAAATCATACAAACCATAAGAAAAGTCTTATAACGGTTTATATTGCATAAAGAATACATGTCTGTTTCAGTGTCTTAGATATTTAAATCTGTTCTCCTCCAGATTATCTGTTTTTACCCCAAACATTTCATCTTCAGCCCCGTTTCCTCTTCCTCTGTGCGTCTCTCTCTCTACCAGTCATAATTAATCGCCCACAGACTGCTGTTTACACAGTCTGATGGTTTGAACAGAAGGAAACGTCTCTGAGGCTAAACTTGAACTCCCTGCTTCAGCAGAATCAGCAGAGATAAGAGGGAAGAGTTTAATTCCCAGTGAGTCTTGCAGAGGGACACTTCCTGTCTTATTTTTACATTTTAACAGATTTTGAAAGTTTTGTTTTAATAAAATCATTTAACCTTGTGGTTAACATGATTTCTGAGTTTAAACATTCTGAAATGCGTCCACATGTACGAACTCATTAGGTGTCTTCAAATGAAATTTCTTACTTTACATCTACATTTTATCATTGTAAAATTACATTTATGTATTATTATTATTATATATTTTGCTCTAATTCATTTTTCAATGTTCTCAAATGGTGAAAAATATTTAAATTAGAAAATATTTGACAGAAAACGTCACTAACAAATGAATACAGTGTTCAAAAAAACAGCTTTTTTTTTCAAAATAATTATTTGAAATTTCGTTCGAGCTTCATAAATTAAAGAACAACATATAAACACCACCTCCAATCTGTTCGTGCTTTCACTCTGTAATGATGCAATCAGAAGTGGATGATTTCTCTCGTGTTCCTCTTTTTATTTAACATAAACATCTGCATTAACATACTGAATGTTTATGTTTTTGCGCGCTCCTGCTGGGCTGGTCTTGCAGTATCGCTGCATGAGAGGGAATTATTAATCACACGCTGCTTTCTCTGAATAACTCCTACTGTTAAGCATCAACTGTTGTATCACAAGCTGTTTGTGGCGAGTCTGTGGGCTGATTTTACACAAATCAAAAACAGAATTCACTTTTATCATCTCAATTTTTCATCTTTTGTAGCATTTTGTAAATAAACTCACAGAAATTTGTTCGTCAAAAAATGTAACTTGTTTTAAAAAGACAGAAAACAGTCACAGCACATTGTATTCTTTAGATTTCTGTTCATCCTTTTACTCAGCTTGTAATAAAACATGCAGTAAGTGTTGGAGGTTAAATAAAATGATCAGAATCAGCAGCTTGTGAGGAGCAACAAAAACAGGGTTGGACAAGTTGGTCCTCCAAACCAGCAGGGGGTCCCCAAGAGCGCTTAACTACCAACAAAAGACACGTTTACACACGGTTTATTTGTAATTGTATGAACAACAAAGCAATTTCTGCTGCTCAAAGAGTAATTGGTAAATTTCCATGGTTACCTAAACACAACATTATATTTAGCCACACCCCCTGGTTCCTACCTGGCCTTATCAGGACTCTGTAGGTCAGACAAATGACACTTTATGCTCATTTATTCGCAGTGATGTTCTTCTAAATCCCACAGACATCTCCACACAGTTTCTTTTTCTGTCAGTCTGTGTAACGATTAGTTTCGTTGGTTCAGTGTTGGAGTCAAATTGTTAAAAGCTGTAGAAAGTCAGTCATGGGTCGAGTGTTTAGAAATGACCCCGTCTGCTCTCTGGTTTGGTTCTGATGTGGAAGTTAAACTGCATCCATCAGTGTCCTCAGTGAGCGTCACATAGTTTGTTGTTCATTATTTCATGTTTTCTGTAGATAATGTGTTTCTTTTAACTGTGACGACGTGCTGACTGAAACTTTGTGACTCTGAAAAGTCATAATTAGTTTAGAAATGTGAAAAGTTTGCATCCTGTGTGTTTTATAATAGTGTCAGATATAAATCTATTCCAGATTAAATTACCAGTTGTTTGTAATCTTAATATTTTCTCTTTTATAGGAGCAGTTTTCTTACCGTTGATGCAGAAACAGAAGAGCGTGAACTCACAGGAGGTTTTTATCAGTTTTGCTTTCTGCAAACTGGATCTAAAACTTATCTGACTTCAGAGGTTCAGAAGGAGTCTCAGCTGGTTTTATGATCCCGATGTTGTCGTGTTTGTAAAACTGCAACACAACAACTGCTGCTTTTAAATTTCTGAATCCCTCAACAACTTTCATTTTAACTCCTGATTAACAGCCTGAATATTTATGGTGGTCATGTATGAATCACATTTTAAATAACTTATTATCTAATATAGTGGTTTAGCTCATTAGAATATAAATATTTTTTGCCAAAAATAACCCAAAAACAAGTAGCCCAAAATAACTTGTTGTGTAAGCTTCCCACTCAGAAAATAATTTAATTAAAGTATCAAATGCGTCATGGATTTAAGTATTTTTGAGGTTTTTTTTGCACTAGGTTTATTGTCTTGTTTTTCTGTTATTTCTTGTTCATCTTGTGTTTAGTTAAGTTTAGTTTTTGGCTTTCTGTGGTTTCCTGTATCACTGTTCACCTGTCCTCTGCTCAGTAATTCTGTGGTCTGCCTGCCACGCCCACCTCACCTGATCTTCATCATCTCCCAGCTGCAACTCATTTCCACTCACCTCAGTTCTTTAAAACCTGTCTCTGCTCATTCATTCCTCGCTGGTTTGTTCTTTCCCTCTCTGTTAGGTTTTTGCTGGCTTTGCTCTTGTGCCTCATCAGCTACATCAGCCTTTTGTTTTTCCTCGTTTTGTTAATAAAGTAGTTTTCTTTTTAGAACATTATGAGTCTGGGTTCACCATGCTCGACTATTACAAATGTTTGAATTTTTCACCTCTCTGCTTGATACGCTCCACCTAACCATGGAAACAAAAGCAAACTGCTGAAAACTGTCAACAGCAGAAAAATACTACAGGACCTGAAAATTTTCTGGAGGGAATGAGGAAATCAAAAGTATTTTGTCAGAGGATTTTCTTTCCTTCTGTTAAGATTCTCTGATTGGACCATTTCAACTCCTGAGCTCAGGAAGAACACAGAATCATTATAGAAACTAAAAATGACCAAAACAAAAAGCACTTTATTCTATGTTCTATTTATTTGTAAAATGATGTGAAGTGACTGATGTGATCATTAAAGAAAATGTTCTGACATTCAGTCAAAGGAATTAACTGTCAGCTCACTGTAATAAACTAGCTGTGTTAAATGCACAAACAATGAAGCATGCACAATATAAACTGTTAGTGATGTGGTGAGTGGGGGGTGGAATTAACTGAAAGGCCCCAAAATGCAACTCTGTTTAGGGCCCCTTCAAACTTTGAACCAGCCCTGCAGAGATGATTGCCTTCGATTCTGGCAGCTTCAGTCTGTCAGCTTTTTTCTGCCTCAGCAGCTTGGTGGCAGCTGACGAGCCCACGGGTTTAAAATCCCGACTGAAGCATTGTTTCCATCGACGTACAACCCATCGATGCACAAGAGGCTGCCAAACTTCTGTTGATCTGCTCTTCTTGCTCCCAGGAGGCTCATCATTAGTGTTCTCCGTTCTCCTGCACCAGGTTGGGATTTATGAACAAACTGAGATCAAAACAGGTGGATGCAGAGCTCGTACATCTGAGCCAACCAAATCTTGCTCCTTAATATAGGATGACACCCCCACCCCCTGCCCACATTCTCCATGATCCACACAACCTATTAGAACATGACTGGATTGCTACAAATTTGGAAAACCACCTTCAGTGTGAAGACAATCATTGTGCTGCTCCACTCTTAGTATCTTTTGCATCTCCAGGATGCTCCCCTGCACCCTCACCCTCTCTGTAGATCAGAAGAACGTTCCCACGTTGACACTACCATGTACGCCCATGATTGTACCACTCCCCGGGCCCCACTCTGCTGCTGAAATTGTCTGTCCCTGACAAAAAAACAAAAATACAATAAAAACACTAGTTGAGTGATGCTCCGCCCCTCAGTTTTGAGAGCTACTGCGTTACTCCAACACATCACCAGGCAGTCTATTACTCTGATGTCTTTGACGTGTGGACCAATAGTACCTAAAATTCTTTCATCCAGGATTTTGCTCCCCTATTTTATGACATATTCAGGCACCCACGAGTTTCTTACCTGCAGTAGATAATAGACTGTTTTAAGTTTGGAGAATGGAGGAGAAGTTTTCATGAGAGACTTAAAAGCTACTCAGAGCAGAAACCATTCAAGAGCAGATTTTCACCTTTTATAATCATTCGTTTTTTCAATCTAGTTGTTGTTTTAGCGTTACACCATGTTTAATGGCCTCAGTGCATGCAATTACACATAACAGCTCTTCAGATAAATTGAATTATACCTTTAATGAGCATCTTTCTCTGATAGTCTCAGGCAATATTTTTATTTAAATTAGAAAATTGTGACTAATTATCCTGCAATACAAATTTGGCAAACTCTACAGAAAGTGTTTTATTCTCTTCTCTTTCACGTGAAGCAGGTTCAACTCGGGTTCAAAACCGTTCTAAAGAATCTTTTATAAAATCAAATCCATTTTCCCAGATTGTCTGTGGTTCTGTTTTTAAACACACCAGAGTAGCCTTTAGAAGAAAGATCCTTTCAGACACAAGTTGCTCCTGCGCTGCCACACTGTACCAAAGTCCTGCTGTGTCGATACAAATGACCGGTGAGATGATGAATGTTGTTGTCATTTCTACACAACACTGCAGTTCTGGAGGGAGAGGAATCAATGTGAACCCCCCTTACCCCCCCACCTCAGAGACCCATTCTGCTCTCCATAACCCAGCTCCAGCACTCACACGGTGACCACAGCACGACAACAACACCTCGCTCTGTGGTTCTGAGCCAAGTCTGCATAAAAGTCGATAAGTGAAAAAAAGGCTTTTTTCATCTTTAATTACACGTGAAGCCTCAAGCTCAGAGTGGACTCCATTGTGTTGGTTTAAGAAGAAATATATGTAAAAAAAATTCATGTTGTACAACTGATGTCAGACTATTTTTATTTTTAATCCCAGTTGGCTTTTAAAATTAAAGCATTCACTAATACTTTATGCTTTCTTTTAAGCATTTTTACAGCTAACATTGTAAATTTCTGCTGCGTAAAGCTTCTATTTAAGACTACT
>JAOXNZ010000030.1:824628-834704 GCA_028566095.1 Kryptolebias brasiliensis | reverse complement strand
TCCATCCATCCATCCATCCATCCATCCATCCATCCATCCATCCATCCATCCATCATCCATCCATCCATCCATCCATCTTTTGTTCACACACCTGTGGTTGTGTTGCAGAGGCAGCAGGTCCAGAAGTGAAACTAGGACATTCCCAATTCTCCAGCTCCTCCTGGGAAATCCCAAGGTGTTTCCAGGCCAGGGAGGATATGTATGTAATCCTGGGTCTTCTCCCAGTGGGACATGTCTGGAAATCCAGGACCAGGAGGCATCCTGATCAGATGTCTTCCTCAATTCCGCTGACTGCTTTTGATGAAAATTAGCAACAGCTCGACTCCAAACTCCCCCCGGATGATGGAGCTCCTTTATTTATCTCCATGGCTGAGCTCGGTCACCCAACAGAGAAAGCTCATTTTGGCCACTTGAATTCTATTACAATCTATATCTCATAACCTTGAACGAGGGTTAAAACATAGACAACCAGTAAATTGAGAACTTTGCCTTTTAACTGAACACCTTCTTCACTCTCATTACTGCAGATGAGGCCCTGATTTGTCATTCCATCTCCCACCCCATATTTTAGTACTCAGGAGGAAGACTACCAGATACTTGAACTCTAACAAAGAAGGAGCATTCAACATTTTTCTGGTTGAGGACCATGACCTCAGACTTATAAGCTGATTCTTATTCCAGATGCTTCAAACTCCCACAGCACACACTGAAGATCATGGTTTCAAGATGCCAACAGAACCACATCATTTGCAAAAAAACAACATGAGGCCCTGAGATTCCCAAACTTGACCCCCTCCTCTCCAAAACTGCACCTTGAGATCCGGTTCATGATCATTACAAATATGATCAGAGACACAGAACTGTCTCTGATCCTGATCTTGAGCTTGACTCTGTGCCAAGAATGTGGACACAGCTCTTGTTTAGGTTCTACTGGACCAAGATAGATTTTAAAAGCTATTCTGGCTCCTGGTTCCCTGACCAGTACATTTTTAAACCTTTCTGGCCTTCAGCAAGTGGCAGGAGTGTGTAAGGAAGAACACTCTGAAGAATTCAGCAGTTTCACAAGCTGTTTGTTTTTTCTGTTTACGCCATTAACCAAGAGTCTTCTCAAATGAAGCCCATAACTAGTTTCTTGTAAACTTTTGATGCACGTCTGGCCTAAACATTCCCACTGATGGAGAGAATGTGGTTTGTGTTTACTGTGACGCGTTCTTTAATTTTACTGAATGCAAAGTTAAACATCACGGACTGTTGAAGACAAGAGAGAAGAAGCAACACCAGCGAGGTGGAAATAATGGAAAAAAGGATTTGTTCTGGATGACCTGATAAGAATAAAAAAAAAACACGAATCTCCTAGGTTCGTATTGATTGAGTTAAAATCCATTTGTTTTGCTCCACCCAAAGACAGACATGTTCTGTAGGAGGAAGAAAGAGAAAAAGGTAAGGAGTTTTAAAAAGTGAGCTGCAGTTTCATTCATCCAGGTCGAGCCACGTGACGCCCTCTGTTGTGTCTCAGAGCGTGAAAAACTTCAGCATTTTTGTTTAAACCATCTAAAGTCATCTCTTTGTTTCTTTCAGACAAACTGATTGCAGAAGGTTTTCTAGATGAAACCATAATAAGTTCAGATATAAACTATTACACAGAGAAAAATCTGAATACACTTCGCTCATGAATAACACATTTTCTTTTCTCCACTTCTGTTTTTTTCTGGTTTTGCATGAAAGCTTATGAACGTGATCATCGTCCCAGCTGGAGAAAAGAAATGTCTGAGAATGATAATCAGAAAGCAGCGGCGGGCCTCTGATTGGTTTGATATTCAGCTTTAATCACAGAGAATGGCAAATTCATTATTTATACATTTCATTCTTCCCTTTGTAGTCGTGGTTTCAGAAACTCTGAACTTTGGGAGTTGTGTAATTAACAGATTTCCAGGCTGTGCGATGTGTGTGTGTGTGTGTGTGTGTGTGAGAGAGAGAGATGGAAATCAGAGACGAATACCAAATGTCTCCACATGATATGACGAGTTCCACTGCTAAAATGTCACCGCCTCGTAACCAGGAAGATGCAGCAGATTAAAAAGAGGAAAAGTGTTTAAAAAAACACAGCATCACTGTCAAATGTGTGGGACTGTTTCTAAAATGTAAGAATTTAGTTTCAAAAATACCATAAGACACCTCAAATGTTTTCAGAAGGAGAATGTTTTGGTAAATTCTTTCTCCAGCAAAATGTCACATTATAAAAGGAAATAAAACTAGAAGCAAACAGTTGTTTTTGTGTTTAACTGTGTATTTAATCACATGAACATAGAATGATACAATCTAAACTAACACGTCTTTTATACATAAGTATTTTAAAAATCTCTTTTTTATTGCACTTTTTATGTACAAGTGCAGTTCTTTGCCTGCTCGCTGACAGTTTGTGTACTTTGTGCTTCTGTTTGTGTAGTTTGAGTTTGTTTGTGCAACTTTTTCCTGAACTTTGTTTTGAGAACAAAACTCACAAAAAAAACTGCTCAAGATTTCCTTATAGACAACGATGGTCTTTAGTTGAAATGAGTGAAATAAGACTTCATACAGCAACTGTTTTGAGGCTTACTTTCTGCCTGTCTTATCAAGAGTACATTTTGAAGGATTTTCTGTCGTGTTGAGGTGTCCTTACAAGATTTGTATTAGTCTGATACCCCCCAAAAGTAAGTTTTTAACTAATTTCTCTGCATTTTTCTGTCTGAAATGGAAAATATTGCATAAATTGTGACATGAAACATGCAAAAAAAACAACAAAAAAATAAAATTTTCTATTGAATATCTAAACAAAATATATAAACATTGCAACAGCCAACATTTATTTATTTGGGAACAGCTATTAAGTTTTAGAAAATACTGTAAACTATAACATTTTTATTGTAGGCTAATTTCTACAACCACAGATGAGCCTTTAGCAAAGTAAGAATCAATAAAGTTTAAAATACATATATCTGAGTGTAATAACTGTCCACTCATTCTCTACATGCAGCCATTTAAAAAAACAGTCTGGAAGCTTTCAGGGCTGAAGTGCACGTAAAAAGCTTCTTAAACACTGTTAGATAAAAAATGCTTACATTTAATTTAAAACACCTGCAAAATGCATGCAGAAAATCCTTTTCTGCTTATATTTTTATTGGGGAAATGACCGTTGAGTGTATCTCTGCAGGATTTTTGTGCATTTAATGGTTGTGGTTGTTGATAAAGAGAATATCTTTGCACACAGTGCCTGAAGTAACTCTGTGTTCATGAAATATAAGATTTAAGCCTGTTTTGGAACATTGTTGGCTTGAGTATTTGGAGTAAAAGTGTTTATTTCCTGCTGTAGTTAAAATAAATAAATAAATAAAGCTTATTCTTAAGTAAAGCTTAATATTTGGACATGCTGTCCTAGGTCCTGCTGCGGGGTCACAGTCAGAGCAGGTTGTTGTGTTTGGGGTCAGCTTTCCAGCTGCTGTTTAAACTGGTGTGTGAGCTGCTGCCCAGAACCAGAACACTCATTAAGGATTCTGTTTCCCTCGGTGGTTTCTGGTTTTTGTCCCTCACAGCTGTTGGTTGTGTCTGAACAAAGCAGGACGGATGAGCTGGACCTTCCATTATCCTCCTCTTAGCTGCTGCTGTTACACACCGACAGCACTTATTGTCCTAAATTAGCACACGGAATCATCTTTTCTGTGATTACACAGCAGCAGACACACAAGCAGATGTTGACATTTATGGATTCTGTCTGAGGAACAATGTGAGCTAACGAGAGCTCACTGATTGTCTGAAGGTTAGAGAGGAAAAACCAGCGATCGGTCTGAGGTCCAGAGTGAAGGCAGAAATCTGAGAAGGAGGAAATGAGGGACTGGGACTCCCCTCTGAATCATGTCCACTAAACTGTCTTTTACTGCAACGATGCTGAAAGATACAATTTTACTTGGGCAATGACACAAAAACTCCCAGAAAGTAGTCCTTGAATGTACATCTAAAACTGATCAACATCTAGAGTCAATTTGATTCAAGTTGACTGCTACAGATAATCAACCATTAGCAAATACAAGAATGACTACATTTAATTTTACAGCTAAAATTTGGTGTGTCCGTTGCTGAGAGTCATCATCAACACATAATCTGAGGGCTGACTGAACATGGAAGACCTGTTTTAAAACTGTGGTATGAAAGGTAGCGGGTGATATGCATTCCTTCCAGCAATGCCAGTTTCATTTTAGCATTTATTTCTTGTGGCTTTTTGGGCATCAGTACAATAAGCTGAATAATTTGCAGAGCAATGAAGAATCAAATTTTTTTGGCCACATACTTTATCCTTTGTTCTAAAATGTCATCAGATATCAGTTATTTGCTTCCCGACATTAAAGGGATCCCCAGGTTTGAAATTAGCCTCCTGAAATCTTTTAGCGAACAGTGTAAATAGTTTTTAAATGTATTTGTACAACATTCATGTACTTGTGCTGATAAAAAGCTTCAGTTTGTTGACCTACATGGAACTGACAGCACTTTGTTTTGTCTGCAGAACTCTGCAGGTTGGTGATAAAGAGCCAGTCAGCGAGTCACAGTCTGACCGTCACACTGACTTCAGATCAGCTGACAGACTGCTTCCTGTGTGGTTTTGAAGTGTTATTTCTTTTTATCTGTGCCTGAACCTCTGCTGAAATCACAGATCTGTTCAGTCCTTAGAGATTCTACAATCCTGAACTTTGTGAAATTTTTCCAATTTTATGGAAATGACTTTTCTGTTGATTGTTTGACAAACACCAAGGTTTTTACCACAGTTGGAAAAAGGAAATTGAATGTTTATTGGACTGAAATTTCAATCTTCTGAGCTTTGATTCCCTTCGTGTTTTTGTGACCTTTGCTGAAGCAGGTGAGCTCCGCTCGTACTTGTGTAATTAATTGTGCATGTTTGTCCATGTGTGCTGCTGTGGGTGATTTTTTTTTTGCGTTTCGAGATGTGTTTTTCTTTGCAGCCTGGATCGGCTCTGTTCTGATAAAAAGCCCATCTGCCACCTCGGTTCTGCCATATGGAGCCAGACCAAGACTGCTCCTGGTTAGAGAGATTAGAGAATGAACGACAGATAAATGGTGAATGGTGAGGCTCAAACAGTACACCCACAAAACACAACAGAAGCAAGAAAGACAGCAAAACCCTTAAATCTTCAAATGGAATGAAAAGGTGGGAATTTGGTAAAAGACAGAAGGATTTAAATAAAGGAAAAGTTCAGGATGAGAGATGGAGAAAAGCCAAGATGGGAAAGAAGCTTTTTCTTTTCTGCATTCAGTCTGATGCTCCCACTGTCACCTGCTTACCTGAAGAGCAGTTTGAGACAAAGATCTTTAGTCTCGGTCAGAAATAAAGCTGCACCTAACATCACCAGAAGCCTGAACTCACAGCTGATGAACATTTAATAATCATCAGCTTCTCTCATCTCAACTCTGTTTTTACAAACTTTGATTGAACCTTTCAGCAGTTACAGAGAGACAAGAAATAAATAGTTTGAGCAATCCACAGCTGGACATTATAACTTAAGATATTAAAATATACACAAATGAGACCATATAATATAATATAATGAAACAATGCAATATAAAATATAATACAATATAATAGAAGGGGACACAATAAACTACATTATGTGTTACAAAATCCTTTGTTTCTTCAGGTAAATTTGTTTTGGATGTAGTTTCAGTATGCAGCTACATGCTGGAAGATCACGTCATGTTAGCATGACCTCACCAAGACCCTGAGAAGTCCATCCATGTTCTGGATGAGTCATCCTCCAGTCTGCTGGGTGTTTTAGAAAAATGTTTGAGTTTTTGATTTATGCGTTTTGCTTCTTTTGGTGACTGAAGAACCTTTTTAATCTAGGTCTCATCTCTGCAGTCTACACAAAACTTCACTTTTATTCTGCATTGTGCTCAGAAACTGGCTTCTCCAACTCCTAATTGCCTATTTAGTATCACTCATCGCTATGAAGGGTGGGCAATCATGTAATTACATGTGTCTGTTAGCAAAATATCTCTTGAACCACTAGATGGATTTTAATGAAACTTTCAGAAATAATCATTGGATGAAACTGCCTATAACTCCATAAACTGTATAGATATTGAACTAAAAGTTGGTTTGGTAGTGACTGAGAGTCATCCCTAACACATCTGAGCGCTAACAAGTCACTCAAGATCTGGTGGTGGGTGATATGCATTCCTCCAAAGAATACTACTTTAATGATCTTTCATGATCAAACTTTGGTTTGTTTATGGCAGAAGTAGTTCTTGCTAGGGAATGTATTTTTTGGAAAATGTGAAGCAATGTAAACTTTAGTCTCTGAACGACAACCAACACACTTTACTACATGCTTCTTTCATACAAACAGCTCAACACATCCTGCATTACCACTAAATGCTGCCATTAGATGAAAAAGATAAAAATGGATTCAAAAGGCACAGAAATGCAGAAAAAGCAGCTCCAAACAGCTTCAGTCCTTCGGAGTGTGTACACTTGATGTGTTGAAATGGTCAGATTTTACTCAGCAGCACTCTGTCCTTTGACTCCTGCTGAGTTGCATTAAAAGTAATGAAAACATGTGGCTGTCACACACGTAACGGAGAGAACATGTGCCTACTTAGAGTCAGCAGATCAGAGGATTGATGTAGAAGCAATTTTCTGTCTGATGCACACATAAAAGCACAGAGTGGCTGACCTTCACTTCTCCCGACAACTCGCTCAATCCAGAAGTCCACGAGGAGCTGTCCATGTGTTTCATTGTGTGTCTCTCAGCGTGTTGGTGGGGTAGTTTCATCTTCTGGATTTAATTTGTCATTCTGTCCTCGCTTTGTAGAGATTTCTGCTTTACAGCGCCGAGCCACAGTTTCACCAGAATCCAACAAGGTCCCAAAAGGCAAACTGTCTGTTCTTCTTCATCGTTTCAGGCTTTGATTCAGCCACGTTGGGTCTCAGAAGCAAGAAAACTGAATCTGTGTGTTTCGGTGCATTAATGAGGAGTGTGCAAAGTTTTTAAAAGCAAAATTTTGGTGGAGTAATTGTATTTTGCTCTTTGTTTGCCCACCTTACCTGCAGCATTATAACAGCACCATCTGAGTAATGAACAGGAAGGTTTCTCAGGCATTACTTTTCATCAAGGTTTTGTTTTGCCTCTTCTTTATCCTATTCAAAATTTATTTCACAAAAATCCAGATATAAAGATGAATGAATTCCAAACCATTTGGTCTTTTTTAGAGACACTACAGCAACAATGAACCTTACTGTAAAAAAAATAAAATAGTCTAACAATAGTCTAAAAGTGAACATGATTAACTTAATTTCACAGCTTCTTTTAGTTCCTGTGAGTTAAATGTCTCTGTAGCAGTTTTACTAACCTAAAAATCTCAGCAATTAACAAGACTTTGATGCAAATTTTAGCAGAAAATATTATGAAGTCAGAAATATAGTTGGAAATAACTGCTGCCGGCTCGTTCTCTCCGATTCAAAGAGTGAAGAAGGTGGTATAGCTCCTATTTTAAACTAAAAAACAATAAAACAACCATTCATTTTTTCCACTTCTCCATGATTGGGTTGCAAAGGCAACATACTAATGTAGCATAAAGAATCACTGCGTTTTCATGACCTCTGACCTCATGTCATCTTTCAGTAACTCTTCTCTCTGAAGTTCATTCTGACCTGAGTCAGAAGAAACCTGAGTGAGTTCTGATTGTTTTAGGACACGTGTAAACACTGTGAACATCTAACCAGTTCTTCATAGATTGTTTACATGCTTTCCCAAGGCTCAGCAAGAAAAACATGATTCACTGCTGAAATGAGATGTGTATTTGGTTTGAAAGCTGTTGAAAATGAGATGATTAATGATCATTATTTGTGTGCAAATATTCAATATGAGAAATTAATTGAGTGTTTTAACAAACTTTTTCTCTTTTGTCTTACAGGAGAACTGTACTCAGTTGTGGGTAAAAGAATCTTTGGACAGAGTGAGAGAAAGCTTTCTGTTCACCCCAAGGTCTTTCAAACTTTGTTTGATAACAAACTGAGGAGAAAGCCTTGGTGGGTGACTGCAAGTCAGGTTGTTTGCAGTGTTGCATCTTTATACGTTTCTGAACTTCTGCAGCCGTTCGTCACTAACAGGAGCCTGAGGCTGATCAGGGTTGGTTATCTGTCCTTAAAACAAGAGGAAAAACTAAAGTCTTTGCAGTTGTTTATTTGATTTTATTTGGTTGCATCTTAGCTTATTTTATTACTTTTATTTGTATTTGAACATGATGTATTTTATCTTTGTGTCTTTTATATTAGTTTAATGTAAACCACCTTGTGATTTTTATCTTGAAAGCTCCTCACCTTCTTAAGGCTGACTTCACCCTACGGAGGTTAGATTCAGGACCTCATTCTATTGGTTATGATCCATACCTCATGACCAAAGGCAAGGGTTGGAGTGTAGAAGCTTTGCCTTTCAGCTCAGCTCATCTCCACCACAACAGACCAGAGCGACGCTGTTATTACTGCTGACAGGGCCCTGATTCGTCGATCCATCTCCTGCTCCATCTAACCATCACACGACTTCCAGATACTTGAATTCTTCCACTTGAGGCAGAAACTGACTCTGAAAAAAAGCTGTTTTTGGCTGAGAACCATGATCTTAGAACAATCATAAGCAAACTTACACTCAAACTCCATAGTTATGTTTCATATCTTATTGTATGTTATATGTGTGCCACATGTTTATTCAAGTGTAAATGACAAGTTAAAAATGACCAAGAACTGAATACAGTAACTGTGAACAATAACAAAGATAACATCTTTTGGGTATTTATGTGCACAAATCAAAGGCCAAACCTTCTTCAGCTGAATCTTTAGCAGGAACCCTGATGTTTGCTGGGAGGTTTCTGAACACAGAATAATCTAAACATTCCATGTATTCATTTATAATTCACTTCATGGTCAAACTTATTACTCATTCAGCTCCGGGCTTCGACTCGCTGACAGCTGCAAACACACACACCCCCACACACACTGAATATAACATGTGAATATGTGCGCAGACAGATGAGGACTCATATGAACACAACTTAGAACTTCCCAGGAGTGGATCTGACTCGAGCTGACGCCTGATGACGAGTGTTTCTCTTGGCAGGCTTCGGTTCAGGTGAGGTGCAGGTGAGAGGATGGACTTTTGACCCAAACTGTTTGTGGCAGAAGTTTCAGCTTTAGCACTATAAAGAATGTGGAGACATTCGTTTGTTTCCTGTGGGTTTAAATCTGACAAACATGCCGATCTACTGAGGCAAAGAAAGAAGAAGAAAAAGACATTAAGTGTTTTAGTCTGGCACATGGTGCAAAAATGTTTCTGAACTTGAAGTTCTGGACAGAGATCTCTGAGGTTGTTCCTGAGGGCTCCAATGCCCTACCAGAGGTACTTGGGGTCACTGCTGCCCTGGTGGTGGGTTCGGGGTTATTTTGTTGCTCGTATTAATTCTTGATTTATAGTTTCTTTGTGTTTCAGAGTGTTTTTCAGTTTTCTGTAGTTACTTCTGTCATATTCCGTCTTTGCGTCTCAGCCATGTTTCCCTCATCTCTCCTTGTTTAGATCTTCACACCTGTGTTCCAGCTGTAATCAGCTCACCTGCCTCCACTCAGTAATCACCCTTCCCAGCATATATGAGCTCTTTGTCAGATCTACATTACATCTCCTTGTTCTCTTCCTGAGACTATTTGAGTTTTTGTGTAGTTTTTGTTCATTAAAAGTCTTAGTTTCATCCTGCATGTCTGTTGCTGTGACCTGTCTGCAGTCTGATTTCAGCACCTCATAAAAAGAGCTCTAGAATTTACAGAAACTAAAGAAGAGTTTGAGATGAGTTTCAGACACCTGCAATGACTTTGACTATCTGAGAGAAAATGTCACACAAAGGTTTTAAACATCTTCAAGTCTTCTGCAACACAAGAGCAAGGGTCTGCGAGGAAATTTTGAGACATTTTGGAGATTTTTTAACGCTGATGTTTTTGTTTAAAAAGAGAGGAAAGTCTTTTTGCTTGCGATTAGCCACATGTGTTA
>JAOXNZ010000030.1:813677-824528 GCA_028566095.1 Kryptolebias brasiliensis | reverse complement strand
TCTTTTGCTCCGCCCCCTTTGCGTCCTACAGCCCCACTTTGGCTAAACCCGTGAAGTATTTACCCACAATTCATCGCCCCAGAAATGTTGAGACTGAACTTGTGTGACAGCAGGCTGAATATTTAAGTTGGAAACGGTTCTGAAAGCCACTAGTGGAATTTCTTAACCTTGATTTAAAAAAGAAATGCCCACCAACATATTGTGAGTGGGCAGATCTCTGTTCATTAGTAAAACTCTTCTTAAATGGAAAAAGATTGTAAATGAAACTGATTTTCTCTGAATTAGATGCAGGGTTTGGTCTTTTCCTCCGGTGCTTCTGGCAGTTTGGCAGCAGAAGTTCTGTGCTCCAGTTTTACTGAAACTTTGTCTAATGAGGCTTAAATGTGAGGCACAAAAATCAATAAAACAGCAGACAAGTTCCTCTGTTTAATTTAGAAAAAAGTCCAATCAGCACTTTGAAACCTCAGCACAGAGAAATGTAATCTGAGATGCACAGTTAGGGTTTGATGAATTACAGGTAATACGATTTGTAAATGTTGTTGTGATGTCAGCTGCTGTAAAACAGCAGCAAAATAAAGCCAACAGCAGCAGCATAACTTTGAGTTATTACTTCCAAACGAAAATAGCTCAGCTGCGAGCAACATTAAATGACATTTTGATAGTGTCTACTTCCTGCAGCATAAAGTTTAATGAAGTGAAACTGAATTGTGTCTCCGGTCTCTATGGATTATTCAAAACATGGAGGCTTGGTTATGTAATGTTTCTCTTTACGTTTGGGGAGAAAAATCTTGTTCCTAAGAAGTAAAACATCCAGTTTGTTTCTCAGGAACAACCTTTGCAGCCTTTCATGTAATCTATGTGCATTCATGTGGCCTCCAGTTCTAATGTAAAGAACATTGGAGTTTTATTTTTTATTTCAGGATATGTCTTTTTAAAATGTTACCAGGACTGCTTTACTCCACCTGAACAATATCACTTAAAATAAAAACATCTTTTCTCAAAACTGCTCCATGCATTTATCACGTCTAGGCTGAACTATTACAATTCTTTATTATCTGGTGTCCAAAAAAACTCTTTAAAAGTCTTCAGTTGATCCAAAATGCTGCTGAGAGTTAGGAGGACAGATCAGATTTCTCCAGTTTTAGCTTCTCTTCATCGGCTTCCTGTCAGATTCAGAAGAGGATTTAAAATCTTCCTCCTAACATCCAAAGCTCTCAACAACCAAGCTCCATCTGATAATAAAGATCCTTTTGTTCCATATTTTCCTAACAGAGGACTTTGCTCTCAATCTGCAGGTTTACTTGTGGTTCCCAGAGTTTCTGAAAGGAGAACAGGAAGCGGAGCTTTCAGTCCTCAGGCTCCAACTTCCTGTTTCTGTTCGTGAGGCTGACTTCCTGTCTACTTTTAAGACTCGGCTTAAGACTTTCCTTTTTGATCAATCCTATAATTAGGGTTGGTTTGGGTTTCCTGAGCTATGCCTTAGTTCTGCTGCTATAGGCTTAGACTACTGGAGGACAAACTGTCCACATGTCCTCACTCTGCTGCTGTCTTTACTTGCTCTCTGCTCCATGTTTGTAATTATTGCTGTCATCAACCTGTTTTTCTTCCCATAGAAACTACACCTGGACCACCGCCTGTTTGTCTGTGTCTCTTTCCTGTCCTCTTAAATCCCAGCCTGGTTCCTTCCTGCTAAAATTGAGTCATTCTTTTCCAGCACAGAACCAACCACCATCACACACCACTTTTTATTCTATGTACTGACCACATTTAGCTCCAATAATGAGCGCTCTGAGAACATTTTAGTGTTTGTGCTGCAGATACTTGAAGGAGATAAACCCGAAATAAAAACTCTGATTGTCCAACTACTGCATCTAGTCTGGTTTTAACTGATTTGTGACTTCTTTAGGATGCTTTACTAGTGAGCTACGTTTTCTGATAAAGCTTTAGCGTCTTTTTATTTCTATTTTTCTGTCTCTCCATCTTCCTGCCTGTGATCTACAAATAGATCACAACATGTCTCAATTCCTGAAATGCACCCGCAGGAGAGAGGGGGAGGCTTGCTGGAAGAGTTATTAAAAAAGGATGTTATTTTGGGATCTACAACGTTTAAAAGCAGATGAAAACAGTATTTTACTTTGTAAACCCAGTCAAAAGTAAATATACAAAATGTCACTGATGATGCATCTGTGCTGCGAGTTATATTTGACTAAACGCTCCGAAGCAAAGATGTTCTTTCCCTCCTCCACTGCTGATGGTAGAGACACTGCTGTTAGTTCTTTACTCCATGATTAAAAAAAACAGACTCAAGGATTGACAGCTGGAGAGAATTTATTTGTACAATCGTAATTATGGTTTCACTTGTTTCAGACAGTCTTGAAATATGGATCTCTCTCTAAGGGAGTAACATCATAATCCTTAAATATTTCTCCAGGTATTTCTAAAGCACATAATTACACAAACAGACATTATCCTAACAGACAAACATGTTTTCATAACAATGATAGACATTTTTACTCTGTCTGAGTAGTTTTTTCTGGGTCACTGTGACAAAACCACTAATAATCCTCAATTACATGTTGACCTGAGATTGTTGCTTTTCTTGTGTATAAAAAGCTTTAAGTAAATACACTGAACATTCAAAACAACTGAAATAATACAAATAAACTAAAGAGTGATGTTGTGTGAAAAATTTTCATCATTATAGTGTCAATTTTGTTCCAGAGGGACAACCCTACTTTGTGTTTGGGATAAAAAAGGCACTAAAGAAAATATTTTTGACAGTTCACACAATCAAGTCGGTTCTTGCACATCCATCCATCTTCTCTTTTTATCCAGAGTCTAGTCATGGATGTAAAGAGTTCAGGTTGAGAGGGAGAGGCAGTGCCTCTATACCAAGCTTCCCCTGGATGACGGAGCTCCTCACCTTATGTCTAAGGCTGAGTTCAGCCAACCTACGATAGAAGCTCATTTCAGCCACCTATGTCCAGGATCTGGTTGTTTCTGTCCTGACCCATACCTTATGCCCATAGGTGATGGTTGGAACTTAGATGGATCAGTATTGGATAGATCAGACCAGAGCATCACCCTAATTACTGTAGATGAAGCCCTGATCCGTTAGTCCATCTCCCTCTCCATCCTTCCATTTGTCATGAACAAAACTCTAAGAGACATGAACTCCTATGCTTACGGACTCCTCTGCAAAGACTCCCCTGACCTGAAAGCAGCATTGCATTTTTTTCTGGTTGAAAACCACAGCCTTAAACTTAGAGGAACTGACTCTCATCCCGGCTGCGAACTACCCCAGTGAACGCTGAAGGCCATGGTTTGAAGACACCAACAGAACCACATTATCTGCAAAATGCAGATGAGACCCTGAGGTTCTCAAACCAGACACCCTCCTCTCCACAACTTAATCTTGAGATTCTATCCATGAACACCAAAAACAAGGAGCAGCCCAGCTGGAGTCCAACCAGCACCCAGAACAAGCTCTACTTTGTGCTGAGAATGTGGACACAGCTCTTACTTTGGTATACAGAGGTGGAATGGCCTTCAAAAACTAAGCCAGCACCCTATAGTCCCACAGCACACCCCCAAAATGTCTCAGGGGACACGGCCTGGGCATTTTACAAAACCCATTTGGATTGGACAGTTAAACTTCTATGACTCCCTCAGAAAGTCTGCGAGTTGAACAGCAAAAGAAATCTATGTACGTTCTTATTTAAAGGGTAATAAAAGTCAAAGAAATATTCATACATTCATACAGAAGTTCAGAGATTCAACAATAAACCCAAACTGGGCCACAGCATTGGTGGGAAGCCGCTCGTTAACATTAAAACTACAGTGATATCAGACAAATGAAATAGTGCAAAGATTAAAGAGCAGCACAGTTCCTGTTCTCTGTGCTGAAACCCAGGGAGACTCTCCCCCACCGACCCTGTCAACCATGTCCAGCAGCAGAGGATGGTGATGAAGAGGATGATGAGTCCTGCAGTTCCCCTGTCTGCAGCTCTGAGCTGATCTGCCTGCTTTATGTCTGACTGAAGGAGTTCCATGTCTTCCACTAGGGACCCTCAAGCCTTTCATGTAACTTTCAATGGAGAGAGAGAAGCTGAAAGAGGAGGGAGATTTAGCTTAGGTTACAGTCTCACAATCATATAATCCCATTTCCTGTTTTAAGTATATATTATAGACTGGGTTCAGACGGGCCAGCTTTAGTATGTCAGGGATTTTAGAGGTTATGGGAACTGCAAATGCAGTGCTTCTTCCTTCCTCTTTTTCCATCCAATTAAAACAGAGAGCAGGAGAGAATAAAGCTGCAGTCGATGAGTGATAGAAGCAGACTCAGTGGAGTGTTTTCTTTGTGCCATTTTAGACCACGAGTAATGTCTGTGGTTGGAGAGGGCATTGATTTGTTTGACAACCTTAAAACGCTGATGTTCAATTAAACTCTGCCAAAAGGTCCAAGAAATCCATTTACTTAGTGGCAGGTAATGTTGCAACTAGTAAATAATTAATAGAAGTGTCAATTTTAGACAAGTAACAAAACAGTTGCAAGGCTAACACATATATTGTAAATTGCTATCATTAGCATGCCATTCTGTAAACAACATTTTAGATGTTTTTAATCTATAAAGGTAAATGTTGGTATGTCTAAATTATTGTGATTGTGGGTGATTACTAGTGTAAATTTTAAATAAAATGTAATTACTTGTTAAGTTTTATGCTTTATTACTTTCTGGAGTTTTCTAAAGCCTGTATCTCATTGGGCTGTGACAAGTTGGACACATAATTGTAACAAAATGTGCAAATTTTCACTTGGAATCACACTGAATTGGTACTTAAAACATGTTTGTATGTAACTGCGAACAAATTGTGATATTCCTGCATATAACGGGCAAATTTATTTGTTGCATTTTAGTCTAATTTTTTGTTTTGTCTCCAATCAGTCACAGTTTGGTTTCATAGATCACCAAACCTTAACAACGTTGTCTGACGTTTGTTGCAGGTCCTGATTTACAGAAGCTAAATTCAGACGGGTCTGAGATGCCCCGTGACAACACTGTGATGATCTGATTTGGTTACTTGAAGGTTCAGAAAGGGATTTTGGTTTTTGAATATGACCTTCATTGATAACCAAGTTCAAAAAAAGAATTTGTGGATCTGTAAGTACTGGAGAAACATTTCATGTCAAGAAACACCATCCATCAAACTATGGAGCTCCAGTTAACTGAATGTTGATCCAACGGTACCACTCCTTCAGGAGGATCATACAGATTGTTATCTTCTGACAACAGAACTTTTACATGTTGTCATGTCTTAGAAAATGTACTAAACCCAATTGGGTGTTTTTACTGATCTTCATGTCTTGGTTTCCAGTTATATATTTACCTGATACTGGTTCTTATTATTTCTTTAATTGACTGTAAATCAAGAATACTTGTAACCCAACCAGGTGTTTTCCATCAGCAAACTTGATTATTTCATATTGTCCCAAATATTGTCCATGAAAGGTTTTCAGCATGACAATTCTGAAAATGTTAAAATACTAGAAATGAAGGAGAATAAGAGTGAAATATAAAGCAGCCAGTTGGCTGACCTTTTCTGTCTGTCAATATCAAATGAGTCAGACTCTGAGTATAAAGAGAGCAGGTTAATATAAGTTCACTTTGCACTTTATGAAAAATATGATATCAATGGTAAATCAAAATAAATCAGACAGCCGTTGGGTCCCTACCTTTAAAACTTTCAGGAAGGGTCAGTGCAGGGTTGAGGATGAAAAATAAGAGACTCCTCAGATTTTTGAAGTCTGAGAGTGATATTGGTTGATCTCATGGAGGAAGCAATATGCAGAGTAATAAAGACACCAGAAAGAAGTCTGAGAACAACCTGAAGATGAGCCCTGACCTCTGGCTTTAATCTGAAGTGAGATCACTTATTAAACCTGAACTGCTTAATGCTACAAAGTCAGATAAGCTTTCAATTGGCACCTTATTTCCACAAAACACTAACTTGAGACTGACTCAGATGAGAAAGTGGTAAATGCTTTTTAATTTAGTTTTTGGAACAAGACCCTTGTCCTGACAAAGTGGAGCTTTCCATTAGTGAAACAAATGGAGGTGCTTTTATATATATAAAAAAACAACAAGTAGTGTTTGTTATTGATGTATTTTAAGAAGAAACAATAGCCTCAAACCAGGCAGACTACCACTGAAGAAGGGAGCAAACATCCTAAATCAATAAGATTTTTTGTAATTATTAAAGAAAACCAACAACATTGGCTGTTTAATCAACATAAAACTGACCATGAGACATTACCTGATCAACATATCAACACAAAAAAACAAAGACAAAAGCTGGTCCCCACAAATATTTGAACTAAAGAGTTCTTTGAGGTTCTTTAAGGTTTCTTTAAGGCACATAAGGACCTACAAAACATGTTTGCTTTAGTTTTCCAAGGGGAACTCTGTGATTGGACAACACTTAGCTGATGGTTAGTGCAGTCATATTGCTTTATGCATGTGACATTTAACAACAATAATAAAGGATGCTGTAGTTGAAGCTGTGTGTTTCTGGTCTTGGTTTTAGCTACAAACATTCAGAAGGTGGTTTAGGAGCTAAAAGTCTTACAGTAGGCCAGCCTGCTTTGTGCTGCACATGTCCAAAAAAGAACACGTCATAAAAGACAGAAGACACAGTTTAAACCACTTATGCGGTTAAAACTGCTGGCAATGAGTTTGCAAACAGCGTTTGTGAGGGAGTCTTCAAAATGTCCCAAAACATTTCTGGAGAGTCTTCAATTTTCTTGAGTGAGTTACAAAGGACTGCAGTCTTGTGCTTTGAATTTTGAACATGTCCAAAACATTTACTGTGACAGTTTTTCTCCTAAAATAGTTGCAATGTTGTTGGTTTCTCAGACACTTCTTGAAAACCTTCTCACTTTAGAGTGCTAGAGCTGTTTTCTGAACTCATCTTATGACAGAGAACATTCGAGGCTACAGCCCTGAATGTCCAGGTAAAAAAACCAGACTTATAATAAATTATCATTTTATAAAAAACGGTCCTAAAAAGCTCTATCTTCTGATATGTACTCCAGCAGATTAAAAAAATAACTTTGTAGACAGATGCCAAGGTGGATACAAAGCGGGCTGAGGTGGGCAACAAAATAATGTGCACGTCCTAGAATACAGTTTCTGCAAGCTTTGCACACAAAAATAGGCTGTAATTTGTTTTGCTACAAACACTCAAAATTCAGTCAGATTGCAGTGGAAATTTAGCTTGCTTTCTTGCAATTTTTTAATTTATTTTTTGAGTT
Source organism: Kryptolebias brasiliensis (assembly GCA_028566095.1). NCBI lineage: Eukaryota > Metazoa > Chordata > Actinopteri > Cyprinodontiformes > Rivulidae > Kryptolebias > Kryptolebias brasiliensis. The sequence goes on along the minus strand of JAOXNZ010000030.1, from coordinate 817,216 downwards.
ACCAACTAGTCTCCAACAGTCACAGCCCAGTGAGATACTGAAGACTTAAGTAGCTTCTGCTTCAGCAATGCTAGTGCAGGTTTAACAGGAAGGATGCTGTTCAACTTGATCAACTAATAATTATGGACCATTTTTTTTGTTCCCTATGACACTTAAAAGTCCCTGTTGAGCCAAGAAAAGACCAGATAAACGTAGTTATAAAAATTGTGAGTGACCACAGGGCTGCTAGTCTAAAAAAACAAAACAACAAGCAAACTATTTCAAATGGTTATAAGGACTGTCAACTGTTCCCCTGTGGTCTAAAAACACCTAATGATGTTAAATTTTTGGAGGTGGACAGTCTCAGCAAACTTGTTATTACCAACTGAACGCTGGCACCTTCACCCATTTTACTTTTTTGTTTGTTTACATTAAAATCCCCATGTGGCCAGATCAACACACAGTATAATGCAAAAATGTGCCAATAATGACAGAATTCATAGACTATAAAAAACCCAATCATTGTTTCCCCTTGAATAAGCCCAAAAACATGATAATCTTGGATATTTAATTATATGATATTGGAAGCAAACATTTATTCTAAGCTAATCTTTGAGTTGTATCTCAAAGATTACAGGAGATTAGAAAGAAAGACAACAATGTGATAAAATAGATGTGTTAGACATAACAAAAACAAAAAACATTTTGCTTTATTTTGCCAAAGAATCCCTAAATTACTTGAAGCAGTTTAGGATCCATGTTAAAACAGTTTCAATTAATTTCGATAAGATATTAAACTGACTGCCTGTTTTGGTTGAATAATTGCATTTGTTTGAGTTTTTTACCAAAATACATAGTGCAGTGTGAAATAAAATGAAATGAAAAGTAAATGAAAGACCGTCCTCTCTGAATAAAAATACAAGAAAATGTATAGCCTGTTTAAAAGAGATAGAAAATCAATGCAGAATTCTGCCATTTCTCTGGCAGTAAGTTAGAACTTCACTGGAATGGTAATCACTGCAATGATTGGCAGGAGCAGCTATTGAGTGCATGAATAATATGTGGAAAGCATTCCTCTGTGAGACCCCTCCGCTCCAATAAACCAACTGAGATAACTTTTGAGTTCTCCAAGTCTTCTCAAAATTAGATCCCAGGGAGCGAGCAGAACTCCTGGGAGTTGGTTGTGCTGCAGAGATGCTAATTGGACCGTGTGTTTCCCGCTCTGTCTTGTGTGGGATGAGCGAGGTCTCAATTACAGCAGCTTCGTGGCATGTGGAAGCAGCGGGGTTAATAATGCATTAGAAGATGATGGTTAAAGCACACGGCAACAGGTAAGTGCATCACGGGTTTGTATATCTAATAAAACTGTTCAGGCTTCTTGATAGGAAAAGGTTAAGGAGCTGAGACACTCAGGAAAGGGTTAAAAAAAGATTTACTGCTCCTTTACATTAAAATAGTTCAGGAACTGGGTTAGAATGGATCCTGGATGCCACACAGGTGGAGATTTTGACACGTCAGAGCCTTAAGCAGACTCTGGAAAGATTTAAAGCCCCTTATTCCAAATGCACCGCCACCATGAGATTCTTCATACAGGTTGATTGTGAGGTTTTGAATGCCAGCTTTATGCATGTTTACTGCCAGGATATACATTTTTTTCTAGTTTGATCAGTTACCGATAGGAAAGTAATATCTACAGTTTATAATGCATCACAAGTAAAACACATCAGGTCTTATAAACTACTCAGAAATCACTTTGAGATATTAAAATACATGACAAAGTGAGAAACTGTGGAAAAAATAATAAACTTGATGGTTCAAACAGTTTCTGGTTGACAGAAAGGAAAAGTTAAGGCAAACATGGAAAAAACTACAACATTACAGTTGAACTGATCTCAGATCAGTCCATCCATGTTCCGCCTGAGGTGTTCCCAGGCAGGAGAGGATACATAATCCCTCCAAAGGAAACTCACTTCATCTGGGATAAAATTTCAGTAATCCCACTCCTAAATTTTATTGATTGTGATGAAAAGCATTTCTTAGATTTTTATAAAACATTGCACCAATGCCTCTGATTCAGAAACTTTGAGTTAACGAGTATCTGAAAATTTGCCCTACTTTCTTCAAAGACTGTTTGAATAAAAGTGTTTATATCTATTAAACCTCTGGGTGTCACCTTCCTTTGGGGCAAATGTACAGACAGAAAAGGTTGATAAAAAACTGAAAAATTAAGACAAAAATTAGATTAACGCAGGAGACAAAGCAGCTCCAGGCAAAACTCAGCAGAACACAAAGCAGTACCTGTTTCAACTTTGTGACCCAAATAATCCCTTTAGCTGCACAGCTGAACAGAAATGATGTTTTTCCCCTTTTTGTTGGTTCTTAACACAGATCTCAGCGAGCATATCAGTAATCTGCGTTAGCATGCAGCTCTTCTTCAGGGCGTTCTTCTTCGTTCATTCATTTTCATGGAAATCCAAGAAACGGTGATGTCTAACAGATACTTCTCTCTGGTTTCTTGAAGTTTTCTGTGGTTTCAAAAGTTGGAACATTTGCTCACTAATTATTAAAGCAGCTGAAAACGTCTGAAAAGTCCAAAGTTTGGGTTTGTGAACAAACACCAGAACTCGTGAATAAATGACCCACAGATTATCAGCCCAAAACTGAAAGACTGAATGTTGTGACTTAACATTTGCAATTAAACAGTTGTGTAATTAATTTTTTTATAATTCAGTTTATGCTCAACTTAGTCAAATTCTTTTGTTTTTAATTACAGAAGTTCTGTCTCTCCAATAATTAGCCAACATTTGGATTTTTTTTATAGCAGTGAAGAGTGTTTCTGGTGTTGACTCCCCCCCTCCAGTTTTTATACATGAAAAGTTTCCATGAAACAAAATAATAATAATTAATAATAGAACAGAACCCACAAAGGCCATTTGTCCCATTGCTCTTCAATTATTCAGCTAAATGTCATTTATTTTCATGAAAAGAAGAGAAAACTGGTTTTGGAAGTAAAGTATTTGCAGAGATGAGGCACAGCGTGTAGCTGTGGCTCACCACACATTTATCTGCCCCTCCAGGAAGTTGAGAAGTTGCAATCGCAACTATTAATGCAAATTCAACCAAAACACGCAACTTTTGCCCAGTCTTGCAACTTTGACCAATCACTGCAACCTCCCTTCCTGGAATCTAAGCCTGAAAAACATAAACATTTTTGATGCCAGACAGAGATAAAATTAAGTTAGTTTCCTGACTGTAAAAATCCTGTTATTTATGTTTTTGTTTGTTTATTTTAGAAAGTATCAATCTAAGCCAAAACTCTATTTCTTTTCATTGGCTTTTAGTTCTAGTTGAGCAGAATATTTTGGCTTTTATTGTTCAAGTTTATTTGTTATAACTATTAGTTTTTATATTGGGCTTTAATTAGTTTTATTTGATTAGGGTATAGTGTTTTTATTTAAGTTCATTTTATTGCTTTGTTATCAATTGTATACACTGTAAAGCACTTTGGTCAATTATGGTTAAATGTGCTTTAAAAATAAACTTTATTTTGACTCCAGCTC